>CM076684.1:25170497-25510497 GCA_038501925.1 Xenopus petersii | reverse complement strand
CATTTGCGACTTGGGGAGGGAGTTTAATAGGTGTTTTGGGTGGTTGCTGTGGTAGTCTACCAGAGTGTTCCTATCTGTAGGTTTCATGTAAATGCGTGTCTGTAGGGACCCTTTATCCTTATACAGCTCAACATCCAAAAAGTTCATACATTGCAAGGAGGAGAATATATTGGAATGTAATAAATTCTTGTATTTTGGCTTCTTCTTAGGCATGATAAATAGGGATGCACCGATCCAGGATTCGGTTCGGGATTCAACCAGGATTCGGTCTTTTTTATCAGGATTCGGATTCAGCCAAATCCTTCTGCCTGGCCGAACCGAAGCCGATTCCTAATTTGCATATGCAAATTAGAATTGGGGAGGGAAATCACGTGACTTTTTGTCACAAAACAAGGAAGTAAAATGGTTTTCCTCTTCCCACCCCTAATTTGCATATGCAAATTAGCATTCGGATTCGGTTTGGTATTCGGCCGAATCTGTGATAAAAGATTCAGGGGTTCGGCGAAATCCAAAATAGTGGATACGGTGCATCCCTAATGATAAATACAATTTGGTAACTCTGAACTTGAAAATTGTTTTGTCATTCCCAATTTCCTACAATACCCAAACTTGAAACAATTTACTCACATCTACCAATCTGGAAATTAGCCATGGCCACTAGCCTCTAATGTCATTGCTACAAGAAAATATAAATAGCCAAAATAGCTTTGCAGTTTTTTATATACTATAGTTAAAAAAAACTGTGCAGGCATCATTTGATTCCCCCAAATGACTCACTTCTCTCTTAGAAATACAATTTAGAATAATATTCTCGGTCTTTACGTAAAGGGGGTCAGGGTAATATTTTGGATTTCCGTTGGCTTTGAAATAGTGTAATTTACCTTCTGTGTAGAAGTTTAATACACTTTTTAAAATTTTTATGATTGTGTTGTATAAATGTCTACAAGTCTACCAGCCATTCTGTCACTGCATTATGTTATACACGAATTGCTAAAGGCAATTTATTTCTTTCATTTCATTATTCCTTTCATTCTCCTATATTTAGGCTCATCCTGAAAAAGAGGAAACTCCATATGTGGTATGTTACCCATATCCCATTTAACTATAGAACAATAATTAAACCCTGCAGTTTCTGGTCCAGTACTTTCTCCTGACGAAGACACTGTTGACTGGTTTGGCAGTCTTCTATGTATGGGTCCCGGATGATTCCTTCAATGATCAATGTTTGATTAGACAGCCTGGAAACACCTAATATCTGAGGACTTATTTGGGCTTTGGATAAAGTCCTCAGACACTGGGTTTGTGGAGATCCCTCATGTCACCCAATCACTGACTCAAGATCAAGATTTGATCATCTTAATTTAGTCCTATCCATCTCCCAAACAAGAAAATCTTTCTATGCATAAACACTATTAGGACCTAGTGGCTCTTGTAAATGCTGTCATGTTCACTTGCAATATATAGTTATATAGTTTATATATCTGGTTTAAAAAAATACTTTAATATAAATACTATAATACCATAACAGTATACATTTTAACTATATATATATATATATATATATATATATATATATATATATATATGTATATATATATATATATATATATATATATATATATATATATATATATATTGTTAAAAGGTTTGGCAAACACAATAAATTGTCATTCCTTTAAATGTATATATGCATATGCCTGTCTATCCATTTGATTCTGATTCTCTAAACTGTACTTGTCTGTTCCCAGCTTCAGTTTCTTCTCCCCCTTCTCTTGTTGACTTAACCCACTGCATCATGTCTGTGCCTCAAGAACCCACCGCATGGGGGAAGGAAATACAATGTGCATCTTCCCCGGCACTAATCAGATCTGAAGGGAACCAGTGATGACAAGAGGAGTCGGAATGGGTGATTCACATGTTCCTTCTCTGCGTAGTGTTTTCAAGAATATTTATCAGCACTGCCACCTTGTGGTTTAAAGACTTAAGAGAGGAAACATTAAGAAAATGGAGACGCGTAAAAGACAAGTTCACTGAGCTATGAAAAGCTAATAAAATATACTTTATAAATCATAAAATATCATAATTAAAAAAGACCAGTGACTAAATGTCACTACATACTACATATATAGTAAATCAGACCAGCAATACCAGGATTTTTCAAATTAAGGCAATTGTATTAGAAAATACATGTTGTAATTGCCTTGATTTGAAAAATCCCGGTGTTGCTGGTCTGACTTACTGTATTCTGGAACATTTTTACCTTGCATCCGGGGATCCACAAGAAGCGGAGTGCTGCCCTACCCAAAGATTCACATCTGTATAAATGTTTTTAACTGCTTGAAAAGGTTTTTTTAAGTCATGACGTCATACTTGGCGCCAATTATGAACTGTATTTAAACATTCACCCATGCACATGTCATTTATCCTTGAAAAAGGTCCCAGAGAGGACCGAAACGTTGTAAATGAACCTGTGATCACTGGATTATATATATATATATATATATATATATATATATATATATATATAACAAGATAGATGGACTCGCCCTTGATAAAGGCCCAAATGGGGGCCAAAACGTTGGAAATGCATCTAAGAATAAAATAACACTGCTTTAGTCACTGGAAAATGGTGTGCGAGTCCATCTATCTTGTATAACGAAAATTGACCAACGCACCCGAAGTAACTAAAAATCTGGTAAGAGTGCATAGACATAACAGACTTTATATATATTACAGTCGAAAGCTGGTGCACCGATCACTGTATAGTAATGCCTGGGTGCTGGTTATAAACAATTATCCATAACGCAAAAAACAAAACCGCACACACAGGTCTTTTGGTGAAAAACAAAAACTTGTTGGCTTTAGTACTATAAAGTAATAAATCCAACAAGTTTTTGTTTTTCACCAAAAGCCCTGTGTGTGCGGTTTTGTTTTCTGCGTTATGGATAATTGTTTATAACCAGCACCCAGGCATTACTATACAGTGATCGACCATTCGACTACCACTACGACTTCGAATCGAAGGATTTAAACTAAAAAATGTTCGACTATTCGACCATTCGATAGTCGAAGTACTGTCTCTTTAAAAAAATCTTCGACCCCCTAGTTCGCCATCTAAAAGCTACCGAAGTCAATGTTAGCCTATGGGGAAGGTCCCCATAGGCTTGCCTAACTTTTTTTGATCGAAGGATATTCCTTTTGATCGACTTCAATATTCGAAGTCGAAGGATTTAAATTCCCAGTCGAATATCGAGGCTTAATTAACCCTCGATATTCGACCCTTAGTGAATCAGCCCCCTAGTATTGGCGTGAACCTCCAGTGACATCACCAATGTGAGGCCTATTCGATGTACCTTAATTAATCATTGCTGTATCAAAAATGACAAAGTGTTTATATAATCCTAATGTCTCAATCGTACCCTAACCTTTTAGTTTGTAAACTCTAATCTCTAGGTCCTTCTAACCCTATTGTATTCTGTAATCCTTGTTTGTTGTCCACCATTTATTCCCTGTTTGCTATAACTGCAGTAAAGCACTGCGTATCTTGACAGCGCTATATAAATAAATGATGATGATGAAATGATGATGATCTGGTAACATTGTGCATTTACCACCCCTGGCTGAAATAAAGTGTCCTGTGTGTAATGTTACCTATTAACTGTGCAACATAATATAATTGCCACAATTGACGGAGATAAAATATCCTGTGCTGTGAATTGATTTTCCTCTGTGTAACATAATGTTATAATTAACAGAAATAAAGTATCAGTGTATTACCCTCCTTCTGTGTAACAAAGTGTCACCGTCTACATGTACAAATAAACCGATGTGATCCCCTCCTCAAGGCATATCATAATAAAATATCACGTGTATCTAATGCATCTAATTAAATTACTTTGTATTAGTGGAGTTTTTATTTTTCATTGTTCTGTCTTTTATTTTTTATTATATTTTATATTTTATTTTTCATTTCTTATTAAGCTGCTAAATGCAATGCTCAATGCCACATCTCTCACCTTGCTGACTACTGTGCTTGCCCATCCCCCCACCCTGTATAAATACAGAGAGATGAAGTGCCATGTGGTAAGAGGGACAGTAGGAAGGAGGACTCTGCACATAGAGCTTACAGTCTAACTAATGTATCAGCCTGACTTTATGCCCCTTAACATATGTAATGTATTAGCACAACATCATGGGGCAAATTCACTAAGATTCGTAGTTGTGCCAGGCGCAACTTCGCCGCACTTCGCCACACTTCGCCAGGCGTAGTTTCGCCAGCGCTCCGCAAATTCACTAAAATCCGAAGTTGCGCACAGGGGTAGCGTAAGGTTGCGAAGTTGCGCTAGCGTTAATTCGCTAAGCAAAGCGAAGTTACGCTAGCGATGGTTAATTTGCATACGGCGCCAAAATCAGATTTCAATGGAGGAATACGTAGAATCACTACACAAGCCTGGGAAACCTTCAAAACATCAAATCATTTTTTTTTTTGCCTTACACATGGGCCCACTGTATAGTTAAGGTGCCATGAGTTAGGAAATGTAGGGGGGAAGGAGGGGAGCCCCAAAAAATGTTTAGATCTTTTTCAGCCTATCACCCATAATATAGAAAAAATGCCAGCGTTTTTTGGGACTTAGAAAAAATTTGAACTTTTTTTGAAGCAATCCCTATCTACTCTATTGCGATTCGCCTGGTCTGAGGTGGCGAAGCAAGTCTAGCGTAAAAGGTAGCGTTCAGTACACTGCGCGGGTTAGTGAATTTGCGTAGTTACATCTGTAGCGAAAATTCGCCAGGCGTAAGGGTGCGAAGTAACACAAGCAAATTTACGCCAGCGTTTGTTAGTGAATTTGCGAAGTAATGAAAATGTCCAACGCTAGTGAATTGACGCTAGTGTTAGGCGCTTTGGCACTTAGTGAATTTGCCCCCATGTATTTGTGTAAAACAACTCAATCTCATAGTTCAGTGCTGAGCTGATTCATTTTGCTGGCTGTTTGTTTGTCAGAGCGGAGCAGTATAGACATAGAAAACACTATAACATCTTATTACAGCTTATTCTGACTTGGTGCCCCCAAAATATGCTTGCCACAGTAAGGAGGATCCCCTACACCCATATAGTTATAATGCTGATCACATAGACCCTAAACTGCAAATGTAATTACCAGCCTTTACTTACATAATACTATGTATCTGTGGCAGAGGGAAGGAGAGAAGTCAGAATGAAACAGATATTTGGGCAGGTGCAAAGGTTCTTTACCAATTTGAAAATCACAGTAGGCTGAATTGGTTGATCTGACAATTCAGCCCATTAGTAAGGGATTTCAGCAATATTATGAAGGTCAGGCCCGGATTTGTGGAAAGGCCACCTAGGCCTAGGCCTAGGGCGACAGGATTTTAGGGGGGGCGGCATGCTGTCCAACCACACCCACATTGGTTCAAAAACACTGGGGATGCGCTGGAGATACAATCATTTTTTAAATTTCCCATGCACCAATCCCCATTGGGAGGGGACAGAGGCGACGAACAGCAGTGGGCCTAGGGGCACCCACTATGTAAATCCGGCCCTGATGAAGGTCTAGTTAATGCCATGGATAACATACATACTGTACCCATTTCTTAACTTTGAGTCCCCTAAAATTGTGCTTGCTTTATTCTGTGATGATCTTCTGTAGAATACTGGGAGCTCAGCAACATCAGGGGACTTTAGATAAAAAAGAAAAAAAAAGAGATTTCTGAATAATATCTGATATTACTTGGGATGATGATTATTTTGCCCTCCTGTGCTAACCAATAGGCTATGCATGTATGATTAAATCTAAAAATATTCGCAGTTTGATTGAGAGAGATAATTAATCCCACTAAAATACATACCATTCCGTAAAACATCAGAAATCTTAATTGATCATCCCATTATTCTGACCATACAAAGCATGGCAGAAGATACTACAATTGTATAAATTGAAACCCCCAATCTTATCCCCAGGCTTACCACTATAGGGAAACTCCAACAAATTGCACAATACCGTGCATGGCCCCATTGGGGCATACGAACGCTAGGAGGGGTGACCAGCGCCGGGGCGCTGCTACCCAAAGACCACAAGAACTGGAGAGTTACTCCCCTGGTTTTCATACTTACAACTCCAGCATGTTGATAATTTTATTGCTATGACCTCGTTATATGGAAAGCAAAATTCAGAGATAAGGCTATTTCAAATAGAATGAGGTTTATTGAGTTTAACAAAGAACATATAATGGTTTTGCTTTGGGAAAAACAGTCAATGTTACACCTAAATGTAACATGAGGTTTTGCCAAAGACACTCCTCTTTTCACAAGCTTTTATAGGTTAAAATGGGAGTACACATACATACGTTATATAACTTGAACCGTCCCAAAATGTTGGAAGAGGACTGATGTTCTTAACTAGTGATGGGCGAATTTGCGCCGTTTCGCTTTGCGTGAAAATTTGCGAATTTCACGCTAAATTCTTGAAACGGTGAAAAATTAGTGAAACGTCTCATTTTTGACGCCGGCACCCGTTTTTGACGTCGGTGCCAGTTTTTTTGCCGTCGGCCGTTTTTTGTCGACGCCGACGAAAATTTTTCGCTGGCGGCGAACCGCTCAAATTCGCCCATCACTATTCTTAACTACAGATATTGCACTGAAAATAGTTTCCCGCTTACAACTGTCCCTCAGCCTTGCAGTTCTTTATCTGTTAAAAGCAGACACAGGGAGGGACTCAGTAAATTAAGAAAACAATTCTGTACAAAGGGGCCTTATGTAGTATCTGCTGACACTCTGAATTCTGTCAGTAACTTACAAAGTGGACTCTCATCACTGGGTGTCATTAATAAGAGAAATAATAAATGGGGAACATCACCCCTCCCTTCACCTTTCCTGCCTTGGGCAGTTGGTTACATGTAGTATGCTTGCACTCTGTATTCTCTGTACTCTCTGTTGGAATTTAATACTTCTCTCTGAGGCATTTTTCAGCTGCTTCCTCCTCCTCATTTTCAAACTGTTATGTGCCCTTGAATGGCGTACTTTGTATTTTAGGTGGAGGGCTTTGTATTCTCTCTAAAAGAAGAAAGGGAATTTTTAAAGAATTAAATGTGAATTATTGTGACAAATTCACTTAGGGTTGGACTCTGCACCCATCTGCTGGCCATACAATCTTAGCTCCCCACTGATCTCGCCCTCCTTTGGTGATAATTAGGAGGATGGTTATCTGGTGGGGGCCAGAGATGGGGTTTTGGCAGGGGCAGTGGGCATGGAAGGGAAGGCGAGGGCCCCCCTGTGAGCATTATTGGTCCGACTCTGAATTCACTGCAAATCTACACGAATTTATCAAGGCTGTAATTTATCCTTAACATACAATTATAAATATAATACAATAGAAACAAATTAAAGTTTTCTCATTCTCCTCATTGCTAAGATGTTCTGTTTGTTGGTACAGTGTACACAGACTTTTGTGAGGAGGGCTTTGTATTCTATCTAAAATAAAAGAATAAATGAATATGATAATATTTTTCAATATCTTTTATACAACCCAAATTTATTAAAAGAATGAAAAAAATGTATGCCCATTTTTTTTAGGATCTTAATCTCTGCTATTTATTTTAAAAAAATCTCTTCCTTCTTTACCTTCGCTTTCCTCATCACTTGAAGGTGGTCTGAATTATTGTAGGTATGGGGTATGTTGCTTTTTCAGAGGGTTCTTCCCACTTTTCTCTGTAATAGAATGGGAATTTATGGTCACTCCCTGAGCAGTACTTATACAGGTATGGGATCTGTTATACAGAATGCTTGGGTTTTATGTATAATGGATCTTTTTAATTTGGCTCTTCTAGAAAAATCATAGTAATAATTCAATTAACCTGATAGACTGGTTTTGCCTCCAATAAGGATAATTATATCTTAGTTGGGATCAAGTACTGTTTTATTATTATAGAGAAAAGGGAAATCATTTGTAAAATATTTGGATTATTTGGATAAAATGGAGTCAATGGGTAAGGGCCTTCCGGTAATTTGGAGCCTTCTGGATAATGGGTTTCCGAATAACAAACCCCATACCTGTAGTGGCTTGATATTGATAACTGCTGAGATATTGATTTGAATGCCTCCTACAACAAAAAACAACTGGTGCTCCCTGCAGAGTAACCATTATTGTAATCACAAGTGTAATATAAAATCTTACACAATTAGTTTTACTAAGAGGCCGGTTTATTAAACTTTGAATTTGTCAAGTTTTTAAGAGGTAGAACTTGAATATTTAGATGGAAAAAAAAGCTGAAAATACTCCATCTCAAACCTGTCAAGAACATGAAACCACCGTAAAAGGGGGGCACAGGATACAGACTATGTTGATCACTCATCATGTAGAACAGGTTGTCCAGGTGCACCAACCCCAGACCCTCAGCTTGGGGAGCAGATAAACCAGCAACATAAGAAAAGTGGGGTGTCGGACACTCAGAAAGATTCCACAAGGGCTGCCAAAAAAGATGTTAAAAATATATTTATTGTAGATTCATTAAAAAAGAAACATTGGCCCTACACTTAATCATGGGCAATCATGATTGAGTCCATGATTAAGTGCCCTGGGGGCACAAAACGTGTAGGGCCAGTAGAGATTCCCCACGACACCCTACTTTTCGTATGTTGCTGTTCAAGCCTTTCAAGGTCATGTAGAAGTCAATGGCAGATGTCCCTGAAGTTGTCTCTTGACATAGTGATCTGTGCTGGATAACCTGATAAAGTCAGGGTTTTTCGCCTAATAATCCGATAAAGTCTGGTTTTTAAATTATTGATAAATAAATTCAATTCATGTATGGGAGTAAGGTTGATTTTATTTTAATAAAAATTTGATTAATTTGAGTTTTAGTAGATAACCCCCAAATGTTACTTGTTGACAGTATCTCAACAGTCAACCACAGTCTCTCCTACCAATGATAAACTCCATTTAAAGGCCAGAGAGAACTAGTGAAGTGGGCTCCAGGTTCTGGGGAATTCGCAGTGCACCTCATGCCACCATTAAATGACCAGCTATATCTTTTCATTATGGTACTTTTTATTTTTAAGGGTAAAGGATTATTAAATGTTTGGTATCATGAGATTCGTCTCTGATAAATGTCTAACAGTTGTAGTTATGGTGGTGCACACACAAACAATTACTGCCTAAAACCACGACGTCTGTCTCTTGTGCAATGGACCTATTTCTGTTACCATACCCACAGAGACTGTACAGATTGAGGAAGGTAAATCTAAGTTGTATTGCTCATAAGCAGCTCAAGAAGCAGAGACACATCCTCTGTGTCTAACAGAGAATCAGCTTTACGTAAATAGACTCAATGCCCAGAAATGATCACGCAGTGAAGACTGGGATCTTGTGCAATGGACCTATTTCTGTTACCATACCCACAGAGACTGTACAGATTGAGGAAGATAAATCTAAGTTGTATTGCTCATAAGCAGCTCAAGAAGCAGAGACACATCCCCTGTGTCTAACAGAGAATCAGCTTTACGTGAATAGACTCAATGCCCAGAAATGATCAAGCAGTGGAGACTGGGATAGAAGGTGGAAATGTCCCAATGGGTATTAGCTGCTTGGTTTCACTAGAACAATGACCCTGTTTGTATGTCTTGGGTCTTTCTTTCTACCTTGTTATAGTCTGACTGGTTACTCTGTACTCTTGTTATAGGTCAGTACAACAAAGAACCTCTTCTGGGGTGGACAGGCGGCTCTGTTCAGCCCAAAGGGAAGGTTTCCCAACCCAGCAACAGCACATTGTGTATACAGGAGATATACCTTAAAATAAAGCAGCTATATAAAATTAACCAACTGCGTAAAGGCTATATGAGTACTAACTGATTATAATTTCTTTTCTGAACTTTAACTTTTTCATTAAGTGGACTTCTACTCTAGTACAATATTACCTTCCCGGGACATCATTGTTAATGAGCAACTGATCCTTCTTTTCTGGAATGGACATCACAAATATGAAATACTCATTTGGGAAATTGGTATGTGGAACAGCAGATCAATATTCGAAATTTTCTCCATATCTAGTTATAATACACAAAAGCCATTAATATCTTGTAAATGATATCCCTATGATGATTCTGATGTCACCAGTTTTAAAAGGTGAGTTCTGATGTCATTTCTGTCACATGACTCACTGAAACTTGTGTATTATAATAAATAAAGTACCCCCAGTTGCAAAATATGAGGATATTAGAAGTCACCTTGGACTTCCATGACATGTATAAAAATACCCGGCCTTCGGCCTCGTGTTTTTATATGGTCATGAAACTCCTCGGTAACTTATAATATCCTTATAACTTACAAGAGGGGGTACTTTATTCACTATTTTACTAACGGTCTTGTTTGTGCACCAGCCACATGGGAGTGGCTACTAAGTCCAAAGGGAGGTGGTATTTTGGGAAAGGTAGCTCTACCTGGGGTATAAGAGCTCTTGGAGAAGGTACATAGGAACTGAACTGTGCTAATCTGCTGTCAGGGGCACTCGGCGGCACGCCCTTCTGCTTCTGCAGCGTCAATGGCTGCCACGTGGGTTGCGGCGCTGGTCCATTGCCGTTGGCGCACAGATGTGTGATGTCATTGTGCTTGCTAGTGTTCCTGGGTGTGTCATAATTCCTAAATTGCTGATTACTGGACTTATTACCCTCTGCTTTGTTCCTGACGATGATCCTTGCTGCCTGCCTTCTGAACTTTTGCCTGAATTCCTGACAACGCTTATTCTTAATCCCTTTAGCTACCGTAAACTGGACTTTGTTATCTAGTGCCTCCTCTTTGGTCCAGACCCCGTCTTCTGAGCCATAAGGCCAGTAATCAGCAATTCAAAAATTATAGCACACCCAGGAACACTAGCAAGCGCAACATATAATCAGGTATTGAACCCATGACATCACCGTCTTTTTATTTTGAATTTCACGTGTCGGCCATGGGCGATGCCATCTTGGATGTGGCACCAAAGCGGAAGGGAGCACCGTTGGGCGCTCCTGACATCTGCATTTGATCACTCAGAGTGAAGTGTGGGCTGTGCCAGGGGTTGCATAGTCAATACAGGTTCCCTAGGGCAGGGTTATATTGTTTGAACTGTATTTGCATATTCCTACATTTTCAATATTATATAAAGTTCTATTGTTTTACAGCAAACTGTGTGGTTTATGTTCCTAGTGGAATCCCCCAGACGTGCAATTCCTCAGTGCCCACAAGGCAGAGGCACTGTACTGTAAATCTCAGTTCCCAGTATCTGTCATGAAAAGCAAATTCAGGGCCCTGGATTGCAAAGATTTATTGCAATTTAAGAGATTGTTTCAGCAACGGGTTACACTAGATATCAGTGAATTGAATATATACACATGTATGTATGGAGAGTAACATTTTAGATTAGAGCTCACTGCAGAAAAGTTTCCCCACTTTCTTTTAATTTCTGGGGGTTTTTTAGAGTTGTATTTATCAAATGGTGAACACTAACTTTCACTCATTGATAAATATGATTGTTAAAATCCATAGGAATTAATAGAAAATGGGTGATTTTTTTCTGTGGTGAGCTCTAATCTCACATTTTGATAAATCTGCCCCTAAATGACTGACTGACTATAGATCTAACTTCTGTCTCAAATATTTTCACTCTCTGACCTGAGGCTGCTCAGTCTTTATTTGCCAGTTGGCTGATGTCATCAGTGTTTGAAGCCCACTAGGTCAGGGTCTACAATGTCTCCAGAGGGGATTTACCTTTCAGGCCACCCCAGGATTCTAGCTGCTTTAACTGTCATTCCAGACCTTCAGTCAGGGTGATGCCCCCTTCTCAGACTCATCCTGTTTGAAAATCCAGAAATTTTTATCCATACCCTGGTCAGAAATGATCTATAGTTTAGCCAAAATACCGTATATGGCAACAATCCAAATATCCAACAATTCTGATGACAAGTCAGAGGCTTTTTAATGTACCTGTAGTTCGAGCAGACCCAACTACCATATTATGTGACCTGAAGAATTTAGCTGGAGAGGACTTGAAATTAATAACACCTTTATTTTTTGACAACTGGTTTCTAATATTAATACCATTACACTCCAATATACTGGAACTTTTAAAGTTACAGTAGCAGGGTGAGTATTTAATGACTGGTTACTCTGGCAACAATTCAGCCAACGAAGTTCAGATGCACACCTGGTCCCTCTTTAACGTTCACGGTGCATTTGTAACCTGTTTGGCTTGACATTAAACACGGGTAATAACCCTTGAGCAGATTACATGTGCTGGAGTACTCTATTTTGTACTCTGGCAACAAAACATTTCTAGTTTGCCAGACACAGCTCTGTACCCAGATCAGGTTTTCTAAATGGGCAGCTGAACATACTAAAAGAAATCTAACAATGTAATAATCCTACTGCAAATATGAGCTCTGGCAAGTGTATGTTTGTTTCCTAAAGTGGAATTCACCTATTAATAGACTTGGATACAGTACTAAATGAGTATCTGTTGGGCCATTGATGCAGAATACTCACCGAGATCTCACAAAGAACATTTCAGAGGTACAGATGAAGCCACTTGGATTTGTGAGTTAAATGCGTCATGACTCAGGGGTAATTGAAGAAACTGTGTTATCTTAAGTCATCTTAACTCATTTAATGCATTTAACCTTTTCATTAGCATACCAAAGCTCCATTGTTCACAATGGTGAATGCTTTAATTAGATGGGATGTTGTGACACAGTTTTCTGTGTTAAATGAGATAAATGGGATATCTGTGTTTAGTTATTCTGTGTCAAACAGACAAACCAAAGTGGCTGCATCTGTACTGAGTGGGGGTAATGTAGTAAAAGGTGCAACATATGTGCAGGTCTAGTAACCCATGGCAACCATTCAGCAGGTAGAATTTATAGGTCACCTGTTTAAAATGTAATATCTGATTGGCTACCCTGGGTTACTAGACATTGGCAAACTTTGTTCCTCTTGTCCTGGATGTGTGTATGACGGGAAGATGACAGTCATAGGTATGATGGGTGGATGCACAAAGTTCACAGTTATTCCATACAAAACAACAAGAGTGCTTCCTAGTGCCACATGGTTCCCATGCTCCTCCTTCTTACTGCTCTTCATGCAACTGGGCACTGCATCAGAGTAGGTGTGGCTTCTCAGAAATATTTCCTTTAGAAAGCCTACAATTATAACAAATACACCATGCAGGGCTAAAATATCAAACCATGCACTGTGCACAGATAACTAGGTGTATAATAGGGCATGGTAAGCACAAAGTGCAACAGAGCTATAATAATTTCTTACAATTCCAATAGTATACATATCCATACATCTACAGCTCCTTTATAATATAGACATAAATAGTGGTAGTGAAAAGCTGCACTTATTATTGCAACACATACATATATGTATTATTTAATCTATTAAAATATTTATCTCCTGTTTATTAATGCAGAGCCAATGTCACTGCTACAATTAAACAACATATATTATCCAGATATGTATTATACCTACAGTAGAAAGCACCACATCTTACATCATTTATTTAGAAAGTGTGTAATAGTGCTAAACTCATCACTTAAAGGGATCCTGTCATCGGAAAACATGTTTTTTTCAAACGCATCAGTTAATAGTGCTACTCCAGCAGAATTCTGCACTGAAATCCATTTCTCAAAAAAGCAAATAGATTTTTTTATATTCAATTCTGAAATCTGACATGGGGCTAGACATTTTGTCAATTTCCCAGCTGCCCCTGGTCATGTGACTTGTGCCTGCACTGTAGGAGAGAAATGCTTTCTGGCAGGCTGCTGTTTTTCCTTCTCAATGTAACTGAATGTGTCTCAGTGGGACATGGGTTTTTACTATTGAGTGTTGTTCTTAGATCTACCAGGCAGCTGTTATCATGTGTTAGGGAGCTGTTATCTGGTTACCTTCCCATTGTTCTTTTGTTTGGCTGCTGGGGGAGGGGAGGGAGGGGGGTGATATCACTCCAACTTGCAGTACAGCAATAAAGAGTGATTGAAGTTAATCAGAGCACAAGTCACATGACTTGGGGCAGCTGGGAAATTGACAAAATGTCTAGCCCCATGTCAGATTTCAAAATTGAATATAAAAAAATCAGTTTGCTCCTTTGAGAAATGGATTTCAGCGCAGAATTCTGCTGGAGCAGCGCTATTAACTGTTTCATTTTGAAAACATTTTTTTCCCATGACAGTATCCCTTTAAACAGTATAAATACTTAAAATATATATATTTTTTAAAAAGTACAAATTATTTTCTATTTTCCAGACCCTGCACACTAAACCTCGAAAGATCTACATTTCTAAGTTGTTTCCAAAATGATGGAAGAAATGGCTTCAAATCAAAATTGATATTCATACCTTTTTGTCACACAAAACATTAACTTTGATTCCAACTTTAATAATTGTAAAATCTGCTCTACACTTTTCATTCACTTTATCTATTCAAAACATGCTAAAACTTATACTGTTTTACTATTTTTTAACCTATTGGGAGCTATAACGCCAGCAATTGACTTAGCCTTTTCATTCACTATTAATGGCTTCGTCTTTAGATGTTTTGAAACAGGGAAGATGTGAGTATGGTAGGGAGACGGCAGTCAGTATATAAAGGTGGCCATAGACGTTACGATTTTTAAAAGATCTTTTAGATATCATAGGACCAAGCTTATCTTGAAGGGTCGTTTAAATGTACAATTTGTCCATCATCAAAAATGACTATTTCAAGCGATATCGGCTAGTTGAAGCAAGGAAAACTGAGTAGCTGCCTACTTGACCCTGCAAACAACTGGACAAGGAATAGGTTTCACTGTGAATGATGAAAATCTTCTAACCTCGCCGACCAATTTTCTGACCGATGTCGGATGAAAAATCTTTAGATGAACGATCGTTTGGTGCTCACTAACCTCACGATAATTTGAAGGATTTGTTGGATCACACTAAAATTGGTTGTTAGGGAGAAAAAAATGTTTTCTCATTGTCATTGGTTGTGACAAGTGACATAACAAGAATGTACCAGGGACCCTACCAAAAGAATATTCAGAGGGGTCCAGCATGTTTGAGCTGCTCTGCCCTCCCTCACTACAACCCCCCCTTTCTCGCTGCAAGCGGGGATTTTAATGCTTTAGAAGAATCAGACCCCACAGCCTCCGCTCTACTGGTTCTATAGTTAGGTCACTGATTGTGACATGCGAGGAAAGGAAGAAGTTAAATTGCAGATTAAACAAAAAATGAAGCCAACTTCCTCTTACTGTTGGAGAGAGAGAGAGAGAGAGAGAGACGATGGCCAGAGAGAAAGTAACAGGAGCCCAGACCCTTTGCATGAGGGGATATCTGCTCACAGGTACAGTCACTTATATTACTCCTCTCTATATACACACACTTTGTATGTCAGACACAATAAGTATGGAGAGCTGTCTGTTTAAAAGCAGGATGTCCTGAGGGCAATACCTTTCACTCTATTATCATTATATGATGTACGCACGTATATATGATACGCTTACCCACATTTCACATTTGGTTGCTAACAAGAGATAATAAAATGTATATCAGCAATATTGCTATTCATGTTAAATAACCAATTTTACATTAAAATATTACAAAAAGACAATTATCCCTAATTCACCTGGAGGTACTTGGCAACTGGATGTTCTTAAAATCTTAAATTCTTTTTCATGCAAACACCAACCACCACCAGAGGAAACTCGTAGCCAGAATTTGCCACATTTTGTCCTGGCCCCAAAGGGTGCACAAGGGCTTTAGCCAGCAAGATCCACCTAGTTTTCTTAGGAATTCATTATCTGTTTAAAACAAACCATAAATATATACGCCAACCCTTAAAAATGGTTCTGCTGGCTGCTTTGACTAAGTAAGACTTAGGGGCAGATGTATTAAGGGTCGAATATCGAGGGTTAATAAACCCTCGATATTCGACTGGCGAATTAAAATCCTTCGAATATCGAAGTTGAAGGATTTTGCGCAATTCGTTCGATCGAACGATCGAAGGAATAATTGTTTGAACAATTAAATCCTTCTAATCGAACCATTCAAAGGATTTTAATCCATCCATCTATTATCCTTCGATCAGAAAAACTTGCAAAGCCTATGGGGACCTTCCCCATGGGCTAACATTGACTTCGGTAGCTTTTAGGTGGCGAACTAGGGGGTCAAAGTTATTATTATTATTATTATTATTATTATTAACATGTATTTATATAGCGCCAACATATTGCGTAGCACTGTAAAGTAAATGTGATTATACAACTACATCACATTAATTACATACATAGAATATATGGAGTAACAAACATCACAATCAATACAGGTACAAAAAGGTGAGGAAGGCCCTATGCATAGGCATACAGTCTAAAGGGAAGGGAGTGAAACACAAGGTGTGGGAGTGGGCAAGACCAAATTAAGTGGGTGAGAAATGTGGTACTGTATGTGGTGTTGCATTTGGTAGTTAAGCAGAGTGAGGGTAGGCTTCTCGAAAGAAGTGCGTTTTCAGAGATTTCTTGAAAGCAGAAAGGTTGGGAGAAAGTCGGACAGACCGTGGAAGAGCGTTCCAGAGGAGGGGTGCAGCCCTTGCAAAGTCTTGAATGCGAGCATGTGAGGAGGTAATGAGAGAAGAGTTGAGTAGTAGGTCAGTAGAGGAGCGTAGTAAGCGAGTGGGTGAGTATATAGAGATGAGTTCAGAGATGTAGGGTGGGGCAGAGTTATGAAGTGCTTTGAAAGTCAGCGTCATTAATTTGAATTTGATTCTGAAAGGTAATGGAAGCCAGTGCAGGGATTGACAGAATGGCGAGGCAGAGGAGGAGCGGTTGCTGAGGTGTATGAGCCTGGCAGCAGTATTCATTATGGACTGGAGAGGTGACAGTCTCTGGAGGGGGAGGCCAATTAAAAGAGAGTTACAGTAGTCTAGACGCGATATGATGAGAGAGTGAATAAGAATTTTGGCAGCGTCTTGGGTGATAAATGATCCTATTTTGGATATGTTCCTTAGGTGGAAGTGACATGATTTAATAAGTGACTGGATATGAGAAGTGAATGACAGGGCAGAATCTAGGATAACCCCAAGGCACCAGGCCTGGGGAGAGGGGGTGATAGTGGAATTGTTAACTATGATGGATACTTCGGGATGCTACTGGTGTTAGTTGGAGGAAAGAGAACCATTTCAGTTTTAGAGAGGTTTAATTTAAGGTAGCGTTGCGACATCCAGGTAGAGATAGCGGACAGGCAGGAGGAGACACGAGTTAGGAGTTCTGGATTGAGATCAGGAGATGAGAGATAGATCTGAGTATAGTCAGCATAGAGGTGGTAGTGGAAACCATACGAATTTATTAATTTGCCAAGGGAGGAAGTATAGAGGGAGAATAGTAATGGTCCCAGGATAGAGCCTTGAGGAACTCCAGCAGAAAGAGGTAGGGGAGAAGATGATACTCCATTGTAGGAGACACTGAAGGAACGATTGGTGATGTAAGAAGAGAACCAGGACAGGGCTGTGTCACAAAGGCCAAGTGACTGGAGGGACTGGAGGAGGAGAGGGTGATCTACAGTGTCAAATGCGGCTGAGAGATCAAGCAATATTAGTAGTGAGAAGTGATTGTTGGCTTTAGCAGTTAAAAGGTCATTAGTTAGTCGAGTCAGGGCAGTTTCCGTGGAGTGTTGTGGCTTAAAACCAGATTGTAGGGGGTCCAGCAGGTTATTGTCAGAGAGGAATGAGGTTAGTCGGTTGTAGACTAGGCGCTCAAGTAGTTTAGAGATGAAAGGTAGCAGAGAGATAGGTCGGAGGTTGCCAAGATTGGAGGGATCAAGAGAGGGTTTTTTCAGAATGGGGGTGACAAGAGCATGTTTTAGTTGAGAAGGAAACAGTCCAGTTGAGAGCGAAAGATTAAATAGGTGAGTTAAGGCTTTGATTAGACCAGAGAAGTTTTGAGGGAATTGGATCAAGCGGGCAGGTGGTAAGGTGAGAAGAGGCCAGAAACTTTGAGACTTCCTCATCAGTGACAGGGGTGAAGGAGCACAGGAGAGACTAGGGGGTGTGGAGCGAGGGTGGTGGAAGTCTAGGGGGGTTGAGTAGTGTAATGTCCCTTCTGATAGTGTCAATTTTGTTTTTGAAGTGCTCAGCAATATCTTGAGCAGAGACAGATGTGCATGGAGGGGGTGGAGAAGGGGAAAGGAGAGTGTTAAAGGTGGAGAAAACTTGTGCTCGTTTTTTAGAAAGGGAGTTAATGAGTGAAGTAAAGTATGTTTGTTTGGCTTGGAAGAGGCTGGTGTTAAAGGAGCGCAGGGCAGATTTGTAGCTCCAAAAGTCTGATTCTGAACTGGATTTGCGCCAGCGACGCTCAAGTGCACATGAATGTCTTTGGAGCGCTTTTGTATGAGCAGTATGCCAAGGTTGAAGTGGTTTGGGTCTAGAACGTTTAGTTCTCATAGGAGCAAGCTCATTTAGGGCAGTGGTGAGAGTACTATAGTAGACAGAGGTAGCCACATTAGGACATGAGATGGCTGAGATATTGGAGTGAAGAGAGTCAAAGGAAGAAGAGAGATGTGACACGTCTACAGCTTGCAAGTCACGGTAAGTACATGTTTGGGGAATGGCAGGGGGTAAGGAGGGAGTTAGTGAGAGTTGAAATGTGAGCATATTGTGATCAGAGAGGGGAAATGGTGAGTTAGTAAAATTGGTGGTTGAACAGAGTCTGGTAAATATGAGATCCAGAGCATTACCATTGGAGTGAGAGGGGGAGTCTGAGCACAAAGATAAGCCTAGGGAGGAGGTTAGTGAAAGAAGTTTAAAGACAGAAGAGTTGTTAATGTTGTTAACGGGTATATTAAAGTCACCTAATATGATGGATGGGATGTTAGATGAAAGAAAGTAAGGAAGTTTTTTCTTAAAGAGACTAGTACTTCGACTATCGAATGGTCGAATAGTCAAACGATTTTTAGTTCGAATCGTTCGATTCGAAATCGAAGTCGTAGTCGAAGGTCGAAGTAGCCCATTCGATGGTCGAAGTAGCCAAAAAAAACTTCGAAATTCAACGTTTTTTTTCCTCTATTCCGTCACTCGAACTTAGTGAATGGGCCCCTTTTTTACTACTATACTTAAAGCCTAATTAGTGGCAGTTCTTCAGTTTATAAAGTAATTCCAGTTTCTAATTCTATAGGAAGCAATATACATTCACATTACCACAATCATTGCTGATCAGCTGCAATTTTCTCTGCCAAAAGCCAATTAAGTTAGAAACGTTTTATTTTTTTCTGGCTGTTCAGTGCAGGAGATCAAATACAAAGTTGGGACATTTCAGTAACAAACCCGGAACTGCGGGTTGAGATGTCAAAATCGGGACTATCCTTTGAAAAACAGGACAGTTGGGAGGATAGTACTTGCAATAAATAAATTAGTAGGCTCCCAAACTAAACTGTCATCCTCCTCCCTTGCAATTCTTTCCAGAAGTTTCTCTTTCTAGTTTGTCTGCAGAGCAGCTGTAATGCCCCCATTCACATTATTATTTACATTATTATTTTATTAACTATAAAAGGTAAATCAACATAACCAAGGCAGTAGTCTTATTTACACAAAGTTGCAACATTACATATAAATAGAATTGTTCATTTAATGTTCTAATCTTGCCCTTGTTCTTAAGATTTTTTCCATATTTATGGATTTTGCTTTATTGTCTCTTTCAGTTTGCCTCAGTGTTTGGATGAATTCAGCCCATGGAATTGGGGTTCAGCTGATCCCTCAGTATCCGGTGGTTAATCAGTCTGTTACCCTGAGTGTCACTGGAGTCACTGGCACAATACGACAGTTCACATGGTATAAAGGTTCAAGTACAGATGCTAATAACCAAATATTCAGTGTTATTCCACAAGCAAACTCAGTGACAAATGGGCGTCAGTATTTCTCTAGGGCCAGTCATTTTCCAAATGGCTCATTGCAGATCTCAGGCCTTGTTCCTACAGACCAGGAGAATTACACAGTGTTTATACAGATTATAGAGACTACAGCACAACATACAGTTCTCCTGCCAGTTTATGGTGTGTAATTTGTGC
Organism: Xenopus petersii; assembly: GCA_038501925.1. NCBI lineage: Eukaryota > Metazoa > Chordata > Amphibia > Anura > Pipidae > Xenopus > Xenopus petersii. Next base: position 25,490,429 of record CM076684.1, on the reverse strand, counting down.
ACTTTATATCATTATTATGTCAGGTCTCCACTGAAAGCAAATTGATTCTCACAATTTATTAAGGGTATCTGAGATAAATACTTTGCATATGACACTATTTCTTCTGAGATAAATACATTGCATATGACACTATTTCTTCCAATTCCGTGTTACAACTATATATATTTAAATATATAGATATATTTAACCCTTTAGCATCAGCCAATGTTCATACGGCTTAAAAATGCCAACAAATTTGTTTTAACATTTTATGTTCTTTCACATTATGGGCACTTCCTGGGTGAAGATTTTTGTTTAAGGATAGATACTGTAGATATATATTATTTTGTTGGAGTTTGTAGATCAGGTTTAGTGTTTTTTTTGCAAACTTTCTACTGTACCCAGCCAGGTTCTACTGATGCCCAATGCCCAACACTCAACCTTGAACCCTCCATGCTTCCATTTTCTTGTAAGCCCCCCTTACCATCCATGCTGCCAGTCTCTCACAAGACCTCCTTTGCACCACTACCCTTCGATGATAAGCCACCCTGCACCATCACTTCCCTGCTGGTCACTGCCTCACTCATGCCCCCTGTGCCGGCCCCTCATGCTGTTGCTTCCTAGGCAGCTGACTACTCTACCTCAATCTAGTCCTGGGCTTGTGCATCTTATCTCCCATGTGCATTAAACTGCATTATGTCATTCTCATAACTTGCACCCTCCCATTACACTAGCAGCCCAATCAATTCTAGCTTGTAGGGACTAATGAGCATTGAGTTCATGAGGGGTGGTAGAAAAGATGCACATAGGCTTCTCCCCTTAGCCCCCTGCATGTCATTTAACATGCAAATCATTAAAATGTGTAAGTTAGGTTGTGGCAAAGCACAGCTTCATGATGTGTACTGCAGCAACAACCCACCAATTACACACAGTTCTGCTGAAGGAAATTATGGTCCAACAGTTAATGATAAACAATGGTATTTGTCCTTATAATGTTGTAGAGTGTATTGTATGTGCACAATTTTACTTCTTAAAGGAAGAGTAACACCAAAAAATTAAAGTATTTTAAAGGAATGACAATATATTGTAATGTTACCCTGCACTGGTAAAACTGGTGTATTTGCTTCAGAGACACTACTGTATTTCATGTAAACTATAAACTATACTGTAATTTTGCAAAGCAATATGACAACAAAAGGCATTAAATATCAATCCCCTTATTGCATAAGGGAAGATGTTTTCTTCAAAAAACAATAGAATGTCTTTGTCCTTAGAAACAACAGAATCCTGGAAGAACGATTGTAGGGGGAGTAATGGGTTAATAAAAAAGACAAATCCGGCTCTGAGTTTTTGCTTAATACTTATAAATACGACAAAGGTGCGGGTATCAATTCAGTACTAAAAAACTTAATGCAGACTTAGCCCCGCTCACCGTAGACAACAGTTGGTCCGGGTGCACATGCCCCGGACCCCACACTCCAATCTAAACACCGGGCTCTTCCCGTCCGCTAAAGGAATATTGTAAGTGAATCTTTGGAATCTTACCCTGCACGATAGGTGACCCGGGTGCAGCCAGCCCCGAGTCCGTCACTAGGAAGGAACGCCAAAAGTCCAACAATCGATTTGCAGGCCGCGCACTCCTGGGTATGAACACAAATCGCTCGTCTCCAGATTGTTTAAAAGGTAAATATTTTATTAAGACATACAATCAAGTAACTACGGCGTCTGAGGTCTGACGCGTTTCGTGACAATGCACTTCCTCAGAGACCTCGAGGTCTCTGAGGAAGTGCATTGTCACGAAACGCGTCAGACCTCAGACGCCGTAGTTACTTGATTGTATGTCTTAATAAAATATTTACCTTTTAAACAATCTGGAGACGAGCGATTTGTGTTCATACCCAGGAGTGCGCGGCCTGCACATCGATTGTTGGAGTAATGGGTTAACACCAAATTATGCAAGGGTAGGAAGGGGTTAACACTGTCATCATGGAAACCCAACTTGATCCAAGGATTGAAGTCCACACTCTTGATGATAAAACAACTTGAACTGTTTATTTGGATACACTTTCTTTCATCAGATGACTCTTCCACACATCAGGGCATACAGATATATAATCCACGACAATGATACACTTCTCCTATGCTGGCTAAGCCGACACTCCAAACACACAAAGGTTTTTCCCTGAAACCTTCCGAAGGACATCCCTTTCCAGGGTTACTCACCACCTCCCTGCTTCAGTCGGGCTGACACCCCCCAGTGCACCACTGACCTTTCAGGGTAGGAATTTTCTTGTGACACCTTCCAGTCCTACCAGTCCGGCATACGACCTATGCCCCTCTGGCCTACTCCGGATAGGACTTTTCTTTTCCCCCTCCTTCAGGATGTCCTTTTTCCTATAACTTCCACTTACGCCCTCACTGGCTTAGCCTTGGCACATATACCACTACCTCCTCGTTGGGGTCTTAACTACCCATGCTAAATAGTCCTGACTATCTGAAATACCTAGTATTTCACACTTGTGCCCTCTCTCTCTCTGAACAAACCTTTTGGGTGTGTCTCCCCTTTAAATACCTTCTTCAATTAAACACCACCCTAACACTTACTGTTCATGTGCTATTCTCAATACTGTACATGTGCTTTCCCTCTGTTATCCAGCATGGAACCTTTACCATTCATTTACATGACAACACTGCCATCTTGTGGTACATTTTACACATTACAGTCTTCCAACACAGTTAACACTTTCAATTACTTTAACATTTTCTACAGCACTCACATTCACTTTACACATTCAATACATTTTCTCATGCACACAATCCAATCACCTTCTTACACTCGACACCTTTTAAATCAAGCACGTCCTCGTGCACACAAACAATCACACATGAATAATGAAACAGACACAAAAATTTGCGGTTGCTGAAATAACTTAGTTTTAGTAACAAAATTTGTAAAACCCTATTAACTTCATAAGGTTAGTAAAATGTTGATTAAAAGAATAACTTTATAGAAAAAACACACAGGTAACCATAACTGGAAATGTCCAAGCGATTACTCCGACTGGGTAATCTTCTCCATATCCTCTTCCTTAGGCCAATAACAAAACACCAACCCACTATGGAACAGTCACAATAATGGGTCCATCAAATAAGGAAAAGAACCAGTCCAGGCCCTGGAAGACTCAAATCATGCGAGTAAACCAGTCTTTGGTATGCTCAAAGGAAATATAATAGCGTGGATGCGGCTTCTCCACGCTACCGCCACCCTCCAGGGGTACATCAATACTTAGATGCTGCTCAGGGGCCCGTTTGGTCACACTGCGCACATGGTGTCGCATTACTGTACGGCCCTGCCACCACAAGGGTACAGCTTTCTCCAACCTCTGTTTGGCATCCTGCCTGGTGGTGCTGTCTGGGTGCACCAGGCTATACTCATCCAGCTTAAGGGACGCCAAAATGTCTTGACGGACCCACTTTTCCAGGTTGTTTTCCACCTCGGTATACACATACTCAGGCGCATAGGGCATGTAAAAGCCCCACCGCTTACTGACCTCAAGATTGATCTTCTTTTGTACACGCGAAACCGCGCGGAACTCCTTCTGCAAGGCCTTCCCGGGCAACACCCAGAAGGTACTCTCATCATTCATCATTATAGAATGGGGTGAACGATATATGTTGTCCCTTGGGCTGGCACTAAAAGTTAGCACACTGACCGGAGGTGAGTGAAATTCCCTGATTCCGGCACCACTTCTGTGGATTCCACTACTGGGGGCACAACGGCAGCAGCCGCACTGGGTTCCCACTCTGACCCGGAATAGTCCACCTCCCAGTCTTCCTCCCAAGGGGCCCCCTCTGACACTTCTGTGCTTTGCGGTTCCAACCACAAATCCACCCGGGCAATTACCTCTGGTTCCACCGGAGGGGCAGGGACACTAGTCGCAGGACCGGGATCGGTAGTGCGCCACGGCTTGTGACTGGTTCTCAGCGCCTTATGCCTCAAAGTTCCCGACAGCATCAACGGGGATACTCCAGCCTCCAAACCGGCGTCTGTCACGGAGTACGGTGGTGGGGCCTCTGTACCTGGATCCACCTTCTCTTTGCCACTGTTCTGTGTCTCGCCCGCTGGTTCTGGCGGTAAGGCCTTGTCGGGTGCAGGGGTCGAGCACCGGGCTACCCACTCAGATATGCGCCGATCCACCTCCTTCACAGCATCACACAACTGTGCCTTCACATAGACGGGACCCATAAAGTAATCCCGGGAGCACACGGGGCAATGCCCGGCAGCCTGTACTTCAGCCCAAATGGCCTCGTCGCCACAGTTGCTGCACATCGGCACCATCTTGGTAAGTCCTTGCCGATCCAACTGTTGGGCAAATATTCCGGTCCACATAAAGCGGTGGCCAGTATCTGTAAAGCCACTCTTTGCCATAACTGCAGCCGTTGCTTCTCTCACAAGTCGCTGCACACTGCGCCACACTTTACAGTCTTTTGGGTTGTAAGATGGCCGCACTCCTGCTTCCTGTTCCTGTGGTGCGAAGATGGGTCCCAAGTTGCTTGTCCACTTCCTGCCTGGCACCAGGACGTTGCCTCACATACGCCCTTCCTGTCACATCACTGTAGGCAGCCAAATCAGGAAACAGCGCTGTACACAGTCTCATAACATAAATCCAGGTCTTCACAGGGGTTTCCCAAAGCACATACTCTTCCTCACCCTGATCGCAGCGCCAAATTATGTAAGGGGAGTAAAGGGTTAACACCAAATTATGCAAGGGTAGGAAGGGGTTAACACTGTCATCATGGAAACCCAACTTGATTCAAGGATTGAAGTCCACACTCTTGATGATAAAACAACTTGAACTGTTTATTTGGATACACTTTCTTTCATCAGATGACTCTTCCACACATCAGGGCATACAGATATATAATCCACGACAATGATACACTTCTCCTATGCTGGCTAAGCCGACACTCCAAACACACAAAGGTTTTTCCCTGAAACCTTCCGAAGGACATCCCTTTCCAGGGTTACTCACCACCTCCCTGCTTCAGTCGGGCTGACACCCCCCAGTGCACCACTGACCTTTCAGGGTAGGAATTTTCTTGTGACACCTTCCGGTCCTACCAGTCCGGCATACGACCTATGCCCCTCTGGCCTACTCCGGATAGGACTTTTCTTTTCCCCCTCCTTCAGGATGTCCTTTTTCCTATAACTTCCACTTGCACCCTCACTGGCTTAGCCTTGACACATATACCACTACCTCCTCGTTGGGGTCTTAACTACCCATGCTAAATAGTCCTGACTATCTGAAATACCTAGTATTTCACACTTGTGCCCTATCTCTATCTTAATCCAAATACATGTGAACAAACCTTTTGGGTGTGTCTCCCCTTTAAATACCTTCTTAAATTAAACACCACCCTAACACTTAAGGTGGCCATAGACACACAGATCCGATCGTACGAATCGAGGATTCGTACGATTTTCGGATCGTGTGTGGCATGTGCCGACTTCTTTCTTCCGGCGGAGATCGGTCGTTTGGTCGATCGGTCAGGTTTGATTTTGACCCGACCGATCCCGCCGGAGCTCATGGCACAACGTAATCTGATCGTTCGGCCGTACGGCCGAACAATCAGATTACCCCCGATATAGCCATGCCTGTTAATGGCATATCGGGGAAAGATCCGCTCGTTTGGCAACATCGCCAAACGAGCGGATCTTTGCATCTATGGCCACCTTTACTGTTCATGTGCTATTCTCAATACTGTACATGTGCTTTCCCTCTGTTATCCAGCATGGAACCTTTACCATTCATTTATATGACAACACTGCCATCTTGTGGTACATTTACACATTACAGTCTCCCAACACATTTAACACTTTCAATTACTTTAACATTTTCTACAGCACTCACATTCACTTTACACATTCAATACATTTTCTCATGCACACAATCTCCAATCACCTTCTTACACAATGTACTGTGTATCCTGTACTTGAATGGCTGCCCCCATGGCCACACAGCAGCTTGTTTATATGAACTATAGTAGAGTTTCTGAAGCAAACACACCAGTTGTACAAGTGCAGTGCAATCAGTACATTGTATTTAGTACTGGGCCAGGCTGGGTGCCTTTCACACCCTGATTTGTGCAAGAGAGCGTGCGTGCACACAATTGTGTAATGCTTGCTCAGGTGTTCATAGAACATGATCTTGGAATTATATACCAATTTCTTCACTTTCTATCGGTAGCCATAAAAATTGGGATACTCCATTATTTATTTTAAAAAAAAGTATATCACAGGGTAAGTAAAACAAGAAAAAAAAACAAAGTTTCAATAACAACTGAAAAACAGGAAAAACAAACCAATATGAATCACATATTCAGCAGGTTTTAACTGTTAAACGAAATTTTTGTTCCTTCAGATTTTCAAGATTTTTTCTCAAAAAAATTTATGATCAGAAAACTCGAATTTAAATATATATTTCAATTTGCATTTTTCATCTCGATTCTCTTGAATCGAGGCATCTGTGATTGCTACTTATACCAATTTAGGTTAGTGCTTACCTCCACACATAAAAGACATGTGACTTAAAAATAAATTATCCATATGTTTATTGAGCACAACTTTTTTTTTAAATATTAAATTAAAACATATCATATAAAGTTTAGGGATTAAAACATGTTTTATCACGCAAGAAATAACATATCATTTGACATAACTTTCCATGACTAAGTTAGTAAATTCATGTTCAGTGAGCATTCTACTGTATCTTTCTTAAGGGATAACCTGAGCAAAAGAATTCAGTATTAACTGCCTTTTATGATTATATGGAACCACAATTAGTAATATGGAAATACAATTAGCAATTTTCTAGTTTAGTACAATTTTAATTGCGCATTGCCCACTTTTAAGAAGGTGTCGTAATCTTTTGGAGCAAACATAACGACTTTTTCAGTAAGAAGTTTTATTACATTTACTGCGCACTGGCGCTAACTATAAAATTCGCAAACCTTCTTCCACTGTTGGAAGTGGTCGCTAAACAGTTTCCGGGTTTGCAAAAGCTATATTAAATTCGCACAAAGCCAAATTTGTTCGCACAGAGGCTTAACTTTTCGCATTATATTATATTATTATAATATTTTTTCCGTTACCGACTTTAATTACATTCCCCATTTGTTTAATAAACTCTTGTTTATTCTGAAGAACCTTCTCCCTGAGTTTTGCTTTGTACTAAGGTTCTAGTAAGCAAATTACAAACACTCCGATAATTGCACTCAGTAGGGGGCATACGACCAATCGGGTACCTCTCTAATGTGCTCCTCAATTTCCATGGTGTGCCTTCCCACTCACACCTCAGCCTGCAGTGTTCTACCTGGGGGTTTAATCAGCACTTCCCCCTCTTCTCAGGCTTTGCCGTGACACCGATCACGCTAGGTGCTTCCAGTGGAAATTTCACACCCATCACTGGCTTCTCCTCTGGCTTTGCCTATCCTCTTCTACCTTGACTGGTGGGATACCCGCTGGGTTACTATGCCCACTCACTCCTTGTTGGGGCCATAGCTGCCCATGCTAATTACCCTGTCTCATCTCACACTCCTAGAGTGTCTTCTTACAACCTGTAGGCCTCACACTAGCTAAATTCAGTACCTCTCCTGGGAGATCACTCTACTGTTTCAGTTGTTCCCTGCTTACTATTCTTCCCATGTTGCATCTCTGCTCTTGCCCAAGGGCCTCCTTTTTATAACTACCCTGTCTTCACCCACTTGGGTCTTTCCCTCACTCTTTAGAAAAATCCCTATAAATTGCCCTTAAATTTGTATAAGGTATAGAGGGTGGCTGGAAATGTGATATGAAAATCCACCAAGAGAACAAGAAACAATAGTATTGGAGCTTGTTCTTCATTGGTCCAGGAGCTTTATTGCAGGAAATTTTAGGTATTGTGAAAAAATATGGAGCAGGCACTCAAATGAAAGTAATATTCCAAGAGATGGTTAAGATCAAGTAGAAAAGATTTATTATGTCCTCTGCCTTACACGTTTTGTGTTACAAACACTTAATCATAGGCTCATCATGAGCCTACTTGATCTTAACCATCTGTTGGAAGATTGCCTTCATTTTAGTGCCTGCTCGAGATTTTTTCACGGTTCCAGGTGCACCGCCCAGAGCTCCCCATGCTGAGGGCTCTGGGCGGTGCACCTGGGCCACTTCCTAAATGTGGTGAGTAAATACTGTACTTCACTTCATGGAGACCCCCTCCTCTATTTAATCATTATATTTCAGGTATTGCCAAGGTTATTTGATAAATTTATATTGTTTGTATCTACAGAGCCCGTCACTTCCGCAGTGATCAGCACAAACAATAAGGAACCCCAGGAGAATGAGAAAGTCACCCTCACATGCAGTACAAATAATGCAGAAAAGATCATTTGGAGCAAAAATGGTGTCTCTCTCCCTCCCGGACTGATCCTGTCTGCAGATAACAGGACTCTCAATTTTTCCAGTGTCTCTCGCTCAGATACAGGACAATATCGATGTGAAGCTTCAAATGCCGTCAGTAAGATTATCAGTGATCCCTTTACATTAACTATAAACTGTAAGTAACTACTGTATGATCTAAGAACCGAGAATGTTTTTTGGCCAATGTGATTTAATGCTATGCTTAGAGATTGGTGCAAATCATCAAAATGTTTGTGAAAAATGAGGTTCCATCTGTCAGAGAAGCTACTGCTGCAGGGCTGGTAAATAATCAACTCTGATGAAGAATACAATGTAATTTACATCATTTAAGGGGAATATTTATCATAAGTCGAATAGTAAATTAGAATTTTTGAGTTTCAAAATGTACACATTCTAATTTTAATCCCCCTACTCGATTGTAAAAAAAAATGTGAGATTTAGCACTACTCGACCATGGAAACAGTCCTCATCTGAATATTCGCCACCTGAAACCTGCTGAATTCATGTACAAGTCACTGGCAGAGATCCGTTGAGCCATTTGGAGATGTTATAAGCCTTCCTGACATTAGAGTTTTTTTCCGGGAGAACAATTTGAATACGATTTGAATTTTCGGGTCGGAACCATTAGATTGAATATTAGACATTCAAATTTTTTCTTAAATAATCTCCCAGTCGAATTGTGAGTATATTCGAATTAAATTAAATTCACATAAATTGGACCTTTGATGAATGGGCCTCCAAATAGCTAATCCACCTTTTGTCATGGTTAGTGGTAGTTGCCAGATCACTAAATTAAAATATAGTTCCAGAAGATTTAGATGCAATACACAAAGTTGCATTCAATACTTTGTATGACTAATTAAAAGCATTATTATTAAGTAAGTTTAGGAGCAGCTAATTGAGTCACTTGTAGTTTACTAAAAAGACAAAATTGCAATTTTCCTAGGGAACAATCTGTGGTTTTAATCTGGGGACCATGCGGTTTGTCTATAGAACACTGTATATTGAAACCTATGTTGCCTGTTTCAGTTGCCTAAAAATTTTGCAGATTATTCTGCATTCCTGGTTTAATGGTTACAATATAAGCATCATTTATAAATGTATAGTTTTAGGCAGATGTGCAGGGCCGCACCGGCCATGAGGCAAGGTGAGAATATTGCCTCAGGTGGCACGGATCAGCCAATTACTAGGGGCGGCAAAAAGCCGTCTCTGGTAACTTTAAGAGCCGAATTTCTGTTTTTCAAAAGGAATTTCGGATCTTCTAGTGCAGCGAGCGCAATAGCTCAGACGCTACAAGTTAAAAGCACGGATAGGGAGGGGGGGGGGGGCAGCATCAAGGCTGCTGCCTCAGGCGGCAGTAGCCCCTGAAACGCGAAATTACTGGTGAAATGTTATTCTTCCTGCAGTCTTATTCTATAGAAACCCATAAAATTACATATTTCTCAATAAGAAATCTTGGCATTTTTATGCCAATCATTGGAAATTTGCCCATTCCAACTCTGGGGATTTTTAGAGCAGCTGTGTCCATTTAATGTAAAAATGCAAGTGTGAAGCTCTTCTTCTCAACCTCAGAGAAATGTGGGAAAAAACACTGCATTCTAGGTAGAAAATATAATCAACTGCACCCATAATTGCACTTTATACACTTAGGGGCCGATTCACTAACTTTGAGTGAAGGATTCGAAGTAAAAAAACTTTGAATTTCGAAGTGTTTTTTGGGCTACTTCAACCATCGCATGGGCTACTACGACCTTTGACTACGACTTTGAATCGAACTATTCGAACTAAAAATCGTTTGACTATTCGACCATTCGATAGTCGAAGTTCTGTCTCTTTAAGAAAAAACCTCGACCCCCTAGTTCGCCATCTATAAGCTACCGAAGTCAATGTTAGCCTATGGGGAAGGTCCCCATAGGCTTTCCTAAGTTTTTTTGGTCGAAGGATAATCCTTCGATCGTTGGATTAAAATCCTTCGAATCGATCGATCGAAGGATTATTAATAACGAAAATGCCCAACGCTAGCGAATTGCCCCAGAGTGTCTAAAGGAGTCACATTCAGCCTTGGGTGTTTTACTATCGAGTGCTATTATAACATCTAAGGTTAGGTGGGGCATGGGAGCATTTTTAGCAATGCAGATGTAAGGGAGTTGTTATCCTGTTACCTTTCCCTTGTTCTGCTGATAAGCTTCTGGGGTGGGGGTGGGAGTGGAGGAGGGGATATCTCTCCATCTTACAGTGCAGCAGTAAAGAATTACTGAAGTTTGGAGTTTATAATACAGTATAAATTAAAGCAGGTTGCACTAGCAGACTGGCAACCCATATGTGCAGAGAAAAAGATTTTGCAGTCACACAACTTGAATTTTGTGCTATACAATACATTGTACACAAATATCACCCCCATACCCCAAACAATTTTGCTATTGTGAACATTTTGCAAACCCTTTGCCCCTCACGCAATAGTAGGATAGCGATTGCAAATTTTATAGCTTGCGATAGTGCTCAGTGTATGTAATAAAATAATGAAAAAGTTCTTAAATTTGCTACCCGCCACGTGCAAGCAAGTCTTAAAAGTTCGCAGTGCGCAATTAAGATTCGCAATGTAATAAAAGCCTCATAGTAAATATGATTAAATATATTTACTATGATAAAATATATTTGCAAATTTTATTACACCCCCCTTAGGGGCAAATTCCCTTACCTGTGGAGATTCGCCAGACTTGCCTTCGCCGCACTTCGCCAGGCGTAGATTAGCCAGGGCTGCGCAAAAGCGAAGATCCGAAGTTGCGCACAAGTTACAGATCATTTGCGAAGTTGCGCTAGCGATGTTACTATCATCGGTTCAAAGTTACGCTATCGATCAGAAATTTGCATAAGGCGCGAAATTTAAGTTTGAATGGACGTATATGTTGCAGCAAATACATAACACTACACAAGCCCAGGGAAACTTAATAAAATTATATAGAGGTGTTCTAATGCCCTACACATGTACCCAGTGTATAGTTTAGGTGCCATATGTTAGGAAATGTGTGTGGGGGGGAAGGTGGGCACCCTAAAAAAAAAATATCGGGCTTTTTCAGCCTATCACCCTATGAAAAGTAAAAAACGCCAGCGCTTTTTGGGGACTTTTTCAACATTATTTTTTCTAACTCATATCTACTCTATTGAACTTTGCCTGCTATGACCTGGAGAAGTAAACTCTGGTGAAGGAGGTAACGTAAAGGAAAAAAAAAACATGGTAAATTTGCATAGTTTTGCCGCCTTCGTCAGAGTGCAACTTCGCCATCATTAGGGTGCGAAGTTGTGCTAGTCTATCTACATCGCTAGCAAATTTTCGCCAGGGTAACTGTTAGTAACCGAACAGTTTAGTAAATTTGCCCCTTAGTCTTCTGCTGTCGCTAATTAAAGTCCAAGGTCTCAGAAATATCGGAATCTGTAGCTGTTTCTTACCCAATTCATTTACATTCTATTTTTTATTTATGATAAATGGGATCTTTGCTTCATTGCACTTGTTTTAATCCTGTTTTTTTCCCATGGTTTTGATATGCGGGTCTCTTGTTATTGCAGATGGTCCAGAAAATCTGAGAATTACAGGAGGAACACAAGTGACTTCTGGGAACCCCATCTCATTAGAATGTTCTGCTGATTCTGTTCCTGCACCAACCTACCTGTGGAAATTAAATTGGACTGTTTTAGAATTCCAGAATAACAAACTGAACATCCAACAGGCCACATCTGAGAATGCAGGAAATTATACCTGTATAGTGACTAATTCTGTGACAAATCTCTCACGGGAAATCTCTATATATGTGACTGTGAATGGTAAGTTCTGATACCTGTCACTGCCCTCCAGCAAGTATACAACATGATCATTTATCCTCCTTATTCTCCATGCTGTCTCACGATTACTCTTTGATTCTTCTGTTTCTTTCTCTAGTCTTATGAGCACTATAGCTCCCTTCCTTCTCTCATCTGTTCATTATACAGACAGACCTTAAAAGTACAAGTATATATAACAACCAATAGTGAAAGCATAATATCTATACAGTGTATCCCCCCATCTGACTCATTTGCACTTTAAATATTATTTCCCCTTAGCATCAGTTCAGTGTTTTTTTGTTTTGGAAAACAGGTATGGGTTATCCAGAAAGCTCTGATTTACAGAAATGCTGTCTCCCATAGACTCTATTTTATCCAAAGAATAAAAAATGTTTTGCTTGATTTTATTGTTTTTTTTCCCAATTCGATTTATTTGAGTTATTTTATTAATAAATAGTGATGGGCGAATTTGGGAATTTCGCGCGAAATTCGCGTAACAGTGAAGAATTTGCGAAATGGCGCCGGCGTCTCATTTTTGACGCCGGCACCCGTTTTTGACTCCAGCGCCCGTTTTTGCCGCTGGCATCCTTTTTTCCGACGGCGGAAATTTTTTTTTGGACACAGGCGAATTTTTGCCGGCGAATTTTCGCAGGCGTTTCGTGAATTTATTCGCTGGTGGCGCAAATTTGCCCATCACTATTAATAAATAAGGCAAAATTGGGGATGGGTTTTTTTATTTAAATTATGAGATAAATTTGAATTTTAGTAAATTACCCCCTTAATGTTTATTAGTAGACTTAGGTATGAAGATCCAAATTATGGAAAGATCTGTTATCCAGAAAAACCCAGGTCCTGAGAATTCTGGATAACAGGTCTTATACATGTAGATGCAATATATCACCTCAGTGCTTGAGATTTTTTCATAATTTTTTTAACATATATTTAAATTTCCAATTAAAACATATAATTAATACTTGCAATAACATCCTATGTGTTTCATGCCTGTTCATGGCACTTTCCAACTCCTGGTGGTGCAAGTGAAGGAGATTGACATTTGATCAATATATGTACAAATTACAGCTCTGCTTCAGTAAATGTACATTTTTAAACATTTCTTAGATATTTTAAAGGAGAACTAAACCCTAAAAATTAATATGGCTTAAAATGCCATATTTTATATACTAAACTAATTGCACCAACCTACAGTTTCAGCTTGTCAATAGCAGCAATGATCCAGGACTTCAAACTTGTCAAAGGGGGTCACCATCTTGGAAAATGTCAGTGACACTCACATGCTCAGTGGGCTCTGAGCAGCTGTTGAGAAGCTAACAGTACCGTAACTAGAGAGGGACAGGCCCTGGTGCGTGACCCGCAGCCAGGCCCCGCTCCCCTCCGCACGGCCCGCATTTCAGTTGCGCACGGGTTGCCCTGAGGGGGTGAGAGCCCTGGCCCGCTCGCACCCGCTGCTCCCCCGGTAGTTCTGCCACTGGAAGCTAAGCTTAGGGGTCGTCACTAATTATCAAGCAGAAAATGAGGTTGACCTGTAATATAAGATGATGCTACAGGGCTGATTAATAAATTAATAAATTCCGAAGCTAATTGCACTGGTTTCTGTGCTGCCATGTAGTAATTATCTGTATTAATTCCTAATCAGCCTTACATTGTGACATTTCTATTCTATGTGTACTGTATATTGTGAGTGGGTCCCTAAGCTCAGTAAGTGACAGCAGCACAGAGCATGTGCAGTGAATCAGCAGAAAAGAAGATGGGGAGCTACTGGGGCATCTTTGGAGACACAGATCTTTACTGCTAAAGGGCTGTAGTTGCCTTGGGCTGGTACAGAAGCTCAAACCATAATGTACAGCATTAGCTACTTCTTTAGTTAACCTCATTTTTGCAATGTATTTAACACACACATTAAATTAATTTGCTGTTAGGATGGCAGGTCTGGTCGGGCTTTTTGGGAAAAAAACTCAAAATTTTCAAGATATATTATACCACTACCAACCCAACATCTCAAACCTGTTGAGGTCATGTATAAGTCAATGGGAGATGTCACTATCCTAATTTGAAGTTATCATGGTCTGCACTGGATTTATCCTGATAATCTGAAAAATGTGGGGTTTTCGATCTTGTCGAGTCTTTCCGCAAGACATAGTGGTGCATAATTGTGTACCATATTTTGTGATACACTTTAATGTATAGAACCAATAAACAATTTTGCATTTTGTCATTTATCACAAATATATATATAGCAAGATAGCTTTTTTTTCACCAAATTATTGCTATGTGTGTTCAATCTCACAGATAATGAACCTCATTGGGAAAACTGTGCTGTCATTTTAGCCGCCATCGTCTGCGGTTGCATCTTGGGTGCTGTACTCATCATCTGTGCTACGTTCCTTATTTACAAGAGATATATTCTTCCCATGAAAGGTGAGGCAGTAGTAAATAGGTTGGAAATAGCAGCAGGTCTGTCATTTGGACAGTATGGAAAAATTATTTCTAAAACCAAAAATTATACACAGACCAAGAGAATAGTCTTATATTGATTTTACTTGTAAGAAGAAGAATGTGATATCACTTTCAAATTCAGGATTTAGATCATTACACGTGTAGATCCATTTATGCAAGGTCAAATTGTAGTGGTTTCAGTGGTCTTGTTAATTGATGATCATATGTACTTATGCTTTTGAAATAATATTATCCATCATTTAGGACAATCAGGTGACAGAGGAGAGGATCCATCCAGAATATATTATAACGTTTCCAACATTTCAGAAGTAAGTAATCAGTGTACAGGTAGGAAATGCTTTGTAATACATAGTACAAGGCCATTGCCCCAGGACTACTAATGACAGTTGGGGGCAGATTTATCAAGGGTCGAAGTAAATTCGAGGGAATTTTCAAAGTAAAAAAATTCGAAATTCAAAGTAGTTTTTTGGATACTTCGACCATCGAATGGGATACTACGACTTCGAATTTACTTTGACTTTGATTCGATGTAAAAATCATTCAAATATTCGATCATTCGATAATCGAAGTACTGTCTCTTTAAAAAAACTTTGACTTCAATACTTTGCCAAATTAAACCTGCCGAAGTGCTATATTAGTCTATGGGGACCTTCTAGACCATTTTTCGAAGTCTTCACACATCAAAGTAAAATTGTTTGATCGTACGCTAAAATCGTTCGAATCGTTCGATTTGAATGATTTAATCGTGCGATCGAACGATTTAATTCGATCGTTCGATGGCTAAATTCGGTGAAAAATACTTCGATATTCGAATTCTAAGTATTTTAATTTGATGGTCGAATTTTGAAGTATTTTACACTTCGAAATTCGACCCTTGATAAACCTGCCCCTTGGTGTGGCATTAGAACAATTTGCCTAAATGTCTTCCAATTTAAAAATGAATGTTTAGCATTTCTTTTGAAAATGAACCTCTCACTATAACGTGGAAACCATGGATTCCTGTGCAAAAAAGTTTGTTGTTGTAGATCTCTATTTCTGTTGGGTCAATGAATGCAGAATTGTCACGATCGCCGCCCGGAGCAGTTCCAGGAGCTCCAGTCGGCGTGTCCTCCCCTGCCGGCGGCGCTCCCAAAATGGCGGTGCCCGTGGCCGCCACGTGGGTAGCGGCGCTGGCACGATGACGTCAGCGCGTCCACGTCGGCGCAAGGACGCCGATGACGTCACTATGGCGCCAAATTCAAACATAAAAACCCTACCAAGACGCCAGAATGGCGCCCAAGTATAGGATTCATTACTGTGTGTTTCCTGGGTTTCCTGTCTGCTATTTTGAGACTAAATCTTGTTCCCGTTTGTTGCCTGACCTCTTGCCTGGACTTTGGACTTTGCTTATTATTCTGCCTGCCCTTGAACTCTTGCCTGGACTCTGATAAATCTTCTGGTTAACCCCTTTTGGACACCGCGACCTTGATTCCCTTGTGGGCTTCCTCCTAGATCCTGACAACCTCCCTGGTGGGAGCATCCTGGCTCCCTGACAAGAATAACCCTTCCAACACATTACTCATATATGTGTTACTCTATCGAATCCCTGCTTTAATAGAGGAAATACAAGCAGAGTAGACAGTTACCCTTCCTGTTATATGTGACTTGCGAGGAAGCAGAAAAATTCATGTAGTTTGGCTTCTTCTTAATTGATAAATACAATCAGAACTTGAACATTGTTTCTTCGAGTGAAGGAATAGAAGAAAAAAACCTTTGAATTTCGAAGTGTTTTTTTGGCTACTTCGACCATCGATTGGGCTACTTCGACCTACGACTTCGACTTCAAATCAAAGGATTCTAACTAAAAAATGTTCGACTATTCGACCATTCTATAGTCGAAGTACCGTCTCTTTAAGAAAAAACTTCGACCCCCTAGTTCGCCACCTAAAAGCTACTGAACCCAATGTTAGCCTATGGGGAAGGTCCCCATAGGCTTGCCTAACTTTTTTTGGTCGAAGGATAATTCTTTGATCGTTGCATTAAAATCCTTTGAATCGTTCGATTCGAAGGATTTAATCGTTCTATCGTTCGATCACAGTATTTGCGCAAAATCCTTCGACTTCGATAGCATTGCTACAGTATAGTAGTTATGATGCAATGAGTACAGTCAAACAACCTGATTGTTTTCAGATTCATATTGTTGTTGATCCTGAATGGAATTGTGGTGGTAATAGAAAGTGTTAATTATGTGAAAGTGGTTAGGTAGAAGTCACTGTAAATTAGCTATGGTCACTGGCCTCCAATGCCATTGCTTTGCAGTTTTTAAAAAACTATAGTTAAAAGGATGTGCAGGCATCATTCCATTCCCCAAAAATATTACTTGGGGATAGGCCTCTCTTTTAGAGGTTCAGTGTATGACCATGCCCTTCAGCCATTCGGAGCTCTCACTTCGGTGGATCAAAAATGTAATGGGGATATGGGTGATATTCTGGATACTTACTTATCTACTTGTTTTTAAATAATATTTAATTACCCTCTATGTAGAAGTTTAATACACATGTTGTAATTGTTTGTTGAGTATATTGTATATGTGTCTACCAGTGTCCCTAGTTGTCACTGCATTATGTTCTCCATAAATTGCTAAAGGCAATATCTTTCTACCTTTCCACCTCATTTCCTTATTTTTAGGCTCATCCTGCAAAAGAAGAGAATCTATACATGGTATGTTACCCATATCTCTGAAATCCCATTTAACTCCAGACAACTTAATAATTAACTCCTGTAGTTTCTGGTCCAGTACAGTCTCCTGACAAAGCCACAGTCAATCTGTTGGCAGTTTTCTATGTATGGGTCAATGTTTGATGAGGCAGCCTGGACTAAGCTGTGCTTTGGATAAAGTCACTGGTCACTGGGTTTGTGCAGACCCCTCATATCATCCATGCTAGAATCATCGCAGAATACCCAGCGCGTTTTGACCACCGCAGTGGTCTTCATCAGGGGCAAAAAATGTATAAATACAAAAATAAACCAAAAGACAGGTCTTTTGGTTTATTTTTGTATTTATAAGTGTTTTTCCCCTGAAGAAGACCACTGCAGTGTTTGAAACGCGGCGGGTTTTCTGCGATGATGTACGTTTTTACTGACATGATATAATACATTTTGACTTTTTATACAAGTCTGAGTGTGCAATCCATATATTTATTTATTTATATGATACTTATCGGGAGGCTTTGAGTGCGCCTCAAATGGTAACCATGGTTGCGTGTGTCCTCTACTTCCTACTTCTAGATCACCTGCGGCCCCATGGCAACCCACTCAATTTGCCTTACACAGTTTACAAAATCATTGTACATAAAATATATAAAAAATATATAAAAAAAAAAATATTAAAAAATGAAGCTTTGTTACAACTTTAAAAAGCACGTCCTACGTTTATCTTATTAGTATGAAACAAACTAAACTGTTCTAAATCATTTAAATCTTCTATACATTTCTCTACATACTAGGCTTGATACTGAGCTATAAGGATAATTGTTTTTTTCTTTTTTTCTGGGGGGGGGGGTTTATAAGCAATAGTTGTTTTGCCCAAAAGCAATATGAACATTGACAGAGAGCTAATTTCATAGTAACGCTCTTAAATTTATATCTACATTGAGACCTTTAGGTGTGGATGTTTCTAACAAATGTATCCACTTGCTTTCACATTGTAGGGTTTTTTTCACCAAATTTCCCCCTCTCCACTTATTTTTTACTTTTTCTATAAGCCAATATGTTAAACCTGTCGGGTTCATTTTATGGAATTCTTTAAAATGTTTAGAAACACTATGATTTTCCGTTTCTTTTTCGATATTATTTACATGCTCCCGGATACATTCTCGTGTTTGATTTGTTTTGCCTACATATTGAAGTCCACAAGGGAATTGTAGGCAATACACAACATTCTCAGTTGTGCAATATATATATATATATATATATATATATATATATATATATATATATATATATATGTATATATATATATACATATATATATATATATATATATATATATATATATATATATATATATATATATATATATATGTTAGTCAAAGAAATAGTTGTACACTGGGATTTTTGAATGGAACCACTAAATATGGAACCAAATATTGATTTTTGGGGGCCGATTCACTAAGGGTCGAATATCGAGGGTTAATTAACCCTCGATATTCGACTAGGAATTGAAATCCTTCGAATTCGAATATCGAATTCGAAGGATTTAGCGCACGAAATTCGATCGATCGATCGAACGATTATTCATTCGATCGATCGTTCGAACGAACGATTATTCATTCGATCGAACGATTAAATCCTTCGAATCGAACGATTCGAAGGATTTTAATCCAACGATCGAAGGAATATCCTTCGATGAAAAAAACGTAGGCAAGCCTATGGGGACTAGGGGGTCGATTTTTTTTTTAAAGAGACAGTACTTCGACTATCGAATGGTCGAATAGTCGAACGATTTTTAGTTCGAATCGTTCGATAGTCGTAGTCGAAGTAGCCCATTCGATGGTCGAAGTAGCCCAAAAAACACTTCGAAATTCGAAGTTTTTTTAATTCGAATCCTTCACTCGAATTTAGTAAATCTGCCCCTTAATCTTTTTCAAAAATCCCATTGTGCACCGATTTTTTTGACTATTGGATAATAAAGCTATTGAAGGTAGCACCTGGGTCTGAATTTTTTGGTAAACGGAGTGTGTTACAGCTATGGACTGTATATATATATATATATATATATATATATATATATATATATATATATATACTATACAGTATATAATACAAAAAAGGCATGAATATTCTGTAAATTATATCCTTATAAACGGTGAGTTCTGATGTCATCAGTTATATACAGTGAGTTCTGATGTCATTTCTGTCACATGACTCACTGAAATTTGTGTATTATAATAAATAAAGTACCCCCAGTTGTAAAATATGAGGATATTAGAAGTTACCTTTCATATGGTCATGAAACTCCTCGGTAACTTATAATATCCTTATATTTTACAAGAGGGGTTACTCACTTTATTCACTATATATACATATAATGAAGGTAGATATCAGCACTCACGATATGGTGGTCACGGTTGCCTGGATGCTGTCCATGGTAAAGATACAGTATATAAAGTTGCAGAGATGAGGCCGCACTCGCAGGTCTTATGAAGAGGAATCAGATTTTATTAGGCACGACTTGTTGATTTATTTTAAAGTGTAATGACTTTACTTTAATTTTTCAGGGACTGGAGCACCCGTCTCACAATACGTACAGTGATCTGAAACGATAATGCAATACAGATAATTCATATCAAGTATCGGTGTGGAAAACACTCACAAAAGGATTATTTTCAGTATTCAAGGGGAACTAAAGGCTGGCTAAAATGAAATCAAGTGCTGAGCACTTACAAGTTGAACATTTTGCGAGATTCAATATACATCAATGCTGCAAAAAGCCAGAATCCGAAAATCTGCCATCTCAAACCTGTTGAGGTCACGTACTGTATACTGTAAATCAATGGGAGATGTCCCTATCCCAATTTGAAGATATCATGGTTTTCTCTGGGTTTAGCCCAATAATCCAAATAATTTGAGGGATTCAGGAGAAAAGTCTGAAAAATACTATGATTCCGGTGTTCGCTCACTTTTATCGAGTTTTATCCCGATCTGATTTTTTCAAGTTATTTTAATGATTAATAATTGTGGATGGGAGCTTGGGCAAGCTTTTTTTAATTTAAAAAATGGGATAA
Organism: Xenopus petersii; assembly: GCA_038501925.1. Lineage (NCBI taxonomy): Eukaryota > Metazoa > Chordata > Amphibia > Anura > Pipidae > Xenopus > Xenopus petersii. Next base: position 25,469,936 of record CM076684.1, on the reverse strand, counting down.
AATGGTATTTTAGTAAATAACCCCCAACCCCTAAACTTGGCGGAACCTGTCTTGTTGAAACCCTCAAACATTTTGTTTGGCTTGCTCTTTGTTTTTAGTGTGTGTGACATGCATAAACTAAAAAAAGCTGTCTGAGGCATTTAGAGAAAAGGTTATATATGCATATGAGTTGGCAAAGGATTTTAAAAAATTGCCAGACAATTATACCTCAACCAATTCACCGTCAGGAAGATCATTTCAAAATGGAGACAATTACAACTTACTTACCAACTTATCCACTTACCCAGGCTAGGACATCCCAGCAAGTTTAGCTTGAGAGTAGAACTCAAGATGCTGAAAAGAGTCTAAGGGGCCGATTCACAAAGGGTCGAATATCGAGGGTTAATTAACCCTCGATATTCGTCTGGGAATATCGAAGTCGAAGGATTTTAGCGCAAAAAGTGCGATCGAAGGATTATTCCTTCGATCGAACGATTAAATCCTTCTAATTGAACGATTCGAAGGATTTAAATCCAACGATCGAAGGAATATCCTTCGATCAAAAAAACTTAGGAAAGCCTATGGGGACTTTCCCCATAGGCTAACATTGAGTTTGGTAGCATTTAGATGGCGAACTAGGGGGTCGAAGTTTTTTTTTAAAGAGACAGTATTTCGATTATCCAATGGTCGAATAGTCGAACGATTTTAAGCTCGAATTCTTCGATTCAAAGTCGTAGTCTTGTCGAAGGTCATAGTAGCCCATTCGATGGTCGAAGTAGCCCAAAAAATACTTTGAAATTCAAAGTTTTTTTACTTCGAATCCTTCACTCTAAGTTAGTGAATCGGTCCCTAAGAATTCCAGAATTTCATCATACAACCTACAGATAACTTCATTAGTAAAGTTCAGGAATAAGAAACAGGGCAAGACTAAAGTTTGTCCGTAAACACCTACACTGATAGGCCCATTTATTAACATTCTTATTTTAGTGTTTTTAGAGGTTTTAGAAACCATTAATAAACTCAATGGGGCAAAATTACTAAGTGGCGAAGCGGGCTTTTCTAGCAAAAATTATCCAAAAAGACAATTCGCAGGGACCGAATTTTGAATCCGTTACACTTTTCGTCATAGTCTTTTTCGCCAGGTTATACCTGGTGAAATGATAAGATGAAGCTACATCCTCAACATTATTTCTGAATGCTAAAAAAGTCATAAAAAAAGACAAAAGCTGGTGTTTTTTTTTGTAACTGTTAAAAATATGTTTTTTTAAATGTTTTTAACCATTTGAAGCTCATGCCATATTTGATTTAGGTATCTAGGACAATAGAGGATATCTTTTGTCTTTATTTTACTTCATTGGACATTTTTAATATTAAGTGGCAACTTCCAGCAATTTCACCAACACTCACTAATAATTACACATATATGACCTATATGTACCCGCCATATTGATGTTAGCTTAAGAATTTTACTGAAGTTTTGCTAGGAAGAAAGTAACACTAGAGAAAATGAGCTTCGAATTGTCCGTGCTGGCGAATTTTTGGTTGTGCGTAGTATGGTGAAGCCTTCTGAGGTGAAAATTTAACCTTTAGTAAATTTGCCCCATTTTCTCTAAAACCAATGTCATCTAATTTATTAAAAAATTAGAATATAAAAATAGGAACCAAGAAAAATAAAACACCGAACAATGCGCTAAAAATACAAATTCCTCGAAAATATCTAAATATTTTCGTTTTTTGGAAAATAACTAGGGAAAAAAATAAAAAACCTCTAAAAGTCTGAATTGATAAAAATGGTCCAATAGACTCAGCACAGCTCCCACTGACTTCTATAGGACCTCATCTTTCACTTGGCAATTTTATTATTAGAGTTTTTTTTATACTTAATAAAACTCCTATTTTTTTGAGTTTTTAAGAAATGAAAAAAAAAAAACGAATGTTTAGAGATTCTTGAGAAAAATAGAAATATGAATGTCAGTAAATAGGCCACAAAGAGTTCAGCAACAATGGGCTCTTGAGAGGCAAGGTAAAGTTATTTGGTCTCAGAACCAGTATCTGGCAAAAAAAAACAAAGAGAGCATCTCAACAGAAGGACCTGATACCAACTGTAAAGCATGATAGTAGAAATGTTATGGTTTAAGGCTACTTTGCTGGCGTGTGCAACTCACAATCTTAGAATACACTATGAATTCTTTATGCTTTATCAACCAAAAGTGGACCATGCATCATTACAATGGCCCTAAACATTCTAATAAATCCATCCAAGAACAACTAAAAAAGAAGAAATGGAGGGTACTGGAATGGTCAAGTCAAAGCATGGATCTAAATCCCATCAATAACCTGTGGGGGGTTTGAAACAGCCTGTACATGCAAGAAACTTCTCAAACATCACACAAACATTCTGCATGAAAGAGTGGGAAAAAAATCTCTCAGTTGATGTTATAGACTGGTAGACAGTTATAAGAACTGTCTACCTGAGTCTGTCCCTGCCAAAGGGGGCAAAACCAGATGTTAGAGTCAATGGTGTACTTACTTTAAAGGGAGACTGTCATGGGAAAAAAAAAATTCAAAATGAATCAGTTAATAGAGCTGCTCCATCAGAATTCTGCACTGAAATCCATTTCTCAAAAGAGCAAACTGATTTTTTTATATTTGTAAGGAGGGTTAAGGGTTAATGCCCCGCCATCACCATGGCAACCAACCTTCACTGGAATGATGGATATCCACACTGATGTAAAATCACAAAAATGAAGAACTTTCCCCAGGTTCACCACATGAAACCTTCACCATTCATTTGCATGACAACACTGCCATCTTGTGTTGAATTTTACACATTACAGTCTCCAAAACATTTGACACTTCTAATCACTTACATTTAACACTTTCAATGACTTTAACATTTTTACAGCACTCACATTCACTTTACACATACAATACACTTTTTTCATGCACACAAACCAATCACCTTCTTACACTTGACACTTTTTAAATCAAGCACGTCTTCGTGCACACAACCAATCACACATTAATAATGAAAACAGTCACAAAAGTTTGCATGTGCTGAAATAACTTAATTTTAGTAACAACATGTACAGCATGTAAAAGCCCAATATCTTGCTAATTTCCAGGTTAATTTTCTTTTGGACCCGGGACACGGCCCTAAACTCTTTTTCCTGAGCTTTCCCCGGAAACACCCAGAATGTGCTTTCGTCGTTTACCATTTGGATATATGGTGACCGATACATGCTGCTTCGGGATCCAGCACCCAACGACAATACACTCACCGGGGGTGATACTCTCTGCTCAACCTCGGGTCCCGCCGCCTTAACCGACTCAGTCACTGCGGGTACCACCGCCACTGATACAGTGCCATCTGGGCCTTCCGTATGGGGTTCTGCCTCCCAATCCTCTTCCCACTGGGCCCCTTCCGATGCCCCGGCATTGTGCGGGTCTAGCCAGGAATCCACCCGAGCGATGGAGTCCTGCACCATTGGGGGTATGGGAACACTGGGTAGTGTACTGCTACTGCCCGTACGCCATGCCATGCACGTTACTCCTGTTGGATAAAGAGGCAGAACTTTGCAATTTTTTTTGTCATTGGCTGCTGCTGACTGCTGGCACAGGTACATGGGGCAATCTGGGGTGAGTTTGTTTGGCTGGAGAATGACTGCTGGTACAGGTACATGGGGCAATCAGGATGGAGGGTTATATTTATTTGGCTGGATGATGGCTGCTGGCACAATCATACCCTGATTTTAAGTTTTGCCACATTTTACTGCTTTTCTGAGGTTCCACCAATATATAATGCATAATAAATTTCTCTGATTTTATGTTTTCCTGGATTTTTCACCATTATACCACTGAAAAGCTTAATATGGGGATTCTACTGTATTCCACTTTTTTGTAAGCGTGTTTGCACTTTGTTTATTTAAATACTGCTGATAAAACATGATAAAATTATCCGACTGAAAATTATGTTTTGGTTTTACTGACTAATAACATTTGTTGTGAGAATTCACAATGGTAATACAGAACCATGGGGGGGGGGTGATTGAAGGACTTGTCTTGGGTGCCAAAATACCTTGGCCTGGCCCTGCAGTGCAGTTTTGGGCTCACGTCCTTAACCTAAAGAAATAGGGGAGAAATGTTGTACATTTTGTTTTGAGCTTCTATACCAGCCCAAAACAACCACAGCCAGGGTCAGACTGGATCATTTTGGGCCCACTGGGATTGCAACCAAAAGGGCCCTCCTGGCAGTTCCCAGGGGCCCCCCTCCCAACTTCACATGCACGAACAGTGGCCGGCACACACATGTGCAAACAAAGTCTTGTCACTAATCAGGGGAGCAGGTCTGGCCCAGTCCAACCCTGACCACAGCCCTTGCTTGCCCCAGCTGCTGTCACTTACTGAGCTTAGAAACTAACGCACAAAGGTCCGATTATTATTACATAGCACCTCAGAAACCAGCACAATTACCATATGAATTAATCTTCAGCCCTGTAGATTTATGACAGACAATACTCATTTTCAGCTTGATGATTTTCAACAGTTTCTTAAAGGAACAGTTCAGTATAAAAATTAAACTGGGCAAATAAATAGGCTGTGCAAAATACAAAATGTTTCTAATATAGTTAGTTAGCCAAAAATGTAATGTATAAAGGCTGGAGTGACTGGATATCTAATATACAGTAATAGCCAGCACCCAGCTTCCTGCTTTGCAGATCTCTAACTTTTAGTTAGTCAGCGACTTGAGGAGGAGGAGATCACGTGGAGCATGTTCAGTGAGTTTGCTTTTGATCCTTAGCATGTACGTCAGATTTCAAAAGCAAATGGTTATGACTCCCTTCAAGTCAATCATTGGCTACTGACTGGTAACCAATCAGAGAGCTGCACTGCAGAAAGTTGGGAGCTGATTTTATGTTACTTTTCCAGTCACTCCAGTCTTTATAGATTACACAATACTGGAAGCATTTTTTATTTTGCACAGCCTACGTATTTAACCATTATTTATGTTTACACTTAATTCCTTTAACAGCTCCTCAAAGGCCAATAAGTATGCACATGTCACAAACCAGGGATGGAAGATTTAAACCAGTGTCGGACTGGCCTGGCGGTACACCGGGAAAATACCTGCCGGGCTAGACCCCTCTCCAGATCTCTGGAAAAAAGTTTTTTTAGGTGCTGCACAGAGCCATCCGCGCAGCACCTTCTGCGCATGCACTTGGCACCAAACATACAGGCGCCCAGGCACCTTCATGTGCGCGTCACAGTAGGGGTCGAAGGGGGCCCTAGACAGTAGTTCAGGTGGGCCCCGGGCCCCCCAGTCCAACCCTGATTTAAACTATGAAGAAAGACTGTCAAGGTTGTTTTCTCTGGAAAAAAGACACTTGCAAGGGGGCATGCTTACTGTTTACAAGTTACATTAGAGGACATTATAGACAGATAGAGGGGGATCTGTTTTCCCATAGAAGTGATCAGTGAACCAGAGGCCATCCCTTTAAACTTGAGGAACTGAACTTTCTATTAATTAGATTAATGCCTAGATTAATGAATTAGATGAATGCCTTTAAGAGTTGCTTGGAGTATAACATCCAAGGCTATTGCGATCTTAAAAGCTACAGGTACAAGTTAGTATTTGTATTGGTTCTGTATATATAGTTTATATATGTGAATTAAAAGGTCTGAATAAGCAGTGCCAGTTGCAAGAGGGCCCAGGGAACAGGGGGGCCCAAAATACCCGTGGTCTGCTTCCCTACCAGCAAACTTTTTGCATGCAGATTTTAACAGCAGGCAGGCATGCAAGTGAGCATGCACAAGCAAAGGGGAGAAGGGGAGTGTGCCGACCCCCAACAGTACTGCCTCGTAACTACCCTGTATATAAGTATGTGTATATGTAAGTGCACTGTGTTAGTTTGGAGGGTTTGAACTTGATGACCCTTTTTCAACCCAAATTAACAGCCTTTGTTAAATTGCTTGTTTTTAACTTGAAACTATCTGTCGATAAGTGTGTGGTATTGTACCTCTTTTGGAACTTTCTACAATCTTTCAGAGCTACACCCAGGCCATACATTGAACTTCTTGATTAGGGACAGCAAGCAACTGCTTATGTCACATCCATTATTATAAATTATATATAGTGATGACAAAACTAAACGAAAAAAAAACATGACAAATAGAAATGATTTATAAATAATTATCTTTTATGTTTTAGGGGCTGCAGTACCCATCTCAGGATACATACAGTACAGTGAGCTGAAACAATAATGTGATATAAAGAATTCATATGAACTGTTCAGAATTCAAGGGGAATAACTTGATCGTTGAATCTCCTGACATCCCACCAATGACCAAAGATTGCGGCAAGGAGGGGGTTCAAAGGGTAATTCTATGTTGGCTAACCAATTGGAAGTCTCATAACATAGGAAGCTTTCAATTTATACAGGAGGATTCTCAGTGGTGGAATTACCTGGGGGAGCAGGGGGTGCGAGCGGGCCAGGGCCTGCTCCCCCTCAGGGCCCCCCGGCAGCGCCCCTTGCAACTGAACTGCGGGCCATACGGAGGGGGGCAGGGGCCCGGCTGCAGATCATGCATTACGTTACTGAGGATTCTGATTGGAGAGGCCTCTTGCACAGGGAATTTAAAAAAAAAACTTTTTTTCTCAGTAATGCTTCAAGCATATTTATTTTCATTATCCACTAGCCCGTAGGCTTCAGATTTTATTATTCACTTCAATCATTGTCTTTGATATTTTTAATTGTTTGGTTGTCTGTGTGCCAGTGGTTAGAATAATGGAGGAGTACACATTTACTGTATATATACATCCACAGCAATGACTCTGCAGTCACAGAATGTGCTTAAAAAATAAAAAATCCTTTTTATTGTGAAAAATTAACATCCTGTGATTACTGAGGCATTGATGTGGATGTGCAAAGGCACTCACAGGATGTTCACATAGCTAGACTAGATAGTAGACATGGCATTGTAAAAACAGTGATATTTGTTATAACTTACAGTAACTTAAAGTGTGATCACAAATAGTGATGGGCAAATTTATTCACCAGGCACGAATTCGCGGCGAATTTGCTTGATTCGCCGCCAGCGAATAAATTCGCGAAACACCCACGAAAATTTGCGGCAAAAACGGGCGCCGGTGTCAAACAAACGCGAATTTTTCGGCGAAACAGCGCAAATTCGCCCATCACTAATCACAAATTAAGAATACAACACATATCAAAGAGCCATAACCAATGTAATATACTGGCATAGATTGTAAAGCATAAACCTCAAAAAGAAAGTTAAGAGTGAAGACGCCAGTGTCTATTAAAAGCAGAAAACATATTGTTGTAACTGAACTGGTTGTAGTGAGGTGCCTGAAGTTAGCAGTAAAGGCATGGGCTTGTTTTTCTCTGTGTAACAGAGGATCATATTACACACTTAGGTAAGCAGAAGAGGAGAAGAGGGTCCCTGTGTGGACCAAAACATAACGTCGGCTTTTCCTGTGATTTTTAATGCACCTTTTCAGTAATTCACAAGATATCTCTATAGTGTTGTTGGTCATTTTTTCATTATCTAATTTATTTACCTTGCACCTGAGGTAAACTCAGCAGAGTGCTGCCCACATGAAGGCTGAGTGCTTTTATACAGGTCATAGAACTCCGAGGTAACTTCTAATATCCTCATATTTTACAACAAGGGGTACTTATTTATTACAATACACATGTTTTAGTGAGTCATGTGACAAAAATTACATCACTACTCACCATTTATATATATATATATATATATATATATATATATATATGTAACAATTCCACTTTCACCCCCTCTCCCCAGGCCCGGTGCCTTGGGGTTATCCTAGATTCTGCCCTGTCATTCACTCCTCATATCCAGTCACTTATCAAATCATGTCACTTCCAACTAAGGAACATATCCAAAATACGATCATTTATCACCCAAGACGCTGCCAAAATTCTTATTCACTCTCTCATCATATCGCGTCTAGACTACTGTAACTCTCTTTTAATTGGCCTCCCCCTCCAGAGACTGTCACCTCTCCAGTCCATAATGAACACTGCTGCGAGGCTCATATACCTCAGCAACCGCTCCTCCTCTGCCTCGCCATTCTGTCAATCCCTGCACTGGCTTCCGTTACCTTTCAGAATCAAATTCAAATTAATGACACTGACTTTCAAAGCCCTTCACAACTCTGCTCCACCCTACATCTCTGAACTCATCTCTATATACTCACCCACTCGCTTACTACGCTCCTCTACTGACCTCCTACTCAACTCTTCTCTCATTACCTCCTCACATGCTCGCATTCAAGACTTTGCAAGGGCTGCACCCCTCCTCTGGAACGCTCTCCCACGATCTGTCCGACTTTCTCCCAACCTTTCTGCTTTCAAAAAATCCCTGAAAACGCACTTCTTTCGAGAAGCCTACCCTCACTCTGCTTAACTACCAAACGCCACACCACATACAGTACCACATTTCTCACCCACTTACTTCGACCTTGCCCACTCCCACACCTTGTGTATTACTCCCTTCCCTTTAGACTGTATGCCTATGCATAAGGGCCTTCCTCACCTTTTTGTACCTGTATTGATTGTGACGTTTGTTACTCCATAAATTCTATATATGTAATCCGTGTGATGTAGTTGTATAATCACATTTACTTTACAGTGCTACGCAATATGTTGGCGCTATATAAATACACTGACTGTATGCAGTGAAATTCTCCCTTCATTTACTGCTGTGGATAGGAATTGTCAGATGGTCCCTAACTGCTGAGCAGGGAAACAATAATACTTATGAACAGCAGGGGGAGCCCCCGCCTTACTTCCCAGTCATGCAGAACTCAAGCAGCTTTGTTTATGACAATCCCTAAGCAGCCCAGACCACACTGAGCATGTGCAAAGATGTTTAAATTATTTGTTTGATTAGGCTTGGATGCAGTAAGTTCATGTATATATGTAGTATACAAAATACAGCATTTCTAGCCTTATTCTATGTTAGACTTTACATGCCCTTTAAGGAACAGAAGAATACAATTGTGTTGCTTTCAGCTCAGTGTTCTGTCCAACTTGAGGCCCAGCCATAGGCTGTACACTATCACTTACGTCTCTGGAGACTGACCATACTCACAGTTCTGCTTTCAGGCTATACATGTTTAGAATAACTTGGAAGGCTAGAGAACATAATTTTGTTTTAGAAGGATGACTGTACCCCTATATAATACACAAAAGCCATGAATATCCTGTAAATTATATCCTTATAAACGGTGAGTAGTGATGTCATCAGTTATAAACGGTGAGTAGTGATGTCATTTCTGTCACATGACTCACTAAAATTTGTGTATTATAATAAATAAAGTACCCCCAGTTGTAAAATATGAGGATATTAGAAGTTACCTCGGAGTTCCATGACCTGTATAAAAACACTCGGCCTTCTGCCTCGTGTTTTTATATGGTCATGAAACTCCTCGGTAACTAATAATATCCTTATATTTTACAAAAGGGGGTACTTTATTCACTATATCAGTATCGTCCAATGTATTACATTCACCAGCTGTCGCCACAAAAAAACACGCATAAAGACTAATATGTATTGAAAAGAAAAAAAGGTCCATTGACTTGACTGAAGATTTTTGCGAATTCTAAGCGAAATGGGACAGATTCACCCATCACTAGTTGTTTTTAATTAATCCATTTATGGTTAGAATTGGGAGGGCCTGTTATTATAATACAGTAAAAAGCCTATAGTCAAGATCATTTAAAGATTGATTCCCCAATTTATGTTACTAGTTAACACTCCCCAATATCAGACAAGGATACTGAGTGAATATTATGGCTAATGCAAGGCATTTATTTACATGTGCCATGGTCAGTATAATATTTAGGTCAGTTTAAACTATGGTCAATTTAAGTCAGTTTCAACTATGGAAATCATGTTGCAAATTGTTATTCAATAAGCTCATCACCACAATGACCACTGATATAATTAATTTATGTTCTTCTTGTACACCTTTCATGTGCTCAAAACCCCTCACCTTTCTTCTGAATTTCATCCTCTTACGCCAGTAGGTAGGACTGAACGCCCTTCTCCTAGAATGAGGGGGCATAGAACTTTGAGTAAACTAATAATGACAGTCAGTAAGACGAGGTGGCTGTGAATGACACTGGGCACTGAGGGTCCTTTTTCAGAATACTGAAATACTTGGGTGCAAACTTTTATACTCGGTATGTTTGTTGATAAAACATAAGTACTGCCGAACCTGGTGATACTTTTATAACTTTGTATAGAGAATAACAATTCATCTTCTTTTATTAGCTTACAGGAGAGGAACATATGTCAGGTACAATTAAGGCAGCGTTTTTTCATTTGTTAAAGCCCATTTTGAGCTTACGTCACACTACACAAGTTTGCTTTTTCAATCTGTGGCCGGAGATGAATATACGCATGGTGTTTAGTCTTTCCATCTGGTATAACTAAGAGATGGCAGTCGTGTGTATGATAAGGAGATGGCAATTTGTTTGTGTATTATGGGGAGATGCCTGTCAGCATATGGCGGGAAATGGTTGGACTTGTGTATTTTACCCCCTTAGACGGGGCTCCAGGTCTCACATATTTCTAGAGGCCTGTTCTTCCCTGACTCTAGACCAGAACATTCTGATTTTCTCCAAATCCCCCTTCTTTTGATATTCCCACATGAACTTTACCCCAATCTGCCACCAAAAATTGAATTGCAAATTGAGCAATTAAACATGCTAGGCTCTTAGTAACACCACTTCTCAGTTTCTTTATGTTTTGGAAATAATTTTTTAGAAGTCAATAAAGTTTGTTTTGCATATATCTAAGCCTAAAGTACCATGTTTTTGCAGCACCTTGGTGTCTTAAAATATTTGAAATTGCCTAGTTTACTACACACTTTTAGGGATGTCGCGGACTGTTCGCCTACGAACTTGTTCGCGCGAACATCGACTGTTCGCGTTCGCTGAATGTTCGCGAACGTCGCGCGACGTTCGCCAATTTGGGTTCGCCTTAGCTGTCGCTTTTTTTTGCCATTTCTCCCCCAGACCAGCAGATACATGGCAGCCAATCAGGAAGCTCTCCCTCCTGGACCACCCCCACACCCCCTGGACCACTCCCCTTCCATATAAAAACTGAAGCCCTGCAGCGTTTTTTCATTCTGCCTGTGTGCGCTTGGAAGAGCTAGTGTAGGGAGAGAGCTGTTAGTGATTTGAGGGACAGTTGATAGTAGCTTTGCTGGCTAGTAATCTACTTGATACTGCTCTGTATTGTAGGGACAGAACTCTGCAGGGATTTGAGGGACATTTTAGGTTAGGTAGCTTTGCTGGCTAGTAATCTACCTTCTACTGCAGTGCTCTGTATGTAGCTGCTGTGGGCACTGATCTCTTCTGATCTCATCTGCTGACTGCTGTAATAACCCAATAGTCCTTGTAAGGACTGCTTTTATTTTCTTTTTTGTTTTTTTACTTTGCTACTATAAGAGCCCAGTGCTATTAGTCTAGCTGTGTTGGGGAGTGGGACTGGTGTGCTACTGTGCTGCTCCTAGTAGTTCAGCACCAACCAGAGTAATTTTTTTTTTAATATACATATATATATTTTTTTATTTTACTTATCTTACTGTTCTTTAACGTGTCCAGTGCTGTTTGCTGTTCTTCATAGTAGTGCACCAATAGTAGTGCACTTGCAGGCATTATTTGCCCAGTGTGTTCTTCAAACAAATGCCACCTAGCTGTGTGAGCTTGTTCACATTCTGTCTAAATATCAATAATAATACCGTCTCCAGAAACACCACCTGAGTGACGTTTTTCAAGCAGCAATAATATATTCCGTATCCACTGCTGTAGTGTATACGTTGACCTTGTAGGCATTGTTTCAATTTGTTTGCCCAGTGTGTTCTTCATTTTCAAACAACTGCCACCTAGCTGTGTGAGCTTGTTCACATTCTGTCTAAATATCAATAATAATATCGTCTCCAGAAACACCACCTGAGTGACGTTTTTCAAGCAGCAATAATACATTCCGTATCCACTGCTGTAGTAGTGTATACGTTGACCTTGTAGGCATTGTTTGCCCAGTGTGTTCTTCAAACAACTGCCATCTAGCTGTGTGAGCTTTTTCACATTCTGTCTAAATATCAATAATAATACCGTCTCCAGAAACACCACCTGAGTGACGTTTTTCAAGCAGCAATAATATATTCCGTATCCACTGCTGTAGTGTATACGTTGACCTTGCAGGCATTGTTTCAGTTTGTTTGCCCAGTGTGTTCTTCATTTTCAAACAACTGCCACCTAGCTGTGTGAGCTTGTTCACATTCTGTCTAAATATCAATATTAATACCGTCTCCAGAAACACCACCTGAGTGACGTTGTTCAAGCAGCAATAATATATTCCGTATCCACTGCTGTAGTGTATACGTTGACCTTGCAGGCATTGTTTCAATTTGTTTGCCCAGTGTGTTCTTCATTTTCAAACAACTGCCACCTAGCTGTGTGAGCTTGTTCACATTCTGTCTAAATATCAATAATAATAATACCGTCTCCAGAACCACCACCTGAGTGACGTTTTTCAAGCAGCAATAATATATTCCGTATCCACTGCTGTAGTAGTGTATACGTTGACCTTGTAGGCATTGTTTGCCCAGTGTGTTCTTCAAACAACTGCCATCTAGCTGTGTGAGCTTTTTCACATTCTGTCTAAATATCAATAATAATACCGTCTCCAGAAACACCACCTGAGTGACGTTTTTCAAGCAGCAATAATATATTCCGTATCCACTGCTGTAGTGTATACGTTGACCTTGCAGGCATTGTTTCAGTTTGTTTGCCCAGTGTGTTCTTCATTTTCAAACAACTGCCACCTAGCTGTGTGAGCTTGTTCACATTCTGTCTAAATATCAATATTAATACCGTCTCCAGAAACACCACCTGAGTGACGTTGTTCAAGCAGCAATAATATATTCCGTATCCACTGCTGTAGTGTATACGTTGACCTTGCAGGCATTGTTTCAATTTGTTTGCCCAGTGTGTTCTTCATTTTCAAACAACTGCCACCTAGCTGTGTGAGCTTGTTCACATTCTGTCTAAATATCAATAATAATAATACCGTCTCCAGAACCACCACCTGAGTGACGTTTTTCAAGCAGCAATAATATATTCCGTATCCACTGCTGTAGTAGTGTATACGTTGACCTTGTAGGCATTGTTTGCCCAGTGTGTTATTCAAACAACTGCCACCTAGCTGTGTGAGCTTTTTCACATTCTGTCTAAATATCAATAATAATACCGTCTCCAGAACCACCACCTGAGTGACGTTTTTCAAGCAGCAATAATATATTCCGTATCCACTGCTGTAGTAGTGTATACGTTGACCTTGTAGGCATTGTTTGCCCAGTGTGTTCTTCAAACAACTGCCACCTAGCTGTGTGAGCTTTTTCACATTCTGTCTAAATATCAATAATAATACCGTCTCCAGAACCACCACCTGAGTGACGTTTTTCAAGCAGCAATAATATATTCCGTATCCACTGCTGTAGTAGTGTATAAGTTGACCTTGTAGGCATTGTTTGCCCAGTGTGTTCTTCAAACAACTGCCATCTAGCTGTGTGAGCTTGTTCACATTCTGTCTAAATATCAATAATAATACCGTCTCCAGAACCACCACCTGAGTGACGTTTTTCAAGCAGCAATAATATATTCCGTATCCACTGCTGTAGTAGTGTATACGTTGACCTTGTAGGCATTGTTTGCCCAGTGTGTTCTTCAAACAACTGCCATCTAGCTGTGTGAGCTTTTTCACATTCTGTCTAAATATCAATAATAATACCATCTCCAGAAACACCACCTGAGTGACGTTTTTCAAGCAGCAATAATATATTCCGTATCCACTGCTGTAGTAGTGTATACGTTGACCTTGTAGGCATTGTTTGCCCAGTGTGTTCTTCAAACAACTGCCATCTAGCTGTGTGAGCTTGTTCACATTATGTCTAAATATCAATAATAATACCGTCTCCAGAACCACCACCTGAGTGACGTTTTTCAAGCAGCAATAATATATTCCGTATCCACTGCTGTAGTAGTGTATACGTTGACCTTGTAGGCATTGTTTGCCCAGTGTGTTCTTCAAACAACTGCCATCTAGCTGTGTGAGCTTTTTCACATTCTGTCTAAATATCAATAATAATACCATCTCCAGAAACACCACCTGAGTGACGTTTTTCAAGCAGCAATAATATATTCCGTATCCACTGCTGTAGTAGTGTATACGTTGACCTTGTAGGCATTGTTTGCCCAGTGTGTTCTTCAAACAACTGCCATCTAGCTGTGTGAGCTTGTTCACATTCTGTCTAAATATCAATAATAATACCGTCTCCAGAAACACCACCCGAGTGACGTTTTTCAAGCTGCAATAATATATTCTGTATCCACTGCTGTAGTGTATACGTTGACCTTGCAGGCATTGTTTCAATTTGTTTGCCCAGTGTGTTCTTCATTTTCAAACAACTGCCACCTAGCTGTGTGAGCTTGTTTACATTCTGTCTAAATATCAATAATAATAATACCGTCTCCAGAAACACCACCTGAGTGACGTTTTTCAAGCAGCAATAATATATTCCGTATCCACTGCTGTAGTAGTGTATACGTTGACCTTGTAGGCATTGTTTGCCCAGTGTGTTCTTCAAACAACTGCCATCTAGCTGTGTGAGCTTGTTCACATTCTGTCTAAATATCAATAATAATACCGTCTCCAGAAACACCACCCGAGTGACGTTTTTCAAGCTGCAATAATATATTCTGTATCCACTGCTGTAGTGTATACGTTGACCTTGCAGGCATTGTTTCAATTTGTTTGCCCAGTGTGTTCTTCATTTTCAAACAACTGCCACCTAGCTGTGTGAGCTTGTTTACATTCTGTCTAAATATCAATAATAATACCGTCTCCAGAAACACCACCTGAGTGACGTTGTTCAAGCAACAATAATATATTCCGTATCCACTGCTGTAGTGTATACGTTGACCTTGCAGGCATTGTTTCAATTTGTTTGCCCAGTGTGTTCTTCATTTTCAAACAACTGCCACCTAGCTGTGTGAGCTTGTTCACATTCTGTCTAAGTATCAATAATAATACCGTCTCCAGAAACACCACCTGAGTGACGTTGTTCAAGCAGCAATAATATATTCCGTATCCACTGCTGTAGTGTATACGTTGACCTTGCAGGCATTGTTTCAATTTGTTTGCCCAGTGTGTTCTTCATTTTCAAACAACTGCCACCTAGCTGTGTGAGCTTGTTCACATTCTGTCTAAATATCAATAATAATACCGTCTCCAGAACCACCACCTGAGTGACGTTTTTCAAGCAGCAATAATATATTCCGTATCCACTGCTGTAGTAGTGTATACGTTGACCTTGTAGGCATTGTTTGCCCAGTGTGTTCTTCAAACAACTGCCATCTAGCTGTGTGAGCTTTTTCACAATCTGTCTAAATATCAATAATAATACCGTCTCCAGAAACACCACCTGAGTTGTTGTTGTTGTTTTAAAAAAAAATGCCAGGCAAAGGCAGGCCGCCACGCAGAGGCACTAGGGGCCGTGCTGCTATGCTATCCTGTGGCCCTAGGAAATTGCCCAGTTT
The DNA here is from genome assembly GCA_038501925.1 of Xenopus petersii. Lineage (NCBI taxonomy): Eukaryota > Metazoa > Chordata > Amphibia > Anura > Pipidae > Xenopus > Xenopus petersii. The sequence goes on along the minus strand of CM076684.1, from coordinate 25,454,298 downwards.
TACAAAGGCAATGACCCTGAACTCCCAAAATGCTGAAGAGGTAGTTGACTGGCTTACACAGCACACCCCATCCTCTACCGTTTCTAACTTTACCACAACATCCTCATCCTCCTCTGCTATGGGCACCCCACGTAACACTTCCTCCACCACTGGCGCCCCTTCTTCACTGGAGTCAGAGGAGTTATTTTCACATGAGTTTCTTGAACTGAGTGATGCGCAACCATTATTGGCTGAAGAAGATGAAGGAGATGAGGACGTTACACCAGATATAATTCTGGCAGAGAACACAACAGACATGGACATAATGAGTGATGAGGAGGTCCCCGCTGCTGCTTCCTTCTGTGAGCTGTTAGAAGAAATTGATGCATCTGAGGAGAATGATGATGAGGAGATTGATGTTTTGTGGGTGCCCAGTAGAAGAGAGCAAGAGGAGGATAGTTCAGATGGAGAGACGGAGAGTCAGAGAGGCAGGAGGAGAATAAGACAGAAGAAGCAGGGAGGACAGCTCGCAGGGAACAGTAGGGCAACAACATGTATCGGCACCTGTGGTCAGCCGGCCAACGCACCCGCCATTGCCGCCAACGCCGCCAACTTCTACTGTTACCGCCAGATTGCCAGCTTCAAAAAGGTCAGCAGTGTGGGATTTTTTTAATGTGTGTGCCTCTGACAAAAGCGTTGTAATTTGCAATGAGTGCAGTCAGAAACTGAGTCTTGGAAAGCCCAACAGCCACATAGGTACAACTTCTATGCGAAGGCACATGAACGGCAAGCACAAAGCACTTTGGGAGCAACACCTCAAAGGCAGCAGACAAACTAAAAGCCACCCTCCTTCTGGTCCAGCATCTTACTGCTCTACCTCTGCTGTCCTTGACCCGTCTGAACCACCCTCCACTCCGCCTTCCACCTTGACCACCAGTTCCCAGTCATCTGCCCCCAGCTAAGTTTCTGTGAGGGCCTTGTTTGAGCGTAAGAAGCCAATGTCTGCAAGTCACCCCCTTGCCCGGCGTCTGACAGCTGGCTTGTCTGCACTCTTAGCCCGCCAGCTTTTACCATACCAGCTGGTGGACTCTGAGGCCTTCCGCAAATTTGTAGCTATTGGGACACCGCAGTGGAAGGTACCCAGCCGCAATTTTTTTTCCAAAAAGGGAATACCACACCTGTACCACCATGTGCAGAGCCAAGTCACCGCATCTCTTTCACTTAGTGTTGGGCCAAAGGTCCATATTACTACTGACGCATGGTCCTCCAAGCATGGTCAGGGCAGGTATGTCCCCTACACTGCCCACTGGGTGAACTTGGTTATGGCTGGGAAGCAGGGAATGTGTGGCTCAACAACAACAGTGGAGTTGGTGTCACCGCCACGGATTGCACGCGGTTCTGCCACCACCTCTACTCCTCCTTCGCTCTCTACCTCGTCTTCTTCCTCTTCTTCCTCCTTTGCTGCTGGGTCCTCCTCCTCCACACCTGTGCACCCCCAGCTCCCCCTAGGCTATTCGACGTGCCAGGTACGCCGTTGTCATGCTGTCTTGGGGATGACGTGCCTGGAAAGCAGAAACCATACCGGATCTGTACTCCTGTCATCTCTGCAGTCACAGGCTGATCGGTGGCTGACCCCACACTGAAGATCGGAAAAGTGGTGTGTGACAACGGAAGCAATCTGTTGGCAGCACTGAGACTGGGCAATTTAACACATGTGCCCTGCATGGCACATGTTCTGAATTTAATAGTCCAACGTTTTGTCTCGAAGTACCCAGGATTCCAGGACGTTCTCAGGCAGTCCAGGAAGGTGTCGGCCCATTTCAGACGTTTCTACACAGCCATGGCACGCCTTGCTGACATTCAGCAGCGGTACAACATGCCAGTCAGGCGTTTAATTTGCGACAGCCAGACTCGCTGGAATTCAACGCTCCTCATGTTGGAACGTCTGCTGCAACAACAAAGAGCCGTCAATGAATACCTGTTTGAACTGGGTGGTAGGACTGGATCTGCAGAGCTGGGGATTTTTTTCCCCCGTTACTGGGTGCTTATGCGCGATGCCTGCAGGCTCATGCGCCCTTTTGAAGAGGTTACAAACATGGTCAGTCGCACCGAAGGCACCATCAGCGACCTAATACCCTTTGGTTTCTTCCTGGAGCGTGCCGTGCGACGAGTGACAGATGAGGCTGTAGACCAGCGTGACGAGGAGCAGGAAGCGCACGATTTCTGGTCGGAATCACCAGAACGAGCCCAGGCACCTGCTGCAACGCAGGGAGAGGTGTCAGAAGTGGAGTCAGAGGAGGAAGGTGGCTTTGTGGAGGAGGAGGACCAACAGGAGCAGGCTTCCCAGGGGGCTTGTGGTGACCTTTTGGGGACCCCTGGTCTTGTACGTGGCTGGGGGGAGGAGACCGTGGATGATGTAGTCCTTGATAACGAGGAAGCGGAGATGGATACCTCTGCATCCAACCTTGTGAGAATGGGGTCTTTCATGCTGTCATGCCTGTTGAAGGACCCCCGTATCAAGAGGCTTAAGGAGAAGGACCTGTACTGGGTCGCAACGCTACTAGACCCTCGGTACAAGCATAAAGTGGCAGAAATGTTACCAACGTACCACAAGTCCAAAAAGATGCGGCATTTACAAACCAGCCTGCAAAACATGTTGTACAATGCTTTTAAGGGTGATGTCACTTCAGGAACTCATCAACATTCCAGGGGCAGAGGTGCCAGTAATCCTGCCACGAGCGCACCTGCAAGGACAAAGCACTTTGGCCACTCTGTAACGTCAGACATGCAAATGTTTTTCAGTCCAATGCAGCGCCAGAACCCTTCTGGATCCACCCTCAAAGAACGCCTCGACCGGCAGGTAGCGGTCTACCTGGCATTAACTGCAGATATCGACACTCTGAGGAGAGATGAACCCCTGGACTACTGGGTGCACAGGCTTGATCTGTGGCCAGAGCTGTCACAATTTGCCATGAACCTCTTGTCTTGCCCCGCCTCAAGTGTCCTCTTCAGTGCAGCAGGAGGGATTGTAACTGAGAAGAGAACTCGCCTAGGTCACAAAAGTGTGGATTACCTGACCTTTATTAAAATGAATGAGGCATGGATCTCGGAGGGTTACTGCACGCCGGAAGACTTGTTCTGACTCCCCATGCAGCTGTCTTTCTCTGCACACCGCATGACTCCACACACAGCTGTCCTTTAGCGTCCTCCTCCCTAAGCCACCGTTACAAATTAGGGTGCAAACCCTACTGGTTTCATTTGAATCCAGGTAAATCCTGAGTTTTTCTGGCCTCTGTGCTTCAGTGGCTGCGACAAATTTTTTTTATATTTTTAGCATATATATGGCATATTTTTTCTGGCCTCTGTGCTTCAGTGGCTGCGACAAAAAAAACAGAATATTTTCAGCATTTATATGGCATATTTTTTCTGGCCTCTGTGCTTCAGTGGCTGCGACAAAAAAACATAATTTTTCAGGAAAGTACACATGCCTAATTTTTCAGGGTTCTGCAACAGTGGCAAAATCGCATCTTTTATGGTCACCGCAGGTGATCAATAAGGTAGACCAAAACTGGGCCCACACTGCAGAATCAGTGTTTTTTGGTTCACTTCACTGTACATTGAATTACCTATGCCTGACCGTGCATGTGCGCACAAGCACGGTGACTGCTAAACACACCACTACAGAAATATTGCCACCAACAGGACGAACATCCTGGAGGTGACAAGCGCAACTAGTAATTAACAACTATTATTTGCTCACTTGACGGTATCATTCATTAAAGCTCTTGGCGTTTTTTTGCGTTGCAGTAAGTGCCGCGTTTTGTCTTTGCGTGTGAACAGCCTGTAACCTTTACACGACTTGATTGGCATGTAGACGACGGACGTTTTAAAGCAGTTTATTAACACAGGTTTAGAAATGTAGTGTGATTTCTGCCCTTTACAGCACAAAACGCAGCGCTGTGTCAACAATGTATTTTTCAGATACATTTTTGCCCTTGATCCCCCTCTGGCATGTCACTGTCCAGGTCGTTGCACCCTTTAAACAACTTTAAAATCATTTTTCTGGCCAGAAATGTCTTTTCTAGCTTTTAAAATTCGCCTTCCCATTGAAGTCTATGGGGTTTGCGACGTTCGCGAACCGTTCGCATTTTTGACGCAAGTTCGCGAATATGTTCGCAAACTTTTTTCCGACGTTCGCTACATCCCTACACACTTTACAGAAACAGGCAATGAGGGAACTAAGATAGCCTTTGGGGTTGTCAAGTTGTGTGGCCACATTGAGTACCATAAGTAAATGGGACATTTTTTTCTGTAGAATGGAAAATAAGGCCTCCAAACTCATTGGGTCCCCACTATTGCATGGGATGCTATTTACGTTAAGGCCAACCCTATGAATGGCAAAATGCACTCTCTCTAATGATTATTAAATCAGCAGACAACTAGAAGCCCCAGTGCCTACAGAGAAATCATTTTTATCTTATGCAAAACTTTATTTAAATCAGTCTTTGTTATTGTATGCTGTTAGAGGTTGTTTGTAGCGCTCAACATTTTTGACAGTTAGGTAGAATCTGAAGTATAGTTTAACCCAAACCCCCCCCAGCCCTCCTACTGGTTGTGACATGAGAGAAAATTAAGAGGTTAAAAGATTAAATAAACTATAAAGGCAACTTCCTCTTACTGTTATAGACAGACACCATGGTCAGAGAGAAAGTAACAGGAGCCCGGGCCCTTTGCATGAGGAGATATCTGCTCACAGGTACAGTCACTTATTATTCCTCTCCATACTCGCTGTGCTGCAAACAATCATACACACACTTTGTATTTGGGATATGAGACCTATGGAGATCTGAACAGATAGATAGATAGATGGCAAGACCCATCTGGTTTTTTCTGGAATCCATTAGCGGTTCAAAACAAATCATACAAAGAAATGAAATGCCCTTATAATGGTACAGCTGGCTGCTTTGACCCCCACCTTCTCCCATTGCCAAATACCCCAGTGTATTAGCTCCACAGTGGCTCCCCTACTGTCTTTTTCCTTTCATAGTCAATAGTGTTGGAGCCATTGAATAGCAGCTACCTATTGAAATGTGCTAACTGTATAACATTAAGGGGGTTATTTACTAAAATCAAAATTTATCTGATTATTGAAATAAAAAAAAACACAACCAAACTCCCATACCCGATATTACCTTATTAATTATAAAAAGCTCGATTGAATTGGTTCGGGTAAAAAATCGAGCGAAAACCCAAATTATTAGTTTTTTTCCCCCCAGAATAACTAGATTTTTTTTGTCTGAAATGGTTGTATTTTCTGGCTAATTCCAGCACAGACCACAGAAACTTCTGAATAGGATAGGGACCTCTGCCATTTACTTATATACAACCTCGGAAGGTCTGAGATGGTGGATTTTTGGCCACCTGCATTGAAAAATAGCTTGCTAATACAACTCCCATTGAGAGCTACATGAACCCACCAGCTTTTGGATAGCAAATTATTATATTCAATTTTAGTGTGCTTAATAAATATTCTTGAACAGAATCTTGAATTTGCTATTTTTGGCAAAAGAAAACTTGACTCAAATTTCAATGTTAATAAATCTGCCTCATTGGGCTTCTAAAACAGAGCAGGACTGCTTCTCATCTTTTCCATGCAGTATTCAGGCAGCAGAATGAATGCATTTTAGTGGTGTACACCTGTACTTTGGCTTTGAAAAGAATTTGTTTTTGCAGTTAATTATTGTTTAACCCATGCAGAATAGGTGACCCTTCCTCTATGCCTGATGTGCACTCAGTGTAACATTATCAGCCAGCCAGTTTAAATACAATCACAAAAATCATTCACATGTAGGCAGGCAATACTTAGGGGCAGATTTAATAGGCTATATTCGAATCTTTCGAATCAAAGTTTTAGCACATTCGATCGAATTTCGCCCAAAAAACTTTGATTTTTCAAAGTCCACCAAATGACTCCAAATAGGCTCTAGGAGGTCCCCCATAGGCTAAAACAGAAATTTGGCAGGTTTAAGATGATGAATGGTCAAAGTCAAAGTTTTAAAGAGACAGCAAATGATACATTTCGATATTCAAATAGTCTAGATAGAATTTTGGCCTATTCGATAGTCAAAGTACACAAAAATAGCTCGGAATTTAAAAATTTTTTACTTTTTTCAGTTCGACCCTTGATAAATCTGCCCCTTAAAGTAAGAAGTTCAATTAAGTGTGTCCATAGTACTACTAGGTATACTAGGATAACTGATGTTCCTTGCAGCATAAAAAGGCAAATTGTAACCAATGAGAACTACATAAACCAATAACACTACAATGGAGTATTGCATTAACACCAGACATGCCAGTAAGATCATTGCAGAAAATGGCACTAACCCAAGGCATAATGAAGGGTTGCACTACGACTCCCAGAAACCCCCACAAATAGTGAGTTTTTTAGTTAAACAATGGCAGGAACACATGCAAACAACGCTGACTTGAGCCTCATCCACAGCCAGGTAACCAGGTAATCTTGCTGATCAACTTTCCCTTTTCTCTTAACAGCTTCACTGTTCAGCAAGTATGCCCAGCCCAGCATATGTTGGCAGTCAGAACCTACAAGGGTGAGGCTGGTCAGGAGTTAGGACTGACAGGGTGGGGCTGCTTTGCAATAAAATTTCACTTCATAAGTGATTATGCATCTGTCCTTCAGTCCCTCTCTCTTATTTGTAACTGGCTGCATTACTTGTGCCAAAGATGTGGCAGTGGGACTAACGATAGGCCATAATACCCATATAAGCCTAGTGTGTAGGTTTATACACATCATTCTCTACTAACCACTGGTTGGTAGGGATGAACGAAATACCTTGCCGCGTAACACAAAGACAAAAAAACTAGAATATACTCTAATGTATAGTAAAAAGATGTTGCATGGTTTTCAGCAGTCTGAAAAAGTATCGTTCAAAAAACATTCATTTCAATGCGATTGGTGCATTTTCTGGCGTTTTTTAGTGAAGCAAAAAGCGTCAGATTCACCCATCACTACTGGTTGGCACCAAGTCCTACAGTATATTTCTGGGTACTGTAGTTTTACTTTAAAGGAGAACGAAAGCTTACCCTATAATCTTTGCAGGAATAAAAGTTCACAATATAGTGTATTGAATCACTTAGTTACTGAATCGCTAAGTTAATTCTGTGTTACAGGCATTTGGAGAGTTAAAACGTACAGTCCTAAATTTTTTAGTTCCATTTATCATATGGCTGACACCAGGGTAACCTGTTGCACATGCTCCTTAGTGATATCAATCAAGGAAGCAAAGCAGTGATCATAGATGTACGGAAAGCATTTAAGGACATCCTCAGAGGAAAGCGCTCTCCTTCATGATCTCCTAAGGCAGAGGAATGCAGCATTGCCTGCTTTTTCTTTCACCCATCCTCAAAGGCTGTAGTCGCACCTCCGTCCTGGGTCCTCCTTGGTTCTCCCTCCTCAGCCTTCAGCCATCAGCTCTTCCTCCTTAGCCCTCCCTCCTTAGCCATCAGCAATCAGCCCTCCCATCTCAGTCCTCAGTACAAAAGCTCTCTGTCCTCATCCCTCCCTCCACAGCCATCAGCCTGGCTTAGTAACTGAGGTCTGAGGTTGGAAGGCTGAGAGCTGAGGAGGGTTGAGGATGGAGAGAGTTTGTACTGAGGGTTGAGGACCGAGGAGGGAGGGATGAGGAATGAGCCACGAGGGGGGAGATTACAGCATATTTGTTGCTGTACCGTGTTAGCCAGTAAAAATGTTACAGTGCAACCCTTTTGAAATAAAAAAAAATAACAAAAATGGTATAAAGGTGATACCTTTATTGGCTAACTAATATAATCATAGCAAGCTTTCAGAACATTTTAGTTCCTTTTTCAAGCTGATTACACTGAAGCTGTGGTGTTCTCTGGTATATATACAACATTCAGCTCATAAATCAAATGACCAACAAAAAGGAATATCAATCTATGTGTAAGGTGTCAAAGTCATTTACGAGGGGATCTGCAGATAAGGTACAAGATAATGTGGGTCAAAGAGGCTGAGTGTAAATTAGGGCTGAATTATTGGAGTGTAGAATAAAAAGAATTCCATATGATCTCTTAGTCCATATCCAGACACATTATTAGTTAGCCAATAAATCACCTTTATACCACTTTTGTTATTTTTTTTCATTTCAAAAGGGTTGCCCTGTAACATGAATATGAACAGATGAGTCTGCATGCTTCTTTGTTAGGAGAGCGCACGCAGGAGCATGTGTTCACCTGATGATGTCCTAAAATGCGTTCTGTATATGCCATATTCCGATATCTTGCACTGATGAGATCTATCAAGATCGAAACAGGCCTTCTGCAAATTTGGATATATGGCTCTGAACCATTAGGCTGTATCTGTGCTATAAAACCAGCGGTTCTGGATGCATAGTTGACATAAAGGAGTGATTTGCATATCTCCACCCATGATGCCTTATGGGAGAATCACAACTCTTATTTTGGTATCTAGGCAGTGCCATGTGTATGGCACGAGACAAGTAAATACTTTCTGATCTCAGAAGGCATCACTTTGCATGTACATTGCTACTGAAGGGCTATTTGCCTCCTTTTAGCCCTTCTCACCCTAACCAGGTTCGGTTTCCCATTTCTGTATAAATGGAATTCAGCTGCAAATAGGTTTAGAAGGAGAAATTCCATAGGTCTTTTGCCTTGGACAGTGTGAGAATGGAATACAAAGTATTTGGTGACTTCACCCTAGTGCTCATGGCAGGTTTTGAATAGAGCAGCATACAGAGTGAAGGAAAGCATTGATAGGAGAAGCAGTAAGTTCTCTGAAAACTTTATGAAGATGCAGATAAAATGCATTACACTTAATTTAAACCTTTCCTTGTCCTTTAACCTGTTGCCTGAGCCAAAGGTTGAAGAAAAACAACATTATCCAGCATGCACTGGGCAGTGTCTAATTGAAATTGAAAAAAACAAAAATTTGGTGGTATTCAAAGTTTAAACCCACCAAAGGTTTCAATAGAAGCCCAAATCCAACCACTGGCAAGTAAATGCTTTGAAATCCACCACTGCCTCAAAAATGCCACTCACTATGGCAGGAAACCACCAACATCATGGCAACCTTGATTAGCAATAAAAAAAGATGGAGCATCCCTACCTTCTGTCCTGCAACTGCCACTTCTACAGATCAAACTATATCACTTACTTACCCAAACACCCTACTTTTTTCTATGTTTATATATAAGTTCTCCAATGAAAATACTTCTGTTGGTGGCTTCCTCAAAGTCCTCAACTCCTTTGCATTTTCTCTATCCACCTTTCTTCCAGTTTCTCGCAGAACATAGCTTTCTGGGAGCTAAATCACCCTCATTTATACTATTATTTATACCTCTGCAGTTCACATTATAACAGTGAAATGTAAATCCAGAGTAGACCTATTAACACATACATTTTCCTTTTAAAATGCAGTTCTGGCTTATTTACATTTCCTTCTGCTCTACTGATCTTGTTTTATTGTCTCTTTCAGTTTGCCTCAGTGTTTGGATGGATTCAGCCCATGGAATTGGGGTTCAGCTGATCCCTCAGAATCCGGTGGTTAATCAGTCTGTTACCCTGAATGTCACTGGAGTCACTGGCACAATACAAGTATTCGCATGGTATAAAGGTTCAAGTATAGATACTAATAACCAAATATTCAATGTTATTCCATCTCTAAACACAGTGACAAATGGGCCTCAGTATTTCTCTAGGGCCAGTCATTTCCCAAATGGCTCATTGCAGATCTCAGGCCTTGTTACTACAGACCAGGGGAATTACACAGTGTTTATACAGACTGCTGAGACTACAGCACAACATACAGTTCTCCTGCCAGTTTATGGTGAGTAATTGACCTGCTTGATGTCGATAAGTCAATACATGTGCTTCTAGTTTACATCCAGCATTCCAGAATAAGTTTTAAAAGTCAGGAAACACTCTCTTTCTTGACCATTGTGGTCTAGTCAGTAGTATAAGGAGGGTAGTTTCAGGGATTCAGTGGTTAGAGGATTATCATCCCAAGGTTCCAATAACTTATCAAATGTATTGGCAGATTCTCTACAGTATTTACCATCTGGAGACAGGTTTTAATTTGGGAGGGGGATGCACCTATCCAATGGGTGGAGATCTTTTTTTGTATAAAACATTCTACTTACATTTGTAAGAAATAGGTGCAGTTAAAGTAGAAATAGCACATCCACCACAATAACATAAAACAGATTATATCCAGCAATTTTGCAAAATATGTGTGTTTTTGTAAGGAAAAAAGCTATAATAATAATTTCAAATATCATATCATCAACACTTCAGTCTTGTTTTAATTGCTGTAGCAGTTGAACCTGCAAGTAATACACAAAGGTAACACAGAATACATTGGCCTCAGAACTTTATTGTACTCTGCACTTTTTGCACAATATAATAAAGTTTGAAATTATACTTTTTGGAAGTGCTTACCTAATACATTGAACTGAGATTGAATTGGTGTGTCCACATTCCAACTGTATCTCAATGGCAAGTAGTGGATATAAAAAAATATAGTATCATATACCAATTCTCAGTGTTGATATTACTAAGCACGGTTATAAAGAGATATATGTATTAAATGCAAAATAGTGAATAATGCATAAATCAAATCATGAAACATTATATCACAACTGTCCAAATGTTGTTGTTTCATCTACAGTCCCACTGACTAAACCAGTGATCAGTGCAAATAACCCCAGGCCTGAGAAATACGAAGAATTTACCCTTACATGTCAAGAAGCAAATGCAGAGAAGATCCATTGGAGCAGAATCAGTGGCAGAATTCCTTCTGAAGCAGTGTTTAACCCAAGCAATAGATCTATGACTATTCCAAGGGCTACACACTCAGATGCTGGACAGTACCAGTGTGAGGTGGAGAATCCAATCAGCAACAACATTAGTGACCCCTACACACTGACTGTATACTGTAAGTAACATTTCATGGTTTCCAAGGAATTTATAAAAAGCACAAGATTGTATATTGGCCCAGGTATACGCTGTAGACTGGCATTATATAGAAATAGCTGCCAATTTTACATATACATTACTCCTGCATTCTAATACCCTACATAAGTTTTTTCTTTATAGTGTCAGTTCTCCAGAGAATTTTCTCCACTACAGCTGGATGGGGACAATAAATTGATGAATTTTGTACTTACAATTCTTAATAAATATGAGATGTGTTGTGTAAATGCACCGGATAAATTGAAGTAAACTTTGTCGGTGTTAGATGAGGAGAGAATTCACACTTCACACCAGAGTATATATGCCCCAGTGTGGGGAAACTTTAGATGCGGAATTATCAAGATGTATGATCACTAAGAGGGTTATTTATTAAAGTTCGAATGCCAAAAACACTATTCAAGTTTTTTTTACTAGAAAATCAAAATCAAGTTTTTTTTTACTAGAAAATCAGAACTTTTAGTGAAAAAAACAAAAACTCGAGGATGGAAAAAGTCTGAATCCGAAAATTTGACATCTCAGACCTGCCGAAGTTGTATATAAGTCCCAAAGATATCCTGATCTGCGCTGTGTTTTGCGCAACAATCTGAAGATTTTGTGGTTTTCGGACAAAAATCTGTGTTTTCAGGTGGAAAATCCATTTTTTCGAGTTTTTCCTGCACTACAATTTTTCAGAGAAAATAAGTAAGGGGAAATAATCCGTGCGAATTTGGTCGAAGTATATTTCAGAAAATAATGAGATATTTTCAATTTTGATAATTAATCTTCTAAGGGGCCAATTCATTAACTTCGAGTGAAGGATTCGAAGTAGAAAAACGTAGAATTTCGAAGTGTTTTTTTGGCTACTTCGACCATCGAATGAGGTACTTCGACCTTCGACTACGACTTCGACTTCGAATCGAAGGATTCAAACTAAAAATCATTCGACCATTCGATAGTCGAAGTACTGTCTCTTTAAGAAAAAACTTCGACCCCCTAGTTCGCAAACTAAAAGCTACCGAACCCAATGTTAGCCTATGGGGAACGTCCCCATAGGCTTGGCTAAGTTTGTTTTGGTCGAAGGTTAATCCTTCGATCGTTGGATTGAAATCGTTCGATTCGAAGGATTTAATCGTTTGATCGAATGATTATTCCTTTGATCGTACGATCGCAATATTTGCGCAAAATCCTTCGACTTCGATATTCGAAGTCGAAGGATTTTCATTCCCAGTCGAATAACGAGGGTTAATTAACCCTCGATATTCGACCCTTGATGAATTTGCCCCTAAGTGTTGATTTACTATCAATTGATTCTCTGATTTGGCTGAATCTATGTAAGATTTAACTCCACTGCATTTTCTTGCATCAATTGCTTTTCCCCCCTCTTTAGAAAAAACAAAGCAATCACAAGAATACAGAAGTGAGTTAAAGAACTCCATCATCCATTCAGCCAGATCCAAGGATCAGTTCATACTAAATCAGCTTCTTATGGTTTGGTTACTTAGACTGTTTAAGACTGTCTGAGACTGTTTAATCTTAGTTGATGAGTCTCAAATGTAAACTGAAATAAAAACAGAGAGTGGAGTCAGTCATTGTTTTTTTAGAGTGTAAAGAGGAACATATGGGGTATCTGTGTTAATAATAAAAATTGTGAAATAAAGGAGGTGCATGTAAAGGCTAGGTGACTGTGTAGATAAATCTTTTTAACTAATAGTGTGTAGCTGGTTTTACTAAAGAATGGCATACCTCCCAACTGTCCTGTTTTCTGCAGCAGACAAATTTTAACAGCTTAGCCCACAGTCCCGGGTTTCTTACTGAAATGTCCCGACTTTCTCTTTGATCTTCTGCACTGAAGCCAAAAAAGTTACTAAAACTTAAATTAAAATTAAGAGGCTTTTTGGCAGAGAGCCCAGAACAATCAGCAGTTGCATTTAGATACTTTTGCAACAATTAAGATAAGCAAAGATACAATTGTATCTATTTAAGATAAGCAGGCCTCTTGAGCAGTGATGGGCGAATTTGACCCATTTCGTTTCGCCAAAAATTCGCCACCGGCGAAATGTCGCAGACGCCCATTAAAGTCTATGGGCGTCAAAAAAAATTTGTCGCGCGACGAAATTATTATATTTGCACGTCTTTTTTTTTTTACGCACGTCTCCATAAAAGTCTATGGGCGTCATTTTTCCGGCGAAACGAGGCGAAAAAATTCGCCCATCCCTACTCTTGAGAGAACAAAGACAGGCAACTTAAAGGGCAATTTACTTTCATTAGCAAAACTGTAATAACACATAAAACATTGCAATAAAACTCCAACAAATGTGTTCCGACTTTCATAACCTGCCAAATTTTATAGAATGGACATGGCAATTAGGGGATGTGGCAATAAAATGGGCAAGGCCAAAAATATCCTTTTCATTTTCCAAATGTTTGTATGGAATTGTAAGGTGCATCATCTAAATGTAGAGCAGTACTTGCAGGAGTTTTTGAAGTGTTAAAAATATGCAATTTGTTATTTATAATACGCGTTCATTCATTTTAGCCTTCTGAATCTTGCCTGATTCTGCCAATATTCCCACCATGGTGCCAAATGTTGATGGTTCAGGGGTTTGGGGTTGCTTGAAGCCTGGAAAAAATGTTCTGGGCAACACCTCCCAGAATGACTTTTTGGGAATCACTGCAGTTTGCTTGTGAATGTGACACCAATAAGCAACTAATTGAGTTGTACATATAAAATATTTAGTGCACAAACATATTATTTACATTTCTACATTATTAACACTATCCTATTTTCACATATGTTGGGTAGAAGATGACTAAATGTACTGTATAATTCATATCTTACAGGTGTCTGTGCGGATCCACCAGTAGGTGTTTTGGCTGGAATAATCTGTGGCACCATTGCAGGAATTGCATTGATCGCCTGTGCAACATTTCTACTGTACAAGAGATTTATTCTTCCAGTCAGACAAGGACAGACAGGTAAGAGGATTTGCAAAGTAAAGGCAGCCATACACTAAAAGATCCACCAATTATTTTGACTTATTTTGATAATGATTGAAGATTCGGACAGCAAAGTATTATACTTTTTCTGGGTTTTGAGTTATTTAGCTTTAGCTTTTTTTTCAACATCTCTCCAGCAATCCAGTTGCTAATTATCCTAGCAACCATATATTGATTTGAATAAGAGACTGAAATATGAATGAATAGAAAGATAAGCAATAAAAAGTACCAATAACAATACATTTGTAGCCTTAAAGAGTATTTGTTTTTAGGTGGGGTCAGTGACCGCCATTTGAAAGCTGGAAAGGGTCAGAAGAAGGCGAATAATTAAAAAACTATAAAAAAATAAAAATTAAGGTCACTTGAGAAGTTGCTTAGAATTAGCCATTCTGTAATATACTTAGGGGCACATTTACTTAGCTCGAGTGAAGGAATAGAATGAAAAAAAAACTTTGAATTTCGAATGTTTTCTTTGGCTACTTCGACCATCGAATTGGCTACTTCGCCCTTCGACTACGAGTTCGACTTCGAATGGAACGATTCGAACTAAAAATCGTTCGACTATTCGACCATTTGATAGTCGAAGTACTGTCTATTTTAAAAAACTTCGACCCCCTACTTTGCCACTTAAAACCTACCGAACCTCAATGTTAGCCTATGGTGGAAGGTCCCCATAGGCTTTTTAAGCTTTTTTTGGTCGAAGAAAAATCGTTCGATCGATGGATTAAAATCCTTAGAATCAAACAATTTTTCCTTCAATCGTTCAATCATTCGATCGAATGAATGGCGGTAAATCCTTTAACTTCGATATTAGAAGTCGAATGATTTAATTTCGACAGTCGAATATCGAGGGTTAAGTAAATCTGCCCCTTAAAGTTGACTTAAAGGTGAACCATCCCTTTAAACCAACCTAATAGATATCTGACTACAAACACTTTTCAATAAACAGGGTCATTGTCTTTTGCCCCAGGGCAACCAGTCGGATCTTGAACAGGTCCTGTGTTGACCCAGTAGAAAAGGACCACGTCAGGAGTTCTTGAATAATAGGATTTTCAAACCTGCCTGATAGTGATCAATTGTAAATAGTGATGGGCAAATTTTGACGCTGGCGCCTGTTTTTGACGCTGGCGCCCGTTTTTTTTGTTTTACACCGGCGCCCATTTTTGACGCTGGTGCCCGTTTTTGACGCCGTCACCCATTTTTTCGGAAAAAAAAGATTCGCTGGTGGCAAATCGCGCAAATTTGCCGCGAATTCACGCCTGGCGAATAAATTCGCCCATCACTAATTGTAAATAAGCAGTGGCCATATTACTGCTACTGTTACTGCTCCTGGAATTTTTTGCAATATCCGATTATTTATTTAATGGAGAAAAGACTTGGAACATTAGTACATTGCACATGTGCAAGTAAATGTTGTAACCAACCAGTAAATAGTTTTTATTAATTTACTACAAGATAGTAAAATGGACAACCACTGCACCAGTACTAGTAAAATTAGCTCATTGGTCTTGACAGCACATAGGTTTCAGTTTGCCTGGTTTCAGCCTTTTGCTCTAAATGATTTCATTGATACGAAAGAAAAAAAATTGTAGATAACAAAGTTGAGTGTTTAATTGTCAACAAAGATGATTAAGTAATTTAATTAATGAATTATTATTATTATTATTATTATAAATAGTAATAACAATAATAACAACAATAATAATAACAACAACAATAATAATATTTTTTTTCTAATACACATTTTTATTAGTGATGGGCGAATTTATTCGCCAGGCGCGAATTCGCGGCGAATTTGCGCGATTCGCCTCCAGCGAATAAATTCGCGAAACTCCCGCGAAAATTCGCGTCAAAAACGGACGCCGGCGTCGGAAAAACGGGCGGCGGCGTCAAAAATGGGCGCCAGCGTCAAAAACGAGATGCCGGCGCCGTTTCGCAAATTTTTCGCCGTTTCGCGAATTTCGCGCGAAATTCGCTAATTTTCCGGCGAAGCGAAATGGCGCAAATTCGCCCATCACTAATTTTTATATCTTGCATAAGTATATAGTGTAAAATATGCTTATTGATAATATAAAGAAACAAAATTATTACATTTACCTGATTTGAAAAATTATAATATCCATTAATTGGGCAATAGTAAATTAGAAAAAAGATTTAATGGCAGGTTAAAAAAAAAACACTTCTAAAACATAATTTTGGGACCACGTTAAAAACAAATATTTTTTTATAAATAGGCATTATAAAAGAACAATGAAAATGTTTTACACTATTTCAACCTTTACTAGTGATAACGGTGGTACTGCTTCCTGTCAGACACCCTAAAGTAGCGCTATTGGTGTATCTAATTAGTTTGTTCATATGTAGAAAGCAAACCTGTAATTACTGTAGCATGTAACGGGAGACATGACATCTTTCACTTTACCTCTTATTTTGGTTCATTTCATTGTTGTAAGATAATTTTGTTTTTATTCAAACAACAGGACAAGCTGAGAGCAAGACTGATTCATCTGCAATGTATGACAATGTTATATATGCAACAAAGGTAAGTGTTTGTGTGGAGCTTTTTCTAACCAATCATTTTTATCCACATGTCTCACTCACGTGTTTCTTCTATAGTTTAAGAAACTTTTCCATATAATATATATATATATAATATATATATGTTATGTATGTATATACAAAAACTAGGACACTCACTCGACCTGTATACAGAGTGCTTATTTATTTTAATATGACATTTTTTAGTCTGTGTTTTCTATGTTCTTCTAAAAAGATCCTTGAGTAGAGGCAAAATATTAGCTATAACTTAGCTAATGTTATATATATATTGTGATTGTGTATTTAGAAAACACATACTTCCCTGCACACA
Organism: Xenopus petersii; assembly: GCA_038501925.1. Classification (NCBI taxonomy): domain Eukaryota; kingdom Metazoa; phylum Chordata; class Amphibia; order Anura; family Pipidae; genus Xenopus; species Xenopus petersii. The sequence continues at coordinate 25,437,446 of CM076684.1, read as the reverse complement.
TAAAATTGTACAGGGAAGTATGCATTGAAAGCCCTAAAATAGTTTCCCCCCACCAAAAGTCTGGGTTAATAGAGTCCACATTCCGGTTGGGGGAAACAGTCGTTTTTGTTTTGTTTTGGTGACCACTAACTTCACAAATGTAGTTCCATTTATCTCTTCTTCCTTTTAGGAGCAAAACACCACAGTGGAACAGTCATACATGGTAAGCTGTTTCTCTGCAGATATATAACACATAGGGGCACATTTACCTAGGGTCGAAGTAAAATCCTTCGAATTCGAAGGATTTTGCGCTATTCCTACGATCGAACGATCGAAGGAATAATCGTTCGATCGAGAGACAGTAAAGAGACAGTACTTAGACTATCGAATGGTTGAATAGTCGAATGATTTTTAGTTCGAATCGTTCAATTCGAAGTCGAAGGTCGTAGTCGAAGGTCGAGTAGCCCATTCAATGGTCGAAGTAGCCATATTCGACCATTCGAAATTCAAACTATTTTTCCTCTATTCCTTCACTCGAACTAAGTAAATGGGCCCCTTAGACTTAACAATTATGATCTTTTATGTGACCAGTGGAGCTGAATCGTCAGATATAAAGATAGAAACAATAGAATACTACCAGTATCTGACAATTCAGCAGTAAACCCCGGCCGATGTTCGGGGACCTTCAAAGTTGTCCTATCAAAATTTTCCAACTTGGCCGTTCGACAAGCCAACCAATATCCAATGTTTTGCCAATACTTTTTGGCTTGTCTTCTGCCATACACCTACCGAATATACGTCTATGAAAAGGTATGTGAAAGTACTTTGGAGAGAGGAAAAGCCAACTCTGTTCAGTTCCCTGAAAAATACTGAAACATCCCATTCCATTCCCATTTAAGTAGTCTCAACCAAATTATTGTTAATGCTGAAATATAAATACTCTACCAGATGTGGGTTTCTGGTGTGAAGACCAATTCTGATTCAGTGCACCAATGACCCTGTGGACCTTGCACATATAATATATTTCAGCAGGACCAATACATATTGTACTAAACAAAACCCATAACTAATATGGTATATGCAGTGGCATGTGCTTATATATTGCCAAAGCTTAAACCCATACAGGTATGGGATTTGTATCCAGAAACCCATTATTCAGAAAGCTCCGAATTACAGAATGGCCACCTTCCTTAGACTCCATTTTATCCAAATTTGTAAAAATTATTTCCTTTTTCTCTGTAATAATAAAACAGTTCTAAGATCTAATTAATAATTATTGGATGTAAAACCAGTCTATTGGGTTTATTTAATGACTTAAGGAATGAAGATTCAAATTATGGAAAGATCCATCATCCAGAAAACCCCCAGGTCCCATGCATTCTGTATATATACCTATATATATTTTTATGGCTTACAGATGACATAAAATAAAATGCTGGTAAACAGATAGACAGTCACACTGATAAACTAAAGGAGGGAGGAAATGTTTATTAAAAGTGTATTTCTCTTTTGCAGGGGCTTCAGCATCGACCGGATCAAACCTATTGTGACCTTTATATAGGAGGGACCAGAAAGGCATAATGTAAATTAGTGGTGCCTTCATTTACTGTCAATATCAGTAGCTATTTTATTTTATTTTTTAAAGGGGTTGTTCACCTTTAAGAATGACCAGTTCTAAGCAACTTTTTAATTTGGCTTCATTATTTACTTGTATAGTTTTTAAATGATTTGCCTTCTTCTTCTGATGACTTTTTCCAGGTTTCAAATGGGGCGGGGGTGTCCACTGCTTCCCTTGTCTTTGCACGATTCAAATATTTAAAGATGGCATCTTCCTATTCACATTGCCCAACGTAGGTATATTTTCAATAGTTCCTGGGTGCAATTCCAAGTCTATTTAACCTGTTCTTGATCCTGCCTGTGCCTGACCTTCTCCAGTTTGCTGCCTGTCTCTGACCCCAGCCTGTTTCTGATCTCTCGGATCATGATTCTGTACTGCACTACTGGTGTGATTGACTCGGCCTGTGACCTAAACTATGCTCTTGTCTCCTGATTTTGTACTGCTCTGTCTGATTGGTATCAACTTGGCCTGTCCCTTGACCATGCTCCTTGTTCCCTGTTCTTCCTGTAAACCTTCGGTTCCCTTGTGTGCCCAAAACTCTCTCCCTGGTCCTCTCACTTTAAGACCTGGCAGCATCTGAGTAGTGGAGTGCTCCTCTCAAAGCTAAAGGCAGAAAGGTGGAAGCATGAGATGAGGCTGGGACCTTTGGGTTTGCTCTGGATTTGGCATACCATTCGCAACAGTATTAATTACTGAAGTTAATAAATTGCCAAGAATACATATGCTTGTACCACCATCACCATTACATTCAGGTTAACCATATTGTCAAATAGCTTCCAGAGCGGGGTGGGGGTTTCCGCTGCACCCAAGACCGACACTACATAGTTAACCTACTGAATTCAGGGTAGGTGGGAAGACTCTTCACCTGGGATGAGGAGGCATAAAAAAACAAACAAAAGTAAACTGATAATGTCAGTTAGATGATCTGAGGATGCTGTGATGGGCATTGAGAGTCCTTCTTTTAAAATATGATAAAGGTTAAATTGTGTGATTCCTGCAAAATGTGGCAATTGTGAAGACAGGTGATATGATATACGTCTGCATACACAAAGAAGATGGTGTATTGCCTCTGAATTTGTGGGCAAGAGTGATGATGATAGTGATGTTCGGTTTGGAGGATAGCTCTGCTACATGCACAGGATCTGGGCACATTTAACTGGGACATTATTTGATTTAAATGTCCAATTTATGCAGAAGATTCAAACTACACAAATTACATCTTATTCTGCTGGTTTGCAAAATATTCTCTTGATTTTTTTATGTGCTTTTACTTTGGGGAGATGAAGTTGCTTTTACAGTAGAACCCCACATTTTACATTTTTCAGGGGACCATAAAACAATTATGTAAAACTCAGAAAATTGTACAATCAGGGAAATTCATTATGCACTTTATTTTGGTGAAACCGCAAAAAATGGTAAAATGAAGGAAAAGTTCCAGTCAGGGCATGTTAAATTGAGGTTACACCATACTGTATATCTTATATCTTTAGGGGAAACCTAGTTAATGACAAGGGTTGCTATGGTTCATGTACACAAAAACAAGGAAAAGGGAACTGAATAATGATCAATCAAAAATCAAAATGATTGTGGGAGTGAAATACACTGGCTTCTCTAAATTGTGACTGTGTAAGAAAACTATTATATTGTATCTGAAGCAACGTGTTGACTCTTTGGTTTCTGTGTCCCAGTGTGCAAAGTTGCTCTATTAAAGCTGACTTGTATTAGGTTGTCAAACACTGTTGATATTAAACTTCCAGAGGACCTACAGTATCTCAGTTAATAACAGGGGAAGAATATATTTTGTCCCTTTAAAACTATTTTGTAAAAAGAAATTGTAAACAAGCTACACTAAGTGGGGCAGCAGATCATTATTATTATTATCAACAATTTATAAAATGCCAACATATTCCTCCATGTTGTACAATAAATGAGTGTATTACTACTTGTTTCACATGGACATTAGCTTCATGGTACCCATTCTCATTCCATCTATATTCAAGAAATTGCAAGAAATTATTTTATCCCCCAACTCCACCACTGTCAGAAGTTACTGTATCTCTAGTAAAGTTTAAGGAAATATATGGCAACAGTCTCAGTGATGACAAGTCAGAGGCTGAGTGATTGTACCAGTGACCCAGGGTATATGGCAGGCTTTTCCATTTAGTTGAAGGAAAGTCAAATTCCATATTATAAGACATGAATGATAATAATTGGACAGGATATAAAAATGGTAATGCCCATATGCATTCATCATACAACTTCTGCATCTAAAAGTAATAAAATTTTTAGATTTAATGTAATTAAACAGTTCTCTTGCCTGAAGTTGCAGGTGGATTTATTACTGACTGGTTACAGAACAGTATAACTAAACATTCAACTATACAGCAGTCAATCTGGCAACTGAGTAATACAATTACTGAAAGAAACAGAACAATGTAATCCTGCTTAATACAAATATGAGCTCTGGCAAGTGTATGCTTGTTTTATAAACTTGAACTTCACTGATAAATAGAGTTAGACTCTGCTAAAACGTTACCTGTTCAGACATCACTCAGATTTTTCAGCCCGACAATGGATTTCACAAAAGTATAATGTAGTAAAAAGTAAGCTACAGGCCTAGTAACCAATCAGAATTCAGCATTTAGTGGTCATCTGTTTAAGAACTAACATTTGATCAATTACAAGGTTGGGTTGGGCTGGACATTGAGGAAGAGGATGTATGAGGCCACTGGTGGGAATTTGTCAGTTACAAACATATTCTGTAGCAAAAAGATCATTTCTGCAAATACTTTTTATTTGTATAAACAATTACTTTTTTTTTTCTAATCATACATGAGTGGAACATACTGTATTTCTTGGAGAATAAAGGCAGCATTGTCAGTTAAGAGTTTCATGTTTCCTTTATTGTAGCAAATCCCGTTGTCTGGGTGGTTCAGGTTTCTTCACCAAGGCAGAGTAGACTCAGTTTAAGTCATTACACAGATTAACCCTTTCAGTTGTGGATGACTATACCCATGAACATAACCTTTAACCATTTCATGTGTGTATAGCTGAGAGATGGCAGTTGGTGTGTTTGTATATGGTGGGGAGATGGCAGTCATTGTATGTATAGATTATAGATATGTGTGTGTGTGCAGTGGAGATGGCCAACAGTGTGTGTGTGTGTATGCACAGTATATGGGGGTCTGCATATGTTTATGGTGGGGAAATGGCAGGGGGGCTCATATAAATAATATATCAAAATTGTGAGTAACCCATGACATCAAATCAAACTATGCTATCATCGTTTTAATTGCAGCTGGCTTGCATAACTGATTGGTTGCAATTTGCCCACTGTTAGTAAATGAGCTCCAGTTTATCGACCAAGTTCCCCATGCACATTCCAGTAATGCCTTTGTCTTTTCATGAAGGCATCTGAGTGATAAAGAAGAAGCCGTCAAGGAGAGAGTGATGTCACAGACGTAAGTGTGGAGATGTTTGTGTGGAAATTGAGATACATTTTTCGGCCTTTATCTGATGTGACACTTTTACCTGATAAGCGCAATTTTAATATCTGTTTGTAAATGCAATATATGCTATTTATTAAACGTTTTATAATGTTTACTGCACATAGTAACATAGTAACATAGTAACATAGTAAGTAAGGTTGAAAAAAGACACGTCCATCGAGTTCAACCTTTTTTTTTTTTCTTTTTATTAACTACCTATCTGCCAGTTGATCCAGAGGAAGGCAAAAAACCCATCTGAAGCCTCTCCAATTTGCCTTAGAGGGGGAAAAATTCCTTCCTGACTCCAAAATGGCAATTGGACTAGTCCCTGGATCAACTTGGACTATGAGCTATTTCCCATAACCCTGTATTCCCTTACTTGCTAAAAAGCCATCCAACCCCTTCTTAAAGCTATCTAATGTATCAGCCTGTACAACTGATTCAGGGAGAGAATTCCACATCTTCAACGCTTCTGAATATTTAGGCGGAACCTCTTTTCTTCTAATCCCGAATGGGTGACCTTGCGTCAGCTGGAAAGACCTACTGGTAAATAAAGCAAAAACTACCTACTGGTAACTTGTTTAAAAAAAAAAGGAGAAGGAAAGCTGCAAGTTAGTCATTAATGCTTTAGATTGGATTAGGGACCCTTTATTCTGACCCTGTATGAGAGTGTTTGTGGCACAGGGTGTGAGATTTTAAAACAGCTACACAATATATATTTTTTATCTTGTTTTCTGAATGAAACTTAATTTTTGAGCATTCCAGCAACACAAATTTGCATAATAAGCCTCTAGCAGTTTCACAATTTACTTACCCCATTGTTACACCTCTGAGTCCAACTTTTGTCAATTAGGTTTTTTAGTTTTTAAATAAATCTATATGTTTATTAGGTAGACTCTGTTGTACACGTTATGCAATATCCTAAAAGCACTCCCACTGGTTTTGACGCGTGAGAAACTGAAGGGGTTAAATTGCAGATTAAACAAAAAATGAAGCCAACTTCCTCTTACTGTTAGAGAGAGAGAGAGACGATGGTCAGACAGAAAGTAACAGGAGCCCAGGCCCTTTGCATGAGGGGATATCTACTCACAGGTACAGTCACTTATTATTGATCTCTATATATATATATATGCACTGCAGGGAAACAATCACAAACACACACTCTATTTACAAAACTTCAATTTTTCTAATTGTTTTAGAAAAATAAACTCAACCAAACTCCCATCCACTCTTTGGGGCAAATTCACTAACCCCTGTAAATTCGCCAGCGACGGCTTCGCTCACATCGCTACACTTCACCAGGTGTAGATTTGCCAGGACAACGCTGATTCACTAAAATTCGAGGTTGCGTCCAGGGTGCCGAACTCTGACGTAGTTGCAATAGCGTTACTGCGGCAAGCGAATCGAAGTTGCGCTAGCATTGGCTAATTTGCATACGGCTGGAAGTTAAAGTTGAATGGACGTATATGTTGCAGCAAATACATTACATTACATAAGCCCAGGGAACCTTAATACAATAAAATAGAGTTGTTATATTGCCCTACACATGAGCCCAGTGTATAGTTCATGTGCCATATGTTAGGAAATGTATGGAGAGCCGGGGTACAGACTTTTGCAGCCTTCACCCTGAAAAAACTAAAAGACGTCAACTAAAAATTGAAGAAGCCCTATACACTCCATTGCACTTCACCTGGTCTGAGCTGGCGAAGGCAAATCTGGCGGAACAGGTAACGTTCAGTAAAATGCGCAACTTATTGAATTTACAAAGTAACGCTCTTTCGCCCGAGCAAAACTTCACCTGGTATAAGATTAGCGCTAGAGTCTTTCTTAGGGCATTCTCTTTTAACATGCAGAAAAACATTGGGGGCCATTAATAAAGTTTGCTCAGCGCATATTTATTCACAAATGGTTGTACTGCACATGCTTTTTCCTGAACGCCAATATATTGCACTGCTCTGCCCATCTTTCCGTTTTTTTCCGAATTCGCATTGTGAATACATTTTCGCAAATGAGACCGGTGTTTGCGTGAGTGCGCCCACTGTGTTAGGTTGTTGTGCGGTAAAATAGCGTAGTAACTTAAATTTGCAGTTTGCGTAACTGTTTTGCAAATATTTTCTCTGCCACCAAAGTTGTGGCGCAATTCAAACAATATTTGTGATTTTTGGCATATTTGTGAAAAAAAATTGCAATTCTGTTTGCACACTCTTATTCAGCTTTATAAATGTAACCGTGCGCTGGGCAAACACTGTATATTCAGTGTGCAAACCTATCTGCTCAAAGTTTATAAATGAGCACTGTGCTAAAAATAATTACAAAAAAAAGATTACAAGGTTACAATCAGTATGAAAGAAATGCTTACTACACTACTAATTTAAAAAACTTATTAGTTTGAGTTACTTAGATTTATGCAGCTAGATGAAATAATATGCTTATATTGTGGTAATTTTGCCTGAGGTTTCTTATACAGTAGATGGTAGTTGTAAAATGTCCAAAGGCTCTGATTCTCTCAGGGTGAGTAGGTGTTCTGAATTAATTAAATACATTTTAATAATGTTCCCTCACTTTCTTACCCTGACTCCATTAAGCCCAGACATTTGGCTCTGTAAATTGTGCCAAATCTGTACAAAATATAATTAGTTGGCAGGTGTATAAGAGGGACAGCCGAGCCAGTGACTATTGGCAAAGACTTTTAGAGGGTTCATAATGAAGTGTAGTTATTGCATTTATGCAAAACAGCTTTAAAATGTTTTCTAAGGATGAGGTTGGTGGGGGAGAAGCTATTTGTCCCTTCAGAATTGTAATTTACTGTCAGATCCAAATGATGGGAGACTGTACAACCCCTGGAAGATGTGGTCTGTGGAGCCAACCTGGCATTCAGAGTAAATGGCCTCCTTCTGTACACTTAGGGGCACATTTACTAAGGGTCGAATTTCGAAGTTAAAAAACTTTGAAATTCGACCATCCATATTTTTTCGATCAAAAATGTCCATTTTCAATCAAAGTAAAAATCGTTCAATCGATTGATTAAATCGTTCAATCGATTGATTAAATTGTTCAATCGATTGATTAAATCATTTGAATCAAACGTTTCGAACGATTTTACAAAAAATTACTTTGACTACTCAAAATTTAGCCAAACACTCAGAAAGGTTATAGGAGGTCCCCCATAGGCTAAACAGCAATTCGGCAGGTTTAAGGTGGTGAAGTGTCGAAGTCTAAGTTTTTTTTAAAGAGACAGTACTTCGATTTTTGAATGGACGAATATGTATTAAGTATTTTCAATTCAAATCAAATTTTGGCCTATTCGATGGTTGAATTACACAAAAATTACTTAAAAACTTGAAGTTTTTGAATTCGAAAACTCACTTCGACCCTTAGTAAATGGGCCCCTTAAAATCTGACAAGGAGGTGGTGGTGGTGGGGGGGGTTACTAGTGTCCTGTGAAATTTGATTTTGGCAAAAACTAAAACTCTGCATATAGTTGTAGAACAAAGTGTCATAGATTAAGTTTATAATAATGTGCATGTTTTTACTTGATGTAATTACACCAGTGCAAAACTTTTGCACGAGGTCCAGGCAGACCAGCATTAAAGGGGTGGTTCCCTTTGTAATATAATATGTTATAGAACGGCTAATTCTAAGAAAGACTAGCCTTCATGTTTTCTTTTTTATAGTAATTATTTTCCTTCTTCTGACTCTTTCCAGCTTTCAAATGGGAGCCACTGACCCCATCTAAAAACAAATACTCTGTAAAGCTACACATTTATTGTTATTGCGACTTTTTATTACTCAGTCATCTGTCTATTAAGTCCCTTTCCTGTTCATATTCCAGTCTCAGTGCATGGTTGCTAGGGTATCTTGGACTCTAGCAACCACATTCCTGAAATCGCAAACTGAAGAGCTGCTGAATAAATAGCTAAATAAGTCAAAAACCACAAATAATAATAAAATGAAAACAACTTGCAAATTGTCTCTAAATATCACTCGCTACATCATACTAAAAGGCAGCCAGCCATATCTTGTCATGTTATACCTGCAATGCCATAGTTACAAAATGTAGTCACAACACATTTTCACTGTGAAAATATGCCTGACTTATCAATAGAAACGTTGGTGGAGTTTGATGAAGTGAAAATTTGCACTTTAGTAAATATGACCCAAAGACATTGTTTAGCTAGTTAGATACAGGGCTTAGATTTCATTTTCCTTTTAAAAACCAGTTGTTGCCCATTATTACCAACCCCTGATTTTTCTTGATTGTCTCTTTCAGTTTGCCTCAGTGTTTGGATGGATTCAGCCCATGGAATTGGGGTTCAGCTGATCCCTCAGTATCCGGTGGTTAGTCAGTCTGTTACCCTGAGTGTCACTGGAGTCACTGGCACAATACGACAGTTCATATGGCATAAAGGTTCAGTTGCAGATACTAATAACCAAATATTCAGTGTTATTCCACAAACAAACTCAGTGATAAATGGGCCTCAGTATTTCTCTAGGGCCAGTCAGTTCCCAAATGGCTCATTGCAGATCTCAGGCCTTGTTCCTACAGACCAGGGGAATTACACAGTGTTTATACAGACTATAGAGACTACAGCACAACATACAGTTCTCCTGCCAGTTTATGGTGAGTAACACAAAACTTTATGTTCATAATGTACTATGTTTCCACTTAAACTAGTTTTCTCCTAACATTTTAATGTGTGAAATAAATAAATAAATACATTGTATATGACGTATTTCTAGTAACCAGTTTTCCTTCAGTTTCCTTTTCACTAGCAACTGTTTGTATTTCAGTTATTTTCTTATTGTGTGAGTCTCTGTTAGAACTGAGAAATACTTGACCCTTTCAACACCAGCCAATATTTACACTTAATTTGCCAGGACTTTTGTGCTCTTTCACTTTAGGAGCAAGGGAAATTTTTTATTTGAGGCAGGAACACATACACACTGGAGAGAGCAACCTGCAATGTTTATATTCCAGTATGATTGTGTCACAGAGAGAACTGCGCTGGCTGCAATTCCATTTAAACTGAATGCAACTGAGTTTGCGTCTTATCAGCAAATTGGGTGCAAGTCGTGAGTGCAGGAAGTAAATAGAAGCTGCAGCACGTCCTCATCTGAACATAGTAAATAGGCAGATTTCCAAACTGCCTGATCCCTGACCCTTCTGGATATTGATCAGAATCAGAAGCCTTATACATGTTGATGTCAAGGAAAGGGTTCCCATTAATAAGGGCTCTTACTGACGAGCGTTTTTACCTGCGCTCCCCTGTGTTCCGTTTTTCTGCGTTCAGCCGTAGGGGAGCGCAGGAATAGACACATTTGATTTTTTCAAATGGGGCTGTACTCACACAGGCGCGTGTAGGCGCCGAACGCAGGTTGAGACGCAACATGCTGCATTTTTCCTGCGTTCGGCGCCTACACACGCCTGTGTGAGTACAGCCCCATTTGAAAAAATCAAATGCGTCTACTCCTGTGAGCGCAGGTAAAAACGCTCATCAGTAAGAGCCCTAAGGCTTTAATAAGAGACAGGCTAGCTTCTGTTTAAACAAACTCTAAAATGTGAGACAGTCAAGACTAAATAACCAGAGTTCTGTGCCCCATAAACTGCAATGGTAAATCTGCTGGTGAGACTAAACTGTCACATACTGTAAATCTATCTAAAAAATTTGTATGTTTTTGTTGTGAGCAGGGTTGCCATCAGGGGGGCATGGGTGGACAATTGTCCTGGTGGATTTCCAGTTTTAAGGGGGGCCCAGTAGTGCTGCACTTCTAGGATTAGCCAGGCCCTTCTTGAGCAGGCGTTGATGTAGGACATCACCAAAGTGGCAGCCGAACCAATGATTTATTTTTTACTTTGAGGGGAGCCCCTGGCCACTGTTTCTGTTTTAAATAGTAGGGGATGGTCACTAGTGCATTTAACTTGTAGAGGGGATTTTGGTTTCACATCCAGCAAACCTTAGCGTGGTTATTGTGGAGCTCATCTGACCTCGCTCCCCCCTGTGATCGCTGCTCTCGCAAGAACCTGGTCCCTCCTCTACCGGCTCGAACAATGCTGCATATTTCTCGCTTCTGAGCGCTGATCCAGATTGAGAGGGCGTCCTAATATCAAAATAGGCTTTTATTCAAGCACACATATTAGTGTTACAGCAGTGGCGGGTACAAACTAGCGGTTCGTGATCTCAGCACTTCCTCAGAGGAAGTAGAGGGGACCCTGACCCAATTTTTTTTAGCGAGTGTAGGAGACACTGACAATCAATGGTTATTTTTAAAAATAACCATTGTTATTTTTGACGAAGAGATTAAAGGGCAAGTCAACCCCAAAATAAACATTTTCCTAATAAAAGAAAACATAATTCTAAGCAACCTTACAATATATATTTGTTATAAATTTTCAGTGCTTTTAGAGTTGTAAAAACAATTACTATTGAAAGCAGCATTTGCGTTACTCCGGTTATTACTCTATCAACAATGTTGCAAAAAACTTAGTTCCCCAGCAAAGACAGGTCTGTTAATCAGCTGCCTTGTCTTACATTGAATCAGCAGTCTGAGCCACCAGGGCAGAAAATAGAAAGGGACAGACACTGATTTCAATAGTAATACATATACAAATAACTTTAAAAAAACATTGACAATTAATGTATATTGCAAAGTTGCTTAGAATTGTGCTTTCTTTTATTAGGAAAAAAAGGTTTTTGGGGTTGACATTCCCTTTAAATCAAATGGCTCTAATTTGTATATAAGAAATGCAGACAAGTTCTAAAAAAGTGCAGTTTAGGTTAGAATAGGTACCTGCTTAAAGAGTCTACCTTGAAGTGGGGGCAGGCTTAATAATCCTTTGGCAAAAAGTGTTTTTGCTGTTTCTGTGCTCATGTCTTTGTGGCCTTTTTATTGAGGTGGGGTGCAATGTTCTCTTTTAAGTGTGCGCTTTTGCACATGCAGCAATTTGTGGTTTGCACAAAGAATTTTATGTGAAAATACAAATTTTGTATTAATTCTGACCTGTACACATAGTTTTTAAAAACTGCACAGACAAGATTAAAATGTGCGCACAAAATAATTTTTTTTGTTGAGAAGGAATTCATTGGTGGGGCCTAGGACAGAAAATTTTGTTTGTACAGAGCCCTGTGATTCCTGATGGTGACCCTGGTTGTGAGTAACTTATTAACTTCTTTTGTCTAATTAATTAAATTATTAACTTAATTTGATCTATTTTGACAGTCAGGGGCAGATTCACTAAGGGTCGAATTTCGAAGTTAAAAATACTTCGAAATTCGACCCTCAAATTGAAATCCTTCGACTTCGAATATCGAAGTCGAAGGATTTAGCGCTAAACGTTCGATCGAACGATCGAAGGATTTTTCGTTTGATCGAACGATTAAATCCTTCGAATCGAACGATTCGAAGGATTTTAATTAAACGATCGAATGAATATCCTTCGATCAAAAAAAGCTTAGCAAGCCTATGGGGACCTTCCCCATAGGCTAACATTGACTTCGGTAGGTTTTATCTGCCGAAGTAGGGGGTGGAAGTTTTTTTTAAAAGGGAAAGTACTTCGACTATCGAATGGTCGAATAGTTGAACGATTTTTACTTCGAATCGTTCAATTTCGTTCAATTTCGTTCAATTTCGATCGAATTCAAACGAATTTAACCAATTCGATGGTCGAAGTACCCAAAAAAAACTTCGAAATTCGAAGTTTTTTTCATTCGAATCCTTCACTCGAAGTTAGTGAATCTGCCCCTTAGTGTACGAAAGAAGCACCAGTTCTAGTTGTTCCAAAGATGTTGAAAGGTTTTCTTTGATCCCCCTTCCCTTGATGTTACGATACATTTGTGCCGTTTTTATCTCCAGAGCCTGTCACTTCCTCAGTGATCAGCACAAACAATAAGGAACCCCAGGAGAATGGGAAAGTCACCCTCACATGCAGTACAAATAATGCAGAAAAGATCCTTTGGAGCAAAAATGGTGTCTCTCTCCCCCCCAGACTGATTCTGTCTGCAGATAACAGGACTCTCACTTTCTCCAGTGTCTCTCGCTCAGATAACGGACAATATCGATGTGAAGCTTCAAATGCCGTCAGTAAGATTATCAGTGATCCCTACACATTAACTGTAAACTGTAAGTAAATACTGTTTGGTCTTGTACAAAGCACAAGCTGCAGTAACTCACTAGGAGCATGTGTGGGTGCATGTACCTTTCTAAATACACATTCAGCTTTGCATCAAAACTAGCACTTTTTGTCCTAAATGTGTCTGAGGATATAGATAAAATTAGTGATAGTTTATCTATAGCCACTTCCAGTAACTTGCTTATTGGCAGATTTATCAAGGGCCGAATATAGGGGCAGATTTCGCCAGCATCCACTTTGCGTACATCGTAACACTTCTTGAGACGCAAATTCGCTCTGACAACGCTAATTCACTAACATGTCGAGTTTCCTTGTGGGAAGTGGACTCTGGCAGATTTTCGCTAGCGTTACTTCAGCAGTAAATCAAAGCGGAGATGCGCTAGCGTTCATTTCTGCCTAGCACAAATTCATTAGAGGTCTTGCTCTCAGGCTTATTTGTATACAGCGGAAAATTTTAAGTTGAATGGACGTCTTTATGTTACATGTTGCATCTAATACATTACATTTCTACTGATAACTAGACATGTCCAGGGAACCTCAATAAATTCAATAGATTTGTTATAAAGCCCTACACATGAGCCCACTGTATAGGGTTCCATATTTTAGAAAATGTAGGGGGTAACCCGTTTACCCAAAAAAAATTTTAAGGACTTTTGCAGCCTATCACCCTGAAAAAACGAAAAGACGCCAGCGTTTTTTGAACTGTGATGAATTTTCCACTCAGAATATGATGTAAGTGACAGAGGATTAAGGAAGATCTATGCACGCCATTGCACTTCGCCTGGTCTGAGCTGGCAAAGGCAAGTCTGGCGAAAGAGTTAACATTCAGTAAAATTTGCATTTAGTGAATAACGTCCATTCGCCAGATCGAAAGTTCCCCTGCCGATAGAGTGTGAATGACCGCCAGAGTCTTTCTCTTTCGATAGCGAAGTGACAACTGCGCCCGTGAGTAAATTGGAAATGTCCCTGCGGGCGGTAACGCTAACGAATTGATGCTATTGTTAGCCACAAATTGATCCCAGGACATCCACATAGGCTAAAACAGCAATTCGGCAGGTTAAAGGTAGTCGAATTCTTAAAGGGCCAGTACATGAAACATTTCGAAAATCAAATTAGAATTTTTTTAAAAACTCAAATCGATTTTTAACTATTCCCTAGTCGAATTCCACTAAAAAACTCAAAAATTCAAATTTCAAAATTCGAATTTTCACTTCAACCCTTGATGAATCTGCTGTGAGGACTCACCCTGGTGGTCTAGCGGGCCGGCGGGGACACCCGCTGCGTTGATCCTCTCTCCTCTGTTGCTGGCTCCCTATGGTGCACGTAGCGCGCATTTCCTGGTTTTAGTGCGTCGTGACATCTGCCCCTTAATTCACGGGAGTGGGCACTCATCTATGTCGGAGGCAAGATGCAGGAGAACTATATGTCATAAATAATAAAGAAATGGGGGCTATTGGTTTTTGAAAATAAACATGACTTTTTTTTTCACAAGAATACATCCAGATCACTTGAAGATAACTCAGATGATAAAGCAAAATTGCTTAGTAGATACTCACACTTCAGAAGTGAATGCCCTTGGGGGCTAATGATCATACAATGGATAGTCGACTTCAAAGTGTCACTGCCAGCTTTGGGCCCAACTTTGCACTTTTTGGCTAGTACACCCAACACTCCTTATAAACCTCCTCAGTGCAGCTCAGGCTGCCCACTAGCTACCCTACTTCTATATATTAAACCTACCTCTCTTAGACAAACACCTATAAGAAATTAAAAACAAATTATGGCAGGGTTAATTAGTATCAGTTAATGCCCAGGAGAGACTCTTCTATGACACCTTATGTTCTCCATTTCAGATATTAAGTGGGTCATTTGGGAACTGTTGATATAAAACTTCTGGCTGTATGTTCCACTATGTATATTGTTACGCTTGACTGACTTTAGTGTCACACCACAGTTCTCAATATTCTCTGAATAACATGGGTTGCATATAGTTGTAGCTCACTTAATCTTACATTCCATGTTTATTTGTGACTTATGGGATCTTTATCTCATTCCATTATTAATTGCATTTTCCTCTCATGATGTATGATTCATACAGTAGGTATTTTTGTTATTGTAGATGGTCCAGAAAATCTGAGAATTACAGGAAGGCTACAAGTGACTTCTGGGAGCACCATCTCATTAGAATGTTCTGCTGATTCTGTTCCCACACCAACCTACCAGTGGAAATTAAATTGGACTGTTTCAGAATTACAGAATAGCAAACTGAACATCCAACAGGCCACATCTGAGAATGAGGGATCTTATACCTGTATAGTGACTAATTCTGTGACAAAGTTCTCGCTGGAAACCTCTGTATATGTGACTGTGAATGGTAAGTTCTGATACCTGTCACTGCCCTTCAGCATGTATACAGCAGATATACAGGAAGGGTATCCAGGTTCCAGCAAAGTGCTTATTCTTCTCTTTCTTTTCCTGCACCACTGCTGTTAATAGTTACATATTCCTATACAACATTGACAAGAATAGGCCCCTTCTCCCAGTATTCAGATACTAACAAGCACAATGATTAGCACTGCTGCCTTGTAGCCCTGGGGTCCAGGGCACTGTCTACAAGGAGTTTACATGTTCTTCTACTGTCTGTGTGGGTTCCCTAATGTGACTGTGGTTTCCTCCCAAACTCCTGATTAACAGGCAGGTTAATTGGCTTCTGATAAAGCTGACCATAATGTGTGTGAATGTGATAACGACCTTAGATTATAAACTCCACTCGGACAAGGACTAATGTAAAAGATATATAAATAATAGTGAAATTCGCGAAATGGCGAAAAATTCGATGCCGCCGTCTGTTTTTGGCGAAAATGTGCCGGTGTAAAAAAAAAAGAACGATGGCGTCAATTTTTTTTTGACGCCTGCAAATTTTCGCGGCCGTTTTGCGAATTTATTCACGCAAATTCGCGCCTGCCGAATAAATTCGTCCATCACTAATAAATAAAGTACAATAATAAAAAAAATAAAACTCATCGTACCAAGCCTTGCAATCTGCTTATTAACTGCTGCAACATTATAATTTAGACCCAATTCATCAAAGAATAACAAAGTCATTCTTTTAAATTTCAAACACCCTTAACTCTGCCAAACCTTGCTATATACCGTATTTTACATGCACATACGTATAATTCTAGCTGAACCTACCCACCAATTACCAAAGTTTTTAAATAGTATAACAAAAGTTACGTAAATCTATATACAACCAAGGTCTGTAGAATTCATAATTCGCCAATTAAAGCACCCCGTCGCCGACCGTGTCCACCCACTCATGATTGGGCTTTCAGTGTTTGCTTGGATTTCACTGCAGGCTTATCCCCATAACACCCAATAGGGTATTACACTTACATTTCAAGGATACTTGGACTATTTGGGGTGCTTTATTTAATTGGCGAACTATGTATTCTACAGACCTTGGGATGCACTAACATTATGCCTTGCTGTAACTAGTTTGGATATCATCATTGGATACCCTGAGACCACCCATTTACTTACAAATTGGGATTATCTTTCATCATTGGAGCACTTGGTCTAGTCCTTATGGACACATGTCATCTTATATAACAGCATACTGTATAATTGCTATTTGTATTAGTGCATACATATTATATCAAGGGATCCCTTTTGCACATGCATAACAAAAGATACATTGTACCCACAGAACCTTATAATTTAATGGGAACCTTTGTCTGAACCATTGTGAGTAGCTGAACAGAAAAACCTTCTATTCATATCCCATTTCTGTCTGTAAGTTACTTTACAGAATTAGACTCAAGATATTTTATTAAAATATTAAGGGAAACATTTATTGTTAATATGAATTAATTTTGTTCTGATAAGAAAAAAAACTAGAAACCTTTCTCAAATCTTTGCTAAGCAGAAGAACATCAGAGCAGCCTCTTTCTTCCTCCTGACAACTTCCTTGACTACTTAATGGTCAGACTGGTCAGAAAATGACCAGCAGGTGCCGCGGGTGTAACAAAATTCATTGATGTGAACAGTACATGTATCTTTTAATATCCTGGAATTAAAAAAAATAATGAATGAAAATAATAAAAATGCTTAATTTAGCACCTGATCAATTTTACTTTCACTTAAACGGTTTACTTATCCTTTTATGTAGGTACATTCATACATTAGTTGTTTATATTGTTTACCTGTCTGCAATACTAATGAATTATAAGAATATAGGACCTACTGTTAACCTTAGCTTACAGTTATTTATTGATTTACAGTATATTCATGTTGTGCTGTGAATATGATTTGTTTCAGCAAGAATGACACATCACAACAGCAAAATCATTTTCCTATTTATGCAAAGATTTGTTTTGCATTCATAACTTTTATACCTGTTCCTCCTTAGTATATCTAGTAGAAGTAAATCTACAGCAACTACACTTTAATCAGCAAGCCCAGTTGCTCTATATTTACTTCTACAAGATAAACCATACCATGAAAACCTTCATAGACATATTTCCTCCTTAGTCTTTTGCATTGAACTGCTAAATAGTATTGTGTTATTACAATCATAAACAAATTATACAGCAAGAATGCCTTTTTAACATATGTTCAATTTTACAGATAATCAATGTCAGTCAGGCAACTCTACAGCCTTTACAGCCGCCATCATCTGTGGGTGCATCTTGGGGACTGTACTCATCATCTGTGCAACGTTCCTATTGTACAAGAGATATCTTCTTCCCCTAAAAGGTGAGGCAGAATTAAACAGGGTGGAAGTAAAAGCTGTTTTTTTAAAGGGGCAGAATGGGAGTATTAAAGGGGGACTAAAGTCTAAAATAGAATAAGGCTAGAAATGCTGTATTTTGTATACTAAACATAAACATGAACTTACTGCATCACAAGCCTAATCAAACAAATGATTTATGCTTTCAAAGTTGGCCACAGGGGGTCACCATCTTGTAACTTTGTTAAACATCTTTGCAGGACCAAGACTGTGCACATGCTCAGTGTGGTCTGAGGTGCTTAGGGATCGTCATAAATTATCAAAACAGCACAAGTCAAATAACATCTGCCAGAAGCCGATACAGCAAGACTGATTAATAATCAGAGTATACAGACTGCACTGGGTCCTGTGTTGTCATGTAATCTAATGTGGATTTTATAGTTTTTTTATTGTTTAATACAAACTTTCTCCAGCTCTGCAGAACAGGTGACTGCAGCAAAATAATCCTCCAATAGAATCCCAGTGTATCTGCTTAAATCTGTCTCCATGATCTTTGTCCCTGCAGCTGGAGTTGGAAACAGAAAAGGGAATGTAAAGGCAAAAATAAAATCCAATACAAATCTCTACACAGTCGCCGACTGCTCTACAGGGAAACAAACAAAGCTGCTTGAGTTCTGCATGGCTGGAAAGTAAGGCAGGGGCTCCCCCTGCTGTTCATAAGTATGATTGTTTCCCTGCAGAGCAGTTAGGGACCGTCTGACAATTCCTATCCACAGCAGTAAATGAAGGGAGAATTTCACTGCATACAGTCAGGTTTCTTATAAACACGGTATACATTTTTAAATTAAAGTATATTGGAGATAGGTTTCTTTTTCATTAAAAAAAGTAAAAATGGGATTTTAGTTTTTTCCCTTTACATGCCCTTTAAGTAATTTATAGAAAGCAAGTCAGAAGAAAGAGTCTAGAAGTACTCTGTATTTTGGACATTTTAAGTAAATTTCTTTTAAAGGAAACCAACAAAGAATTTAAAAAAAAACGTTATGTTTAGTAGGAAAAGTATAGTGAACAGTAGGTTAACAGTAGCTGGTCATTGTAATATCTCTGATTAATGGTGTGAACACTTTGAACAGTATCTGGTAATCTGAATATCTCTGATACAAATATGAAAATACTACGCTATAGTATTAATGCAAAACGCTTGTGATAAAAGAAAGGGCAGAAGTCTGAAAAACAGGACAAAGTGGGGAAAATTCCTAAAGCTTCAGAATAATGAAGTATCTAAGCATAGGATGGACAAGGTTTGTAAAGTATGGGTGCCTCTATGATACATTGAGATACCTGAATATTTCCAGAGATAATAAGGTTGGTGAATCAACTCTGATTGATCCTCAAGTTGAATTAACCTAGGAAGTAGTAGCAGTAATCTCCTTTGTATCTCCCCTACAGGCTTGCTTACTATTCTAGGATTGTTGGCTGCTCTGCAAATGCATAAGAACTCTCTAATGTAGTTTTCCTGGGATTGGCAACGTTCATTGGCTCTAGACACATAAAGTTGGGCATCCGTGGGAAATATTACTTTTTTAATATTAAAAGATGTTTCATTGGTAATATGCCAAAAAACCTTTTTTTTTTAAACCAGTATATAGTAAACTATAGGAGGATGTTGTCAGTAGAGAAGATAATAAGATAAAAAGAATATGAGATCTTTTCAGTGGAGGACATATGTGTCCTAGATGTATCCATCATTATTCAGAATTAGACTGAATGAAGCAATTTGACAGGAACACTGGGTATGTGTTATCTAATCTGAGTCTTTAGGGGGGCACAGCAATAATTAGGAATATACACTATGGGGCACATTTACATAGGTTTGAATACCAAGGGTTAATTAACCCTCGATATTCGACTGTCGAAGTTAAATCCTTCGATTTAGAATATCGAAGTCAAAGCATTTACCGCAATTCGTTTGATCGAACGATTCGAAGGATTTTAATCTGTCGATCGAACGATTTTTCTTCGACCAAAAAAAGCTTAGAAAGCCTATGGGGACCTTCACCATAGGCTAACATTAAGGTTCGGTAGGTTTTAGGTGGCGAAGTAGGTGGTCGAAGTTTTTTTTTTAAAGAGACAGTACTTCGACTATCGAATGGTCGAATAGTCAAACGATTTTTAGTTTGAATCGTTCGAGTCAAAGTCGTAGTCGAAGTAGCCAAAAAAACATTCGAAAATCAAAGTTTTTTTTATTTCATTCCTTCACTCGAGCTAAGTAAATGTGCCCCTTACTGTATGTGCTCAAGTACAGCGGGAAAAGTACAATTTTCAGTGCAATTGTCATGTTTTTTTACAATGTAGTACTTTTCCAAGAATTTCATCATTGTTGTGGTTGCGGGTGGGGGAGAATTGTGGGTTGAAAGTAGTAACATATGGCAACCAATCAGATGATTGCTTTCAGTGCTCAACCTGCAGCTATCTGAAAAAAGATAATCACTGATTGGTTGCTATGGGTTACTGCCCAGGTGCAAATGTACCCACTGTTTGTAAATGAGCCCTAGTATCTTTGACAAAATATGTTTTTTTATGCATGAATAAAGTCCATCTTAAAATATAATTGGGAGTCTGATTAAAATACATACTTTTGCTGCTTTTCCACTCTTTTTACCTTTGATTAGGACAATCAGGTGTCGGAGGGGAGGACCCTTCCCGAATATACGATAACATTCCCAACACTGCAGTGGTAAGCGATGAATGTACAGGCATATACTATAAATATATTTCTTCGTACTCTTTCTAATGCCCCACTAAAATATTTCATTTAGAAAGATATATAATGTATGTCACAAACACATATATTCTGCTGAAAAAGAACAGCTGCTAATTGCAATGGGTTTGGCAAAATTGTCTACTAAAGCTTTTCCCAATGTCTCGTTTCCCAATCTGTTTTTTTCTAAATCGAATTCTGCTGGATAAATGAAAGAATAGTAACCCTCCTAACACTTGTCTCTATTTCTGTATATATAATGTTACCAATCCTGTTTCTGTTGGGTAAATGGAATCAGAGCAGGCAGTAACCCTTCCAGCACTCTTATTTATGAGTCCATTACTATCACCCTAACTTTGTTCACCCTGTTGAAATTTGTTGATTCCCTATATTTCAGCATATTCTAAAGCAGGGGTGTCAAAACTACGGGCCGTTGGCCAAATGTGGCCCGCAATCCATTTATAATTGGCCTGCAGCAAATTCCAAAAATATACCAGAATAAGGCCCGCACATGAAACCTGGCGGGCAGCTGGAGCAGGACCTGTAGGCAAGAGTAGGTGGAGCGCAAGTCACTTGCAACCTGTCACCAGCTACAGCCGCTACTAACTTTTCCCATTAAGGTTGGTGCGCCTTGGTGTGCTTTGCGATTCCCAGTCAGTGCTGCTGCTAACTTGCATGGCCAGACCCACTACTTGTCCCGGTGCTGACATGGAGGCTGCTGTGGGAGTAGAGAAGGGGGGTTGTGCCAGGGACAAACAGAAGCTTTTGACGCTAGTGCTGAGTACGGAGTGAGTAGAAGGAGAGAGGCAGCTGGTTACATTCCACTTCAGCAAGGCAGCAGCGTCTTTCATTCTCCTTCCACTGGCTGCTCTCTTACATTCCTTCCCATTGGCCACTCACATTTTTTCATGCTTAGTGATGGGCGAATTTATTCACCAGGTGCGAATTTGCAGCAAATTTGCGTGATTCACCACCAGCGAAACGCCCGCAAAAATTCGATGGCAAAAATTCTCCCGTGTCAAAAACGGCCGCCAACGTAAAAAAAACGGGCGCAGCGTCAAAAACGGGCGCCGGCGTCAAAAACTAGATGGCGAAGCGAAACAGCGCAAATTCGCCCATCACTATTCATGCTGCCTGTCTGGGTGCGACTTGCAAGCCACAGGTGCAACCATTACTGCTGGGGGTGAACATTATACTTTCCCTAACCCCAATCCTATACTTTTTTTATAAGAAAAGGCACCCAGATCTGACAGTGATTCATCAGATATACTCAGTAATGTTCTGGCTTTATTCAAATGATCTAAATATAAATTATCATGTATTTTAATCTATTAGGTTTTTGTCTATGCGTTCAGATGTCTGCAGTGTAGTGGTAATATCAATTCTATGGTGTAATGTAAATGTTCTTGCAGCTTATCTCCTGATGTATTTCTAGTCTGATTCACAACAAGAGGGGTGCATCATTTATATAGTACAGTGCTGAATTATCTTTTTACTTGATTTCATTGCTCTGACACATTCACAAAGTGTCACACTGATAGGGATTTAAATCATGACCCCGGTAGCACAGGGCAAACATTGTAACTATGACTCCACTTTGCGGTCCATGCAGCAAATTTGCTATTCTCTGAGTATGTTAATGCCCATTTATCCCTTAGGTATCAACATGGATACATTTGCCATTTCCTAGTAAATATTACTGCTATTATACGCGATTCCTTGTTTAAATGAGGTGCGGAGAATAGGTCCAAATAGACTCCACTTATCCACGCGTGTATAGTGAATGATCCTAGAATGATCCTGATCGCAAGCTAGCTACCTCGGAAGGGATAGAAGCATCAGGCTGAATGGTTCGGCCCAGTGTTGGACTGGCCCACCAGGATACCAGGAAAACTCCCGGTGGGCCCAGGTGTCAGTGGCCCTCATGCTGCTAAACTGTTGGACTATTTCATGGCCATTCCCTATTTCTATGAGAACAAAGAGGCTAAATAGATGGAATAATTGTTACAGTATGTAAAGAAAACAGACTAGGAGAATAGAGGTTGATTGAGGAGGTGAAGAATAATAGTACTGAGAGTGGCCCCTGGTCTAAGGTTTTATGGTGGGCCCCTGGTCTAAGGTTTTTTGGTGGGCCCCTGGTGTCCCAGTCTGACACTGGTTCGGCCCCCACACATTTCCACCTCACCAAATATGGCCCTCGTTGCACCCCCGGCAATATGGTATAGTATGGTGATCCAAATTATGGAAAATGCCAGCTCCAGAGCGTTCTGGAAAACAGGTCCCATACACCTTGTACACAGAAATGTAATGCACATTTTCAAGTTTTTGGAGATTATATTGTATATGTTTCCACCAGTGACCCTTTCTGAATTAAGTTCTCCGTGATGATTTCTTTCCGCTTCTCGTTTCCTTTTACAGTCTCATCCTGCAAAAGAGGAGGGTCCATACATGGTACGTTACCTATATCTTTGGGATCCCATTTAGCCACAAGCCATTGCCCTATACTTAATAGTGGCCGTTTCAGCATTGTCATGTAATGTGAGGAGACACCTACCTCCATCGCACAAGTTTAAATGCACAGCTTCAAACATTGTCACTATTATAGCAGAAAATGTTTTTGAACTCCACTACTTCTAAATGACATGACCTGCCCAACTTTGATTTCTTTTCACAAATATTCAGTGATAGAGAACTAAGCCAAAAATTTGTCAATTTAACCAGTAGGGTTATATTATTGGAATCACACTGGTATTTCACTAAGTATCTATTAATTTATAATATAGTGGTAGGGAGTGGTGGGTCATTAGCAGTATGTGTGTGTGTGTGTGTGTGTGTGTGTGTGTGTGTGTGTGTGTGTGTGTGTGTGTGTGTTTTGCACCCTTGGCCTTTTGAGAAGGGACAGTAAACAACTGCTTATTTCCAATCCATTCAAGTCATGTCTACTGATGACCTAACTAAAACAACTACCAAATAGAAGTGATTCAAGGCAATTTGTTTTTATGTTTTAGGGACTGGAGTACTCAACAGAGAATACATACAGTGACCTCAAACAATAACATTATATGAATAATTTATATCCACTATTGGGATGGAGAAGACTTCTAGTGGCAGCATTCAATTTCTGCATATTACATTGTCTGTGCACTGTTGCAAGATTTATTTGATTGACACCATCCCCAGTGACCAAAGATTGCTGCAAAGAGGGGGTTCAGTACTGCTTTACCAATCAGAAGCCTGATAGCATAAGAAGCCATGCCTTATAGTGCTGTCAGTTCATTGCACTGGCTCACGTGGGACAGAGCCCATATCTTCTATGGGTGTGGGCGCTGCAGGAATGGGCACAATACAGAGCCGCATTCCGTAATGTTGCTCCATTCCTGCAGAAGCCAACCCTGTGAACTGCCAGTTGTCGATCGCTATGCAGCAGGATTCTGATTGGTGAGGCTTGCTTTACATGGAATGTAAAAGCTTTTTTTTTATGCTTTCTGTATATTTATTTTCATTATCCACCAGCTCGTAGGACCCCTATTTTGTTCTTCACTGCAATCTTTATGATATTTTTCATTGTATTGTTTTGAGTATGTTTTGAGTCTGTGTGCCAACGTTTATAATAAAGTGGTAAATAAAGTGGTGGGTATGTGCAAATGCTGCACCATTCCTTTTTCTTTCTTCTGTTCTTATTCCTGAACCACATCTCTCATAATGACACTTCAATTAGACTACTGTTATGCTCCCCTCTTCTATGTAAAGTCCCCTCTTTCCTTCACTCCATTTTTTTAAAATATTACAATAATAATATTATAATATTATAATAATATAATAATATTGAAGCCTTGGTTTTTAATGCAGACTAAATTGTATTTATCACTATCTTCAAGTAAACAATATATGGCTACTAGTTCATGCTGGTATTATAATTATCATAATTCTTCACTGAAAATCCAATATAAAGCATAAAGCTGGCCATAGACGCAAAGATCTCAAAGTACGAATCAAGGCCAGCTTAAGTAAAACCTTTAAAATAAGTGAATGTGAAATTGATAACAGTGCGATTATAAGCATTTTTGCAATTTATATTCATTATTTATTTTTTGTTTAGTGTCATGATATTAAGGGGTACATGTTCTGGTAAATTGAAATAATTTTGTTACAACAGAGTCAACTGCTTGTCAGTTTGTGACCACCAAGTAGTCAAGGAATTTGTCAAGGAGAAGTGATCGGCGTATTTGTCCCGTTTCGCTTCGCCACAAATTTCACGCATTTCAGGCGAAATTCGCAAAACTGGTGGAAAATTCACACTGACTACAATTTGCCGTTTTCAAAATGGGTGCTGGCGTCAAAATCTTTAAGACGCTGCTGAATTTTCATGGCAAATTTATTCGCCGTTGGTGAACCGGGCAAATTTGCAGCGACTTTGCGCCTGCCGAATAAATTCACCTATCACTAGTCAGGAGAAAGAAAGAGGGCTACTCTGTATTCTGGTTAGGAAAGATGTGAGAAAAGTTATCTGAGGTTTCTAATGTTTTTTCTGAACCAGGAAAAAGTTTGCAGTGGAAAACATCTTTGTACTGGATTTATTAATAGTAACTCAGCATTAAATAGAATGAAGGAAGTCTATACATTTCAAAAGAACAAAGGGTTTCAAACATAGTCGATAAAATGAGTCATAGTCAATAAAAACACTTTTTTTTGATAATTTGCAATTTGGGTATTCAATTTAAGAAAAAGTTTTCATGCAGGCATATAATCCATACCTCAAAACAAAGCTCCCAACTTTTTGGAAATAAAAAGAGGGACAAAAAAGTTGTGCTGCAATTTTTTTTGACCAGACCCATTTTGTGGCCACACCCCCTAATTACCATGTTCATTTTATAAAAACAGGCTATGAAGGTGAATTGCCCTTTAAGCTGTGAGTCTAACTTCTCCCAAGAGACCTGTTATCTTATATTGTTACAATTACTTATTTGCTTATCTCAAAATTGTTGCAAAGTATTTTATCTGCTGCTCTGGCTGTTCTAAGCTCTCTGCCAAAAGCCAATTAAGTTAGAAATGTTTCTTTTTCTGCCTGTTTAGTGCAGAGAAAATAGGGACTTACCAGTACAAACAAGGGACTGAGGGTTGAGCTGTCAAAAGAGGGACTGTCCCTCTAAAAACTGGAGAGTTGAGAGGTATGTGAAAACCATAATCCAAAAGCAGAGTCCAGTTGGTAGCCATTGGCAGAATCAACACAGTGGAAAGGCATCTTGTCAACTTGTGAAACTATATACTTTTGCAGCTCTGACTATTTTATGGGTATTTTATTCATCATTTAGGACAATCAGGTGTCAGAAGGCCATCCCGCCCCGCCCTCCTAAATATATTTCCCAGCACTGCAATGATAATTGTACAGGTATGGGATCTATCATCTAGAAACCCGGTATCCAGAAAGTTCCGAATTAAGGAAAGGCCATCTCCCATTGACTCAATTTTATCCAAATAATCCAAATTTCCCTTTCCTTTTTCTCTGTAATAATAAAACAGTACTCTGTACTTGATCCAAACTAATATATAATTAATTAGTATTGGAAGCAAAACCAGCCTATTGGGTTTATTTATTAAAGGTCAAATTTTAGTGGAATTAGAGATTTTTGAAACCATGAATAAACGCTATTTCTCTAAAATCACAAATGCCATGAAAGTTATTAAAAGATCTGGATATAAAAAATACAAATGTAAAAAAGTACAGGAAAAATTACGACTATTTCTAAAACTTCTAAAAATTTGATTTCTTCGAAAAATTAATAGTGAAAAAAATCCCAAAAACCTCTAAAAGTAAAAAAAAAATAGAATCAGTGCAGGTCTTCTATGGGACCTTGACTGCTTTTACTCTGAGAAGTTTTGTATTAGAGTATTCTGTGCTTTTTACACTTAGGGGCCGATTCACTAACTTCAAGTGAAGGATTCGAAGGTAAAAAACTTCGAATTTTGACGTTTTTTTTGGGCTACTTCGACCATTGAATGGGCTACTTCGACCTATGACTGCGACTACGACTTTGAATCGAAGGATTCAAAGTAAAAATCGTTCGACTATTCGACCATTTGATAGTCGAAGTACTGTCTCTTTAAAAAAAACTTGACCCCCTAGTTCCCCATCTAAAAGCTACCGAAGTCAATGTTAGCCTATGGGGAAGGTCCCCATAGGCTTGGCTAACTTTTTTTGATCGAAGGATATTCCTTTGATCGTTGGATTTAAATCCTTCGAATCGTTCGATTCAAAGGATTTAATCGTTCGATCGAAGGAATTATCCTTCGATCGTTCGATCGAACTATCTGCGCTAAATCCTTCGACTTCAATTGTCGAACTCGAAGGATTTTAATTCCTAGTCGAATATCGAGGGTTAATTAACTCTCGATATTCGACCCTTAGTGAATCTGCCCCTTAATAAATCTCACATTTTTAGAGTTTTGGGAAATGAAAAAAAAACCCTCACAATTTTGGAGAAGAAAAATATGATTTGTGAAAAAAAAGAAAATGAATGTTAGTAAAGAGTCCCCTAAATGATGTTCTATTAGACTTAAGGTATGGAGATCCAAATCAAAGAAAGATCCCTTATTCGAAAAACCCCAGGTCTCTGAGCATTCTGGATAAAATGTCCCATACCTGTATACAGTATCCATTTCTCCATACTCTTTACTATTGCCCAACTGATGATATATAGATGATATGTAGAAAGATTTATGCCGTACCTCTCTAGCACACATATAATCTGTTGACATGCAGAAAATGCAGAAAAGTCTACCAATCACCCTTTCAGAATAACAGTTTCATTGTTTTCAAATTAACCCCTGGAAACCACAGATTTTTGTGCAAAAATTGTCTTTATAATAGTTTAATAATTCTATAATAACCATAATAAATACTCATTAAAAATTAATAATACATGAGATAAAAGTAAGCGTAGGACTGGCCAGACCAGGGATGACTTTGACACAGTTGGGCAGCTTAAATATATTGCAATATATGAACAAACAATCCCTGTTTTTTTTTAAAGGGGGGCAGTTATAGTATCTTAATGCACAAAATGTCTTAGGGGCAGATTTGTCAAGGGTTGATTTTGGAGGTGATGGGAGCTTTCTAAATCAACTTGAAATTCGAACAAAAAAGACCAACAGAAATTTATTAAAAAAAAAATCTAATTTTTTTTAACTTCGAGTGAATAGGCTATATTCGATTGCTCATATTGAATTCGGATCGTCTTAGATTTGAAGTATTTAAAAAAAAACTGATTTTTCAAAGTCCACCAAATGACTCCAAATAGGTTCTAGGTCGGAGGTCCCCCATAGGCTAAAACAGCAGGTTTTACATGCCAATAGTCGAAGCTGAATTTTTAAAGAGACAGTACATGATAAATTTCGGTCCACAAAGTTTTTAAGTAGTATAACAAAAGATACATTTTACCAACGCAACCTTATAATTTAATGGGAACCTTTGTCTGAACCATTGTGTATAGCTGAATAAACAAACTTCCCATTCATATCCCATTTCTGTCTCTAAGTTACTTTACAGAATTAGACTTCAAATATTTTATTAAGATATTAAGGGAAACATGTACTGTTAGGGGCAGCAGATTTATCAAGGATCGAATTTTGAATTTGAAAAACTTTGAAATTTGTATTCAAAAAGACCAACCGAAATTAAATCAAAGGGTTTTTTTTCACTGAATAGGTCTGTTTTTGATCAAATAGGTCCGTTTTCGTATGTTCCAAAAAAAAACTTTGATTTTTCAAAGTCCATCTATTAACTCCAGGAGCTTCCCCATAGGCTAAAACAGCAATCCAGCAGCTTTTAGATGGTCGAAGTTGAATTTTTATAGAGACATTAAATGATAAATTTCAATATTTGAATTTTTTCCCTAGTCGAAGTACACTAAAATTAGCTCGAAATTTGTATTTAAAAATTTAATTTCTAAATTTGACCCCTTAATGTCCTAAATATATTGATATGGTGGAATGCGGAAGATCTATTTTCTTTGTCTGTATTCATTTTGTAATCTCACACTTAAAGCAACCCCACTTAATAATTTCAAATTTCTTAGTATTAAGGGCAACGTTCCCTTTCATTATATTTAAAAAAGTAAATTGTATAGTAATCAATACAGTCCCCAAAAATGGAAGACACATGGTTCCCACGGACTTTCCTTATAATCAGCAGAAAATTGTGGTAAATGATTGGACAGAGGCAGGATGTTGTTACAAAGGTTGAGGTGATTTATTTAACATACGACATGTTTCAAGCAAGAGCTCTTTCTCAACTGAGCATTTACCACAATTTTCTGCTGAATTTATTGCTTCATTGGGCGGAATCTGTGGTTAAAGGTCTAATTAACTGAATCTGTTCCTTTTCTTTTGTTTGATTTTCTTTATAAGGTTAAGTCTGCACGGATCAAGTTTGAGCTCATTGGCCATTTGAGGGGTGTGGTCACAAAGTAGGTGTGGCAAAATTTTTTACATCCCTACAGATGGTAGATCACCATACATGTCTTTCTGTTTGTTTAGTGGGAGCCCAGTTGGTTCTATTTAGAAGTTATTTTTCCGTCTCATGGGCCTGTTGTACTGTCACGTTCAGCACCCTATATCCCTAACCCAAGCTAAGCTCCCTGGTCCCGGCTTTCATTTCTGCCTTTAACCACCGCCTTTCACCTCGGGAGGAGCCCTCGGCTAATTGGATGCTGCCAGGTCTTAACAGAGAGAGGAGCAAAGCTAATGGTTCTGGACGAGCATAGGGGCACGATCGTCTCACCAGGATACTGGTAGGAAGAACACCACCAGGAACAGGCAGGCCGGGCCAGCACAAGCAGATAGAATGGTCAGACAGGCCGGAATCAGGATAGAGAGCGTAGAATAGTCGATGGACAGGCAAAGGTCAGATTGGAGAGATCAGAATAGTAAATCAGGCAGGCAAGGGTCAAAACACAACAGATCAGTCAGGATTCACAAGGAGTTAACGCCCAGGAACTTCTAAATAGAACCTAACAATGGGCAATCACCTATAGCCCAAATGAGCCTTTTATACTCTTTGAATTTCACAACAATGCACGCTGGCATCATCACGCCTGCGCCTTTAAGAAACAAATGCGTGCGGGGCACGTGCCCTAAGGAAGCCAGAACTAGGAAAAGAGAGGCAGAAAGCAGCGCAGCGGGCGTCCAAGCCGAGGATGCGGCATGGACCCCGCTGCCCACTAGACCCCCAGGGAAGAGGTCATTTCATTACAGTACCCCCCTCTCGTAGGGACCACTGGACCCTCAAGCTTACCAGGAGACTTGGGATGGAACTGTCTCCTAAGGTGGTCTACCCTGGCATCAGACTTGACCAGACTTTTCACCAACACTGGAGGAGAACATGATTGTTGGTGGACCTGTATGGCTGGTTTTAACACAGAAACATGAAACAGGTTAGATAACAGAAATATCTCTGGTAACTCAAGGCGGACAGAGGTTGGGTTCACAATTTCCACAATAGGCTATGGACCTATAAATTTGGGTCCCTGCTTAAGAGTTGGAATTTTAAGCTTAATATTTCCTGTGGAGAGCCAAACCAAGTCCCCAATCTGAAATTTGGAAACTTCCCTATGGGACTTATCTACTGCTCTTCTTTGAGAGTATGTAACTGGCAATAGGGAACTACGTACCCCAGAACGAGACTTAGAGCAAAGCTCAACAGAAGGGAGTTTCTCTATAGAAGTAACTGCAACCATTAGAGTGGAAGCTAGTAGTGATGGGCGAATTTATTCGCCAGGCGCGAATTCGCGGCGAATTTGCGCGATTCGCCGCCGGCGTCAAAAAAATTTTTTCGAAAAAATGGACGCCTGCGTCAAAAACGGGCGCCGTTTCGCGAATTTTTCGCTGTTTCGCGAATTTCGCGCAAATTCGCCCATCACTAGAAGCTAGACCTGAGTCTTTGCACTTGGGAGCCCACTGGGGTCAGGTCTGGTAACCCAAAAATCCAAGGTATTATCCATGTGTGTGAACAATGTGCATTGTGAAGAATTAGCTTTTAACGTTCTTGATGGTTCCTCGTCTCCGTTAATTCTAGGGTTACCAAGGCTAAAGGTACACAATCCCCACATTGATTGGGTAACTGGGGAGGTTATTCAGTGGGGTTCCAAGTGCAAAGACTCAAAGACTATTCTATCTGCTTGTGCTGGGCCGGCCAGCCTGTTCCTGGTGGTGTTCTTCCTTCCAGTATCCTGGTGAGACGATCGTGACCCTTTGCTCGTCCAGAACCCTTAGCTTTGCTCCTCTCTCTGTTAAGACCTGGCGGCATCCAATTAGCCGAGGGCTTCTCCCGAGGTGAAAGGTGGCAGTTAAAGGCAGAAGTGAGAGCCGAGACCGGGGAGTTTGGCTTAGGTTCTGGATATAGGGTGCCGAATGTGACAGATATACAGTAGAACCCATATTTTATGTTTTTCAGGGGACCAGAAAAAAATGCTGTACAATCCTGGAAAATGTAAAATCAGGGAAATGTATTATGCAATATATATCACTGGGATAACAAAAATGGTGTAAAAGAAAAAGGAAAACTTAAAAAAGGGCAGAGTAATATTGAGGATCATTTTACAGGTATGGGACCTGTTATTCAGAAATCTGGGCACCTGGGATTTAAATAATGAGGGATGACAAACTCTTTGGTAATAACTCAGGATTTAAAATAGGAAGAAAATGCAAACTGGCGTGGAACGTGTGTCCTGTCATCACTTTCTGTAAAGCAATTTGCATTTGGTAAATACATTTTATCTGCAGTCCCTTTGTTTATTAAATTTACAAAGTTATTTTCAACTTTTAAGGGTAAAGGATCATTTCTCTGGTCTCAGCATTTCCTTTGGGGAAAAGTGTCAGTTGTCTCTCAGAAATGTCAATAACAAACAGTTGCAGTTTCAGCCTACACAAGCACTTACTGCCATGAAATGGGGAACATGTTTTGTGCAATAAACCTCTTCCTGGCTCCATAACCACAGAGACAGAACTAGGAGAGCACAGCGTGTTTCCAGCATAGGAAGAAAAATCTGCAAAGGAGCAGTGACACATCCCCTAAAAACATATTAACTCCATCTGAATAGACTCAAGCAGTAGAAATATGTTATGTCTCTTGTTCCACCCTCTTATAGTCTGACTCGTTACTTTGTTTGGTTATAGGGCAGTACATCAAGGAGCCTCTCCTGGGCTGGACTGTATACAAATTATATACAAATTGTGCTTTCCAAGAGTTTCCAACCCAACAACAGCTCATTCTGTACCAGGAATATACCTACAAGCAGGGGGCACATGCTCTAACCAACTGCAAAAAGAATTTATGGGTGCTGAAAAATTATTGTTTCTTTCCTAAAATTCAACTTTCCCTTTAATAACGTCATTAATGTCATATTTTTTCGATAATGACATTAAAAGTTTACTGTATTACTTGCTGGGACATCGGTATTAAAGAGCAACTGATCCTTCTTTGCTAAATAGGACATCACAAAATATGGCAGGACCTTTGCCCCTTTAAAACTATTTTGAGAAACAATTTACAAACCAACAACAACATTTTTTTTGTAAACTGTTACGTGGGGCTGCTGATCATTAAATTTTTTAATATTTGCCCTTCTGTTGTTATTACTGTTTGCTTCACATAGACATTAGTTTCATGATATCTCACAGATCTGCTCCTGGTCATAACTGGTCTATGTAGAGTATTTGGTAACCCTCGCTGATGAAATTATAAATGATAAATTTAAGACTGCTCGAGCAATGTTGAAGGAACCCCAATGCGAATTAAAGAACTCAAGTGGGGGTTTGGGTAGAAAAACATGCTAGTTGAAGTATTTTTCTCCAAGTGGACTTTCTATTAAAAAAAAGAAAATGTTTTTTGGCTTTGACATACTGGGTAGACAGTGTAATCATAATTTTACTCTCTGAGCGAATGAGGTGAAGTGATCAGAGCTTAAAGCTCTATAATGTGCCTTAGTCAAGAAAATGATTCTGCTTTTTTTGTTTTGTTTATTTTTAGGCATTTTTGATGGATTTCATGCCTTTGCTTTTATTATTATGGCAGATGCCTTGTTTTGGGTTTGGGGGCTCTTCTTTATCTTTTGGGAGGGGGACAGGGTTAGGGAGGTGGTGGGCTCTAGATATTTTTGTTTGGTGGAGGGGAATGGAAGCCAGATTGGACAGAGAGAAGAATTTGAAACTGGCTATCCATTGGGTGTTGTTGGAATAGGTGAGGTTGTGGGTAGGGGAGGCGGTCAATATGAACAAAGGGGTGGACTTTGATAGTTGCCTGTCCTCATATGGGTGGAATGGGGAGGGAGTCTTCTGGTGGTGGGTATCTTAAGTGGACTTATTTAACCTGCCATTCATTTTATGTTAGTTTAAGAATTGTATTATGGTTTGTTTCTTTATTGTAAGCATTTATTTTTATAAAAATATCTATAATGTGCCTTGGGGTTGGCCATTTATGCCTTCCAAGGCTGTTTTAATTGTCATGGCAGTCCCCAAAAGTAAAGTGACTAAACACCCTAGTGACTTAAACCCTTTCTCATCCTGTCTGTAGTCAATAAATTGCTAGAAATTATTTACACCCCTCCCACCCAGCCCAGCAAAGCCAGAAGTAATCTCTAGTAAAGCTCTAACCAAATATATGGCAACAATCCAACCTGAAAGGGGACAAGTTAAAGGCTGTGATGGTACCAGTGACCTGACGCACAGCAGCCTTTTTCATTTAGTTAAAGTAGAGTCAAAATCCATATTATGAGACCTGAAGAATTCATCTGGACAGGACGTGAAAATGATTAAACCCAAAAATATATTTGTATATGTAGGTTTACAAATATTTATTTGGGGGATTTCTCTTGACTGAAGTTGCAGGTGGATTTATTACTGACTGTTTATACTGGTTACACAAACTGGTTTCCCAATGGGGAAATCCCAGCAATTAAGTTAAAGTAGGGGGCTTGTTAACCTTCCACTTTTTTTTAGTTCAGCTGTTTTAGATAATTCACTAGAAATAAAGACTTTTTTCAATTGCTTTCCACTTTTTTTTTTACCAATTATCCAGAATTAAATGTTCCTGTCTCCTGTCCAGTTTCCCCTTTTACTGCTCAATCTTGGGTTATTGCCTGGGCACCACTTTTATAATTCAGTTCTGTATAAAGGTAACACCGAAGCATCAAGTGGGCACAGCACCTCGGGGTCTTACTCTGATTGAAATTTAAAAGATGGGGAATGAAGGGGCAACTTTTAAATTAGGCACACAAAGGGTGCCGCATTAGACTGGCCATTATGCTTCTTGGAACACACAAATTGCACTAAACTTGAGACAGTATGTTTAATCCTGGCTTCCATAAATATAATGAAAAATAAAAAAGAAATCACACTTCAGAAAACCATGTACCCAGCGTTTCCAGTTTCCATGGGGAACCCACTGTATGATTTCCCATTTATTTCAAGTTCCGTCCCATTTTATGCAGAATATATAAACATATAATATATAAACATTTCTCATCAGTCAGGGCCCCGATGGACCCTCTACACTCCCAAGCCCTCCTGTAGTTTCACAATTTACTTCTCCCATTGTTACATCTCTGATTCCAGCTTTTGTTAATCATGTTTTTTAGTTTCTTTAAAAGGGAACTAAAGCCTAACTAAAGAAGTAGGGCAGAAATGTTGTACATTATGTTTTGGGCTTCTGTACCAGCCCAAGGCAACCACAGCTCTTTAGCAGTAAAGATCTGCGTCTCCAAAGATGCCCCAGTAGCTCCCCATCTTCTTTTCTGCTGATTTACTGCACATGCTCTGTGCTGCTGTCACATACTGAGCTTAGGGACCCACTCACAATATACAGTACACATAGAATAGAAATGTCACAATATAAGGCTGATTAGTAATTAATACACATAATTACTACATGGCAGAACAGAAACCAGCACAATTAGCATCAGAATTTAATAATCAGCCCTGTAGCATCATCTTATATTACAGGCCAATTTTCTGCTGGATAATTAGTGACGAGCCCTAAGCTTAGCTTCTCAACAGCTGCTCAGAGCCCACTGAGCATGTGAGTGTCACAGACACTTTCCAAGATGGTGACCTCCTGTGACAAGTTTGAAGTCCTGGATCATTGCTGCTATTGACAAGCTGAAACTTTAGGCTGGAGCAATATATAAGTTCAGTATATAAAAGATGGCATTTTTAGCCATATTCATTTTCAGGGTTTAGTTCTCCTTTAAATAAAGAAGTACATTACCATCAACAACCGAACACCAAGTAGGTTTCATCAAAAATCGTCACTCAGTCCAAGCACTTCGGAAAATTATAACAGCAGTCTATCATTGCAATCTGGAAAAAAGAAAACACGGTATGTTATT
The DNA here is from genome assembly GCA_038501925.1 of Xenopus petersii. Taxonomy (NCBI): domain Eukaryota; kingdom Metazoa; phylum Chordata; class Amphibia; order Anura; family Pipidae; genus Xenopus; species Xenopus petersii. The sequence goes on along the minus strand of CM076684.1, from coordinate 25,402,362 downwards.
AAATCTAGACTCAGATAAAGCTTTTGATTTCGCATGCACATTTGCGCCGCCTACTTAAATTTCAACACTTTGGCATTCAAACCTTTAACCTGTATAAATCACTATATTTCTCACCCTCCACATTTCTAACGGTTAATAACACCAATTCAGACAGATTCGTAATTAGCAGAGGTACACGCCAAGGTTGCCCGCTATCGCCTCTCCTCTTCAACATAGCTATTGACCCACTGTTAAGGCACATATTGAACTGCCTACAAATACAGGGAATACAAATAGGCCAAACAAATCTCAAGGTAACAGCTTTTGCTGACGACATCCTTTGGTCAGTCAACCAAAATCCGAATTACCAGCTCTTTTACAGGTCATACAGAGATTTGGCAAGATTGCAGGTTTCCAAATCAACTTGGATAAATCAGAAGTCCTTCAACTGCATCACACGGATACTACGGACTGGCTTCCTCATTTCCCTTTCAGAAAAACAAAACAAAACATTAAATACTTAGGAATCACCATCCCCTCACACCACAAAGATCTATACTCCTTAAATATTCGGAAAATCATTGACGCTATACAACAAGAAACGCAACAATGGAAACACATTAATCTAACATTCTTGGGTAGGATACATTTCATCAAAATGATTCTATTCCCCAAACTCTTATATCCAATACAGATGTTACCATTCAGTATTAAACCAATGGATCTAAAATAGTGATGGGCGAGTCAGATCAGAATCAGATGCCTCACAGTCTACACCTTTAGGCACACCTCATGGTACGACATGGAAGCCTTGAAGGACCACCCTTTGGTCATGGAATCATCCCAATATCTAGCAACGCTACAACAGGAACAATTGCAGCCTGACATTGCGCCTCCCAGGGGTCATCAGACTAACAGATTGCTAACCTCTTATTTAAACTGATCTTCGTTGGACCCCCCATGCTATTCACCTTAATTGAGCTGACTTTCCTTTTTTAATGTTTTGAACTCTATATCATGATCACTATAATGCCTGCTTCATGGAAATATGTGCAATTACTTCATGTGATTATACTTTGTTATCATATAATATAAACAAGTTATAAAAAAAAAATAAGGAAGTACACTTTATGCAATATCCTAAAAGCACTCCCACTGGTTTTGACGTATGAGAAAATGAAGGGGTAAATTCCAGATTAAACAAAAAATGAAGCCAACTTTCTATTACTGTTAGAGAGAGAGAGAGAGAGAGAGAGAGACGATGGTCAGACAGGAAGTAACAGCAGCCCGGGCCCTTTGCATGAGGGGATATCTACTCACAGGTACAGTCACTTATATTACTCCTCTATATATATACACTGTGCTGCAAATAATCATACACACACTTTATATGTGGGACATAATCATAGAGACCTGTCTGTCCATATTCTTAGGGGATTATTTTTCAATCTTCAGCCAAATATTGTGTTAATAAAAGGATATAATGTTAAAATCAATAGGAAGCTCACTACGAAACATTACACATAAAATCTAATTCCATTTATGCAGGCAGATAAAATAATTTGCTTATATTATGGTAATGTTGCCTGATGTTTCTTATACAGTAGATGATAGCTGTAATATCTGATATCTCTTTCAAAGAGCAGTGTTTGTCTTTTCTTTCAGGGTTTGTGAGTTTGTTCTGAATTGTTTAAATATATTCCAACACTGTTTCCTGACACTACTTACCCTGACCCCAATAAGTTTAAGCATTAGAATCTATAAACTGCCCCAAATCGATAAAACATATATAGGTGTAGGATACAGTACATTATCCGGTAACCCATCAACAAGTAACTCCAAATTACAGAAAAATCATCCATTTTATCAAAATAATCCACATTTTTAAAAATGATTTCCTTGTTTCTCTGTATTAATGAAACAGTACCTATTCTTGATCAACTCAGCCTATTGGGTTTATTTAATTATTGGGTTAATTGGGTTATTTCCTAGTAGACTTATGGTACAGAGATCCAAATTACAGAAAGATCCATTATTTGGAAAATAGTGATTACTAGGGTACTGAGATTATAAGGTCTTGTTGGGGTCAATAAAGATAGACAAATTGTGGAATTCTAAATATTGATAGTCATTTTGCTAAGTCCATCTGGCAAAATATCTATACATATTTTATTTATAAACATAGAACTACAATTTTAGCACCTCATTATTTATGTAATATACTCAATACTAATATCCCACATATATCAATGTTTTGTGCCATAAATTCACCATAAATTGTCCCAGTCCAACCCTGCCAGCTCTATATCTCAGCAGATCACATTCACAGTTATTTAATTCGGAAATGTAGTCTATACCCAAGGTTGCTGCAAAGATATGCCTGATGTATAGACGTAAACTTTGGTGGCGTTAGATGAAGGGAACATGTATAGTTTGGTAAATTGTTTAAAGGGTAAGGTATTTTAAGTAGCTTAAATATAGATATAGGTATTTTTAGTAGTTTATATAAAATGTCTCAATGTCCTTAATATATTGATAATGGGTTGAGTGCAAAGGATCTCTTGCATTTGTTTATATGAATTTTGTGGCCACAGTCTCATTGCACCCCCGGCTTAATAGTTTAAAAATTAGTGGTGAGCACAACTTTCCCTCTTTTGCTAGGACTCTTCCGCAAGACAGTAGAATTTCAAACTTGTTCAAGGCTTTAATAGTTAGTTAGTGAGTTAAATGGCCCAGTGCAAATAGAGAGAACAGTAACATTGCCTACAAATCCTTATACATATTAAAACTAGGTGGATGTGCCTACACATAGGGACATTTTAAGTGCTCAGTTATTGTACAAGCCTATTTGTGTGAGTCCCTGCCATCTTCTGTTTTTGGTTGAATACCTCCAGCTTGAGCTGTAGGTCTGGGGCATGTGCACCCAGACCCCACTTACTACTGGTGAGACAAAAAACCTATTGGTCCTTACATTGGGATTTTTCTTTGTAAATCCATTTTAAGACCTTGGTGGACCATGGGCAAAGAGCCAATTGAAGGGCCAACAACACCCTCCTGTGCGCAACACACCGACATTTTTTTTACACCATGTCCATTTTTTTGGCTGCACCGTACATACAGCACCCATTTTACTTCAACCCAACCCAGATAGACCAGTATAATTACTATACAAATGGAATAATGAGGATATTAACCCTCAATGTGCCAGTATAATACTATAGAAAATGAAAAACTCAGCATATTAACCCTAGGCGTGCCAATCAGCATAAGTACCCCAGACATGCTAGTACTACAGAAAGAGGATAATCAGCATATTAATCAGCTTTGCCAGTGTAATTACTGTAATAATGCCAGTAAGATCACTGAAAAATGTCCACTAACACGCCATTAACTCCACACATGCCAGTACGGTCATTGGACAAATTGAAAGGATTTTCTTACACTTGCACAAGCAGAATACCAGTAGTGAAGTTTTCTTCTTCCCTTGTGCTCCAACAGCTGCTTGCCATGTACTTTCTCTCTGTCTGCCTGCTCAATACACTGCAGAAACATCCAAGATGGCAATATGTTCCACAGTGGAACACATGGCCCTTCTCAAAGAACAGAAAAATGGTGGGGTAAGGAGGGTAGTGAGAGCGGCGGTGGCAGCTGAAGAGGAGTAGGGATAGAAAAAATTCATTGGGCGCTGGGCAGATGCCCAATTGGCCCTATGGTTAAAGTGACCCTGCACACATGCCTTTGCCCTAACACTTTATGGAGGATTCTGAGCTGCAGCTGAAATATCCACGCATAAAGAATATGTCACTAGTATGTCCAAAAGGATTGTGCATGTGTGCCAACAAATTCTCGTTTGAAATGTGTGTGTGAAGCTGGAGTGAAGGGCCCACAGAGTGAAACAGCACAGTGATTCATGCACAGTGGAGTGGAGAATTATAGCGTGTTGCATATGTACCCAGACACTTATCACCATTATTCCAGAATGTTAAAGCATTTGGACACTGAGGAGTCACTGAGACAAAAAAAAGTCACCATAAGAAAAAACGCTCATTGACTTGAATGCATTTGGAGTGAGAAAAAATTGTTGCGAACGTAAAAATTGTTGTGCCGTAAAAATTTTTTTATGCCCATTAGCCCAAATCACAAATTTTTGGGTGAAGCGAAATGGGACATCAATATTGTTAATGCTTGTGGCAGCATAATGTCACACACTTGTAAACAGGACTTGTCTATCAACCTCTTGAAGTGGGATTAACCTCCCCCAACCAGGCCCGGACTGGCAATCTGTGGTTTCTGGCAAATGCCAGAGGGGCTGCCATAAAGTCCCATAGAAATCAGTATTTAGTGGGCTGGTGGGGCTGTTTGGGCCACTTTGTGGGCTGATTGGGCCTCTGTGTTCCTGAAATGCCAAGGCCCATTTTAATTGTCAGTCCGGACTTGCCCCCAACTATCATTCTCTTTTAATCTGGGGAATTCACACAGCTTCACTTTGTCAGCAATAATGGAGCAGAATAACAGCATTGCAGTCTTGCAAATGTCACAATCTGTCTACCATTTGTGATATTACTCCTCTAATAATATTTAAGGTTTCTGAGTGAGGATAAGTTGAACTATGTTAATTAGTAGATTATTTTGTTAGGCTCTAAATAGAATTTTATAGAGGCCTACAGTACAGGACAGAATTATAACTTAGCCATACTTCAGCCATTCTGTTATCTAAAGCTAAAAGTATGCAGTCACTGTTGTTTTTCATAAGTCATGTCAGTTGTTTACATCAAAAAGGGATCATATCAGCCACTAACATGTCTAAAATAGTCTAGAATGTGACCCAGCAGTCCCCATATATGCCAAAGGAGAAGAACTGATATAAATAAGAATCACAAACATGGATTGGGCAGAATATATGAAAAACAATCGACAATAATTGGTTGAAAGAATGGACTGGGAGAGATATTTTGGACTGAGAGGGGGCATGAATGGTTATAAAAATAAACTGAAAATAATGAAGTGTTTGGAAGGCATTGTCCTGTGTACATCTGTGTTCACTGCTGGTGTATAAAAGCTTGACTTCTTGCCAATTCTTGCCAATGTGGGGTCTTGGTGGTATTTTATCTGTCTTGAAAATATGACGCAGCTCTGCTCAATTGTGAAAGTTTAAAAAGCCTTTATTGTGTACATGGCTTTTATGATCTGCACAATACAATTTTTCGGGCCTGCTTCCAGCCCTTCAAGTTACTGAAACATTCGCTGTGTTGCAATTTATAAATTTCTCCAACAGCGCCATCTTTTGGTTACAAAGTCTAATTTTACCGAAAAAAATATGAAAAAAAGTATGAAAAAAATTGTATCAATTATCTCTTTAGGTTACTTTTAGATTGCTAATTCTGACTCAGTCTCATAATCCTTATATATCTCTTTTGTTAATCCTCACAGATCAATCCAAGTCTGAAAAAAAATAAAATACAATATATAAACAAATATTAAAAACAACCTAAATTAAAAGTTAGATAAAGGGGGTTTATCTAAAATGGGGTGTAGATCATATTCACGGTTAACGCTATGGGGTTCCAAAGTTTCCAATAAACAGATCCCCTTTGCTTCTCTTTTTAATAATTCTTTAATTCGGTTACCTGATCAATTATTTAGAATTTCAGTTGGTGAACCCCATGGCCTTTATCCACAAAGTGTGCAGAGAGCGCCTGTTCTGTTTTATTTTAATTTAATAGCAGACTTATGTTCCCTTGTTCTCTCTTTAGCCATCCTAGTGGTCTGACCCACATATAGGAGATCACACGGGCATTTAATTGTGTAAACTACAAACAACGATGTACATGTGTAGTATCCTTTAATTTTTATTGGATTCCCTTTTCTCGGATGGTAAATAGTGTCATCCTTTAGGCAATTGGAACAGCAATTACATGGTAAACATGGAAATAATCCATATTATCTTGGTTTTAGTAATTGTTGTTTTTTATCCTGACCTCCCACATCCAATCTCACTAGTTGGGACCTTAATGTTTTATGCTTTTTATAAGACCTTACCGGAGGTTATTTAAAAAATTCAGTGTCTGGTAACCCATCTCTTAACAGTCCCCAATGTCTCCTTATAATTCTAGCCACCTCATGGCTTGCGGTAGTAGGGATGTAGCAAACTGTTCGCAGGCGAACTAGTTCGCGCGAACTTCGACTGTTTGCTTCTGCCGAATGTTCGCGAACGTCGCGCGACGTTCGCCAATTTGAGTTCGCGTTCGATTCGAATAAAAATCGTTCGACCATTCGACCATTCGATTCCTTCGACCGCTAAAATCTAACGATTTCCATTCGTTCGAACGATTGTAAGCATTCGATCGAATGAAAAGCATTCAATCGAATGGCTTCGATCGTTCGATTCGAACGAAAATCCTTCGATCGAACGATTAAAATCCTTCGATCGTTCGAATCGAACGATTTTGCGGGTGTTCGAAGTTCGCAAACTGTTCGCGAACTGTTCGCATTTTTGCCGGTGTTCGCGAACGGCGTTCGCGAACACCAAAACGGCAGTTCGCTACATCCCTATGCGGTAGTATATTTAGAGACAAAAGGGATCCGTTATACCTTTTCTTTTGTGGGCATTTGTATGTCCCTTTCCTGTGATTCCACCCAAGTCCGTTGTCCCTTTATGAGGGACTCAGGGTACCCTCTTTGAAGGAATTTATTCTCCATGTTATCCAATTGTTATAGATAGTCTATGGCCATCTGACACTATTCTTTTCACCCTTAGGAATTGATATTTGGGCAGGGGTTTGCGTGTTCATGCCGGATGGAAGGAGTCGTTATGCAGTATGGTATTTTTATCTGTCGGTTTTTTATAAACAGATCAGTTGTTTAATAGTTACCTTCTTTTATCACCATAGTGTCTAGAAATGATATCTTATTCGAATCAGCATGTATTGTGAATTTTCTATGGGGTAATGCAGTATTTATATGTTTATGAAAAAGTTGCAAAGTCTCCTGTGACCCCGTCCATATTGCAAACACATCATCAATGAAATACAACCATATTAGGCAGTTCTGTTGAAAATTCTCATTAATGTTTGCATATGACAAGGCCACATTGGAGTTGCTGTCCCCTTTATTTGCAAAATGGGAATCCAATAAAAATTAAAGGATACTAAATATGTACATCGATGTTTGTAGTTAAATACCCATCTGATCTCCTATATGTGGGTCAGACCACTAAGATGGCCAAAGAGAGAATAAGGGAACATAAGTCTGCTATTAAATTAAAAAAAATATCAGTCAGTCTCTGCACACTTTGTGGATAAAGACCATGGGGTTCACCAACTGAAATTCCAAATAACTGATCAGGTCCCTACATCCCGCCGAGGCGGTAACAGAATTAAAGAATTATTAAAAAGAGAAGCAAAGGGGATCCGTTTATTGGAAACTTTGGAACCCCATGGCCTTAACCGTGAATATGATCTACACCCAATTTTAGATCAACCCCCTTTCTACAGTGGGAACTTTTAATTTAGGTTTAGCACTTCTACATTAGGATTATCTCACTCCAGTCCCAAAAATGCCACCCCAAGGCCAGTCTCAAAATTCTCTTAATATGCTCATAATACAACTTCTGCTGTGATGTTACTAGCATGTTTGGAGTTATTGGAGTGCTTACGGTCAGTCTCTACAGTGATGGGGTTAAACCAAGGGCTTAACTACAGAGGAAGCAGACTGTGAGGCTGCAGGGGATCCAGGAGGTATAGTGGCCTAAAGAGACTCTCATTCATATGAAATTTCAATAAGTATTGGTAAAACAAGTCAACCTCTAGACATTTTGGGGATCAAAAAAATTATTTGCTTTGGGGCCAAGTGACATCTATTTTACACTACTGGTTTAAACTGTCCATTGTCTATTTTCAATAGTGATCTTATTTACGTGAGTGGAGATAATGGAGAGTTCATTGTCCGTTTTCTTTAGTGATCATATTGGCATGTCTGGGGTTAATATGCTCATTATCCATTTTCTGAAGTGATCTTATTGGCATGGTTGAGATTAATGGAGTGCTTATTGTTTATTTTCTGCAGTGATCACATTTGCATGCCTGGGTAAATATGGTGGCTGAAAAGTTCATTTTTGGTGGCCAAAGCTGCACTTTTTCTTTTCGTCCTATATTTTCTTGAGATTGCTTTGGTTTGCCATTAGTCTGTCAGGGAGCCGGGAGCCCCCTCTGGGGAGTAGTCCGGATCTAGGAGGAAGCCCCTCAGGAGGGATCAGGGTCGTGGTATCCAGGGGTAAGGCAAGAGAGTAATCAAAGTCCAGGCACAGGTCAAAAGGGCAGGCAGAATACAACCAAAGTTCAAGTCCAGGCGGGGGTCTCTGGCAGGCAGGGTATCAGCGAAGTCCAGGTCCAGGCAAAGGGGTCACAACAAGAAATCAGGCAGAATATTAGCAGGGGAAGCAGCAAGGGAACCCAGGAATCACTTGGGGAACAGGATCCTATTTTCGGGCGCCATTTTGGCGCCTCAGGCGTCCTTTTAAGTTTGAATTTGGCGCCCTTGCGCCAGCGTCAGCGCGCCTGCGACCGGCGCACCGCGCTGGCGTCACCGCGCCGGCGTCGGAACCCACGTGGGTTGCCTGGGCGCCGCCATCTTGGATCCTTCGCCGCCGGGAGCGGACGCGACTCCTCGCGCTCCCGGCGGTCTTGACAGTACCCCCCCCTCACGGGGGGCCTCAGGACCACCGGGACTTGGTTTCTGGGGAAACTTGGAGTGAAAGTCTCTTACCAAACGAGGAGCATGCACATCACGGTGTCCCTCCCAAGAGCATTCTTCGGGGCCAAAGCCCTTCCAATGGATGAGGTATTGAAGGGACCCTCTGGAGACTCTGGAATCAAGGATTCTCTCCACCTCGAATTCTTGTTGACCCTCCACAGAGATGGCAGGAGGAGGAGATTGGGCACCAGAGAAACGGTTGGAGACGGTGGGCTTCACCAGGGAGACGTGGAACACGTTGGGGATTCTCATCTCTGGTGGGAGTTGAAGTCTGATGGCTACTGGGTTAATTATCTCCAAGATGGGGAACGGACCCAGGAACTTCGGACCCAACTTGGGAGATGGCACCTTCAAGCGAATATTCCTGGAAGAGAGCCAGACACAATCGCCCACCTTGTAGGGAGGAGAGGGCCTTCTATGGCGATCTGCGAAAGTCTTGTGGACTAGAGCACTCTTCTCCAGGTTAGACTTGGTTGCAGCCCAAATAGCAGACATATGGGCTGCCAGATCATCTGCCGCTGGGACATCCGACAACACGAAGTCCTGAGGAAAGGCTTGAGGATGCTGTCCATACACCGCCATAAATGGAGACCTTCCTGTGGAGGAATGACAAGCATTATTATGAGCAAACTCCGCCCACGGGAGGAGGTCAGACCAATCATCCTGGCAAAGAGACACGTGGTTCCTCAGGAACTGTTCTAAGGCTTGGTTCACACGTTCAGCTGCCCCATTCGTCTGCGGATGGTAGGCGGACGAAAATTGAAGGGTTATTCCCAAGTCTTTACATAGGGAGCGCCAGAACTTGGCGGTGAACTGGGTGCCTCTGTCGGAGACGATTTCCACCGGGAAACCATGCAGGCGGAAGATGTACTTAATAAAGAGTTGGGATAATTCCACCGCAGAGGGTAACTTCCTCAAAGGGATGAAATGGGCCATTTTGCTGAAGCGGTCAATGACAACCCAGATCACAGTATTCCCACCGGAGGGAGGAAGTTCGACAATAAAGTCCATAGAGAGGTGCGTCCACGGACGAGAGGGAACCGGCAAAGGCTGTAACAACCCGCTGGGGCGGGAATGGCTAGGCTTAGAAGTGGCACAGACATTACAAGCCGCCACAAAGTCCTTTACATCCTTGCGGATCTCAGGCCACCAGACTAGGCGCCTCAAGAGTTCAAGGGTCTTGGCTGGACCAGGATGTCCTGCTTGCCTGGAGCAATGGGTTTGTTGCAGGATGGCCAGGCGAAGTTCCGGAGGGACGAAGGCCATGCCAATCGGAGTATTTTGAGGAGCCGAGGACTGCCCAGCCAGGATCTGGTTGGCAAATTGGGGATACAGAGAGGCAATGATCTTGACTGGTGGAATGATTGGTTCCTGCCTCTCAGGGTCACGGTCCACCGGAGTGAAGCTACGAGACAAGGCGTCGGCCTTCCGATTCTTGGAACCTGGGCGATAGGTCAAAACAAAGTTAAATCGGGAAAAGAAAAGGGCCCACCTGGCTTGTCTGGGGTTTAGCCTCTTGAGGGACTGTATAAACTCCAGATTCTTGTGATCTGTGTAAATCTGGACAGGAATTTCAGAGCCCTCCAGGAGATGACGCCATTCTTCAAGGGCAAGCTTGACTGCCAGGAGTTCTCGATTTCCGACATCATAATTCTGCTCTGCGGAGGAGAACTTCTTGGAGAAATACGCACAGGGGTGCAATTTTCCATCAGTGGAGTGTCTCTGGGACAGGATAGCTCCGGCTCCGACTTCAGAAGCATCAACCTCGATGCAGAAGGGAAGTGCAGGATTGGGATGTCGAAGAACAGGAGCAGACGAGAAGGCCTCTTTCAAGGACTGAAAGGCTTCTATGGCAGATGGAGGCCACTGGCTGGGTTTACCCCCTTTCCGAATGAGGGCCAGGATAGGTGCAATGCGGGAAGAGAACCCCCGGATGAACTGTCGATAATAATTAGCAAATCCGATGAATCTCTGGATTGCCTTGGTACTCAGTGGGAGAGGCCACTCCTGAATGGCCGACACCTTCACGGGGTCCATCTCAAATCCCTCTGGAGAGATAATGTACCCTAGAAAGGGGATCTTGGATACCTCGAAGACACACTTCTCCAACTTGGCGAAGAGAGAGTTCTTCCTCAGACGAGAGAGTACCTCCTTCACCTGGGAGCGATGACTTTCAAGGTCCTTGGAGAAGATCAGGATGTCGTCCAAGTATACGACTACGAACCTTCCTAGGAGATCTCGGAACACATCATTAACAAACTCCTGGAAGACGGCAGGGGCATTGCACAGGCCGAAGGGCATAACGAGATATTCATAGTGCCCATCCCGAGTGTTGAATGCCGTCTTCCATTCGTCACCCTCCCGGATGCGAATGAGGTTGTAGGCCCCCCGGAGATCCAACTTTGAGAAAATCTTTGCCCCTTTCAGCTGGTCAAAGAGCTCGGCAATCAGGGGCAGAGGGTACCTGTTTTTCACGGTGATCTTATTCAGGCCCCGATAGTCTATACAAGGCCGAAGGCCTCCGTCCTTCTTCTCCATGAAGAAGAACCCAGCCCCTGCAGGAGAGGTAGAAGGGCGGATAAACCCCCGCTGGAGATTTTCTCGGATGTACTCCTTCATAGCGGTAGTCTCTGCAGGAGAGAGAGGGTAAGTGCGCCCTCTGGGGGGCATGGCTCCTGGCAGGAGTTCAACCGGACAGTCGTAGGAGCGATGAGGGGGAAGGAACTCTGCAGACTTTTTACAAAACACATCGGAAAATCCCTTGTAAGTGGAGGGCAAAGTCTTTAGTTCCGCAGTGGAGACATTCACCTTCTCGAGGGGTTTTGGCGGAAGGCAATGTTGCAGACAAAATAAACTCCAACGAGAGATCTGCCCAGTGGACCAGTCTATGGTGGGGTTATGTAGACGTAACCACGGAAGACCCAGAATTACTGGAGTAGAAGGACAGGGGATGATGAAGAATGAAAGTTTTTCTTGATGCAGCGCCCCAACTTGTACAGATAGTTCCGCCGTGAACATAGTGACAAATTCAAACTCCAGGGGTTTGTCATCTATGGCGGTAATTCGCAGGGGTGAAGACAAAGGGAGTAGGGGAATCTTCATGCGTTCGGCAAAGAAGGCGTCCATGAAATTGCCATCCGCTCCAGAGTCGAGGAAGGCCCTTTCGAAGATAGTCCTACTTGCCAGGTGAATCTGCAAAGGAAGGAGAAGTCTGCGTGAATTTTCTTGACACTTCTCCTTAGGCCCTCGAGTAATGCCCCCTACATGAGAAACCAGTGACATACCTCGGGGTACAAAACTCTTGGCTTTGGCAGGACAGGCGTTGGCAAAATGGGAATGGCCACCACAGTACAAACAGAGACCTGCCATTCGTCTTCGGAGTCTTTCCTGCTCGGAAAGGTGAGCCTTTCCTACTTGCATAGGTTCCTCCAGGGGTGACGTGGACACATGAGTCACAGGAACAGCGGGAGCTTGCAGAATCGGCCTTTGAAAGCGAGGGGCCAACATGGGAGAAAATCGTCTGCTGCGCTCTCTCTCCACCTGGTGTTCCCTGAGGCGGGTGTCCACCTTAATAGATAGAGCGATCAGTCCTTCCAGGGTGTCAGGAGTCTCTCTGGAGACGAGATCATCTTTGATGCGGATGGATAGGCCTTGGTAGTATACGGCCTTGTAAGCGTCATCACACCAGGAAGTCTCCGCCATAAGTGTTCGGAAGTCTATAGCGTACTCATTGACACTGCGGCTTCCCTGCCGGAGCTGCAAGAGACGGGCAGGGGCGTTCGTGACTCGACCAGGAGCATCAAAGACTGTGCGAAAAGCTAGGAGAAAGTCTTTAACAGCATAAGTCACCGGGGAATTCTTCTCCCAAAGAGACGTTGCCCACTCCAGTGGCTTGCCTTCCAATCGAGACATCACATACCCCACCTTGGAACGCTCACTTGGAAACTGCGTGGGTTGGAACTCAAATTGAATTTGGCACTGTGTGGCAAATCCCCTGCAGGCTTGTGGGTCCCCACTGAAGCGAGGGGGAGGTGGAATGCGAGGCTCACCTGTCGGGTAGCTTGCGTTCGTAGAGGCTGCCGCCATGGGGGGATCTCCAGTAGGTGTAGCAGCGGAGGGCGTAGATGGCACTCGAGCAAGCAGGATATCGAGTGCTTGCCCAATGCGAACCTGCTGGTTTTCGTAGTCCTCCATGCGGGATGCCAGTCCGCGGAGCGCTCGTCCGACATCAGGTGTGGCTTCCTCAGAAGGATCCATGGCCCGAAAATAATGTCAGGGAGCCGGGAGCCCCCTCTGGGGAGTAGTCCGGATCTAGGAGGAAGCCCCTCAGGAGGGATCAGGGTCGTGGTATCCAGGGGTAAGGCAAGAGAGTAATCAAAGTCCAGGCACAGGTCAAAAGGGCAGGCAGAATACAACCAAAGTTCAAGTCCAGGCGGGGGTCTCTGGCAGGCAGGGTATCAGCGAAGTCCAGGTCCAGGCAAAGGGGTCACAACAAGAAATCAGGCAGAATATTAGCAGGGGAAGCAGCAAGGGAACCCAGGAATCACTTGGGGAACAGGATCCTATTTTCGGGCGCCATTTTGGCGCCTCAGGCGTCCTTTTAAGTTTGAATTTGGCGCCCTTGCGCCAGCGTCAGCGCGCCTGCGACCGGCGCACCGCGCTGGCGTCACCGCGCCGGCGTCGGAACCCACGTGGGTTGCCTGGGCGCCGCCATCTTGGATCCTTCGCCGCCGGGAGTGGACGCGACTCCTCGCGCTCCCGGCGGTCTTGACATAGTCTTAAAGGGGTTGTTCGCCATTAAATTAACTGTTTGAACAATGTAGGAAGTGATATTTTGAGACAATTTGCAATTGGTGTTCATTGTTTATTATTTGTAGTTGTTGAGTTATTTTGCTTTTTATTCAGCAGCAATCAAGTTTGCAATTCCAGCAATCTGGTTGCTAAGGTTGAAATTGCCCTAGCAACCATGCACTAATTTGAATGAGAGGCTGGATTATAAAAAGGAAAGGCCTAAATAGAAAGATGAGTAATAAATCTGTAGCCTTACAGAGCATTTGTTTTTTACATGGTGTCAGTGACCTTCGTTTGAAAGCTGAGAGGAGTCAGAAGAAGAAATAATTAAAAAACGATACAAAAGAAAAAATCAAGACCAATTGAAAAGTTGCTTAGAATTAGCCATTCTATAGCATACTAAATGTTAACAACAAACTCTAGCTACAGGGCCCCAAGCTAATGTTCTACTAGCAAAGGTAGTGTTGTTGGGAAATCATGGATGACTATGGAGAATTTGCTGTTATAATAAAATTGGCTAATAAACAAAATCCCTACCTTTGCTAATATATTGTTATAATTTCTTTAAAGGAGAAATCAACCTGTGAGGAAAAAACCCTATCCCCACCCCAGGTAGCCCTCCCTCCCTCCTCCCCCCAGGCTAACTACCCCCCCCAGGGAAATGCCCCATACTCCATACTTGCCCATCGGCACAGATTCTACCAGCGAAGTTGCACACATTCATCTTCTGTGTCCTCTGTAAGCTGACTGAGAGATCTGTATTTCTGTGCATGCGCAGCTGGAGCAGTTTGCCGGTTTGTGACAACTGCGCATGCTCGGAATTACACGGAAATTGCCGATCTCTCAGTCAGCTTACTGAGGAGCCAGAAGATGGACGCATGGAACTTTGCTGGAAGAATCTGGAGTATGGGTCATCTCCCCGGGGGAAGGGTAGTTAGCCTTGGTGGGAGGAGGGAGGGCTACCTGGGGTGGGGGGTAGGGTTTTTTCCCCCCACAGGTTGATTTCTCCTTTAAAATGCAGTCATCTTCCTGTTTGCTTTCTTCTCTCTTTCAGTTTGCCTCAGTGTTTGGATGAATTCAGCCCACGGAATTGGGGTTCAGCTGATCCCTCAGTATCCGGTGGTTAGTCAGTCTGTTACGCTGAGTGTCATTGGAGTCACTGGCACAATACGACAGTTCACATGGTTTAAAGGTTCAGTTGCAGATACTAATAACCAAATATTCAGTGTTATTCCACAAACAAACTCAGTGAAAAATGGGCGTCAGTATTTCTCTAGGGCCAGTCATTTCCCAAATGGCTCATTGCAGATCTCAGGCCTTGTTCCTACAGACCAGAGGAATTACACAGTGTTTATACTGACTATAGAGACTACAGCACGACATACAGTTCTCCTGCCAGTTTATGGTGAGTAACACAAAACTTTATGTCCGCATACTTTGTCTCCACTGAAACCAAAGTTCTCCTCACAAATTCACAATATAAATGTGTGCCCCAGATGACTAAGCTGTACATTATATGAAGCTGGCAGCCAAAAATACCATAAAGCTTTTTTTTGCTTCTCACTAGCAACTCTTTGGGGTAAATTTATCAAAGAGTGAAGTTCCGCCACTAGAGTGAAATTCCGCAGCTCTCCATTCATTTCTATGGGATTTTGAAAGGCGTATTTATCAATGGGTGATAGTGAAATTTCACCCTTTGATAAATACGCCTTTAAAAACCCCATAGAAATGAATGGGAAGTGGCGGAATTTCAATCTAGTGGCGGAACTTCACTATTAACTTCGCTCTTTGATAAATATACCCCTTTGTGTCTCAATTATTTTCCCATTGTGACTGAGCCATTTGTTAAAACCGAGGAATACTTGACCCTTTCAGAGCATGCCAATTTCCCCACAATTTCCCAGCTGATTCTTTTAATAGTTTGCTCTTTTGCTTTAGAGGCATTTTCCAGACTCCATGATTTTTTACCCACATTGCAGTGATTTGCAAATAATTCCATCATGGGAGTTGGAGTTGTGGCAGCCACAATTACATTTTATGTGTTAAATTGAACACCATTTCTTGTTAGCATGTGCATAATAGCAAATTGGGTGCAGGTGTTTTGCGACATCACAATGTTAAAAATGTTAGCCTATTGTCTGCTGCACCTATTGACTGGGGAACAATGGAGTTAACTCCACGTTTAGGGTCAATAGTCACAACAGGAAACAGGATTCAGTAGAAGAGGCTGGACGGACACAATGGCATTTAGCTCAGCTATGCAAGAAACATATAGTAGATCTCTCAGATATATACAGTGTCAGACTGGGATGTCAGGGGTCCAGCCGAAAACCTTAGAGCGTGGGCCCACTTTTCAAACTGTTATTCCTCCTCTCCTCATTCAACATCTTTATTTTCCTAGTCTTTTAGATTTACTTAGTCTATTCTTCCATTATTAAGCATGTTTTTCCAAAAAGAAATAAGTAATGACCATGAAATTGGCCACATAGTTAGAAGCAAAAGGGCCCACTAACACCTGGCCCACTGGGAGTTTTCCTGGTGTCCCGGAGGGCCAGTCCGATACTGGATATATAAAGCTATGCTGATGCACCCTAATACACCTCTTTAGCAAATGTGCCAGTTTCACCAGCAATACTGAGGCTATTCAAAATGCAAACATCTCTATTTTTAATAAAAGCACATTCATCAGACATGGCTGACATGTTCAGGGGAGTTCCTGGTAATTTTGCTGCCTGAGGCGACCTTCCTTTTGCTGCCCCCACCCCTCTCCGAGGGGGTCGGGAGTGGTCCACGTTGCACCGGAGGGGTGGTCTACGTTGCTAGTGCAGAGGACGCAATTGTGCTCTCTGCACTAGAAGAGCTGAATTTCTGGGTTGAAAAGCGGAAATTTGTCTCTTAGTTACCAGGAGAGCAATTTTTGCTGCCCCTGGCAAACAGGGGGGCGCTGCTGCCTGAGCCGAGTGCCTCAACTCGCCTCATTGGTGGAGCGCCCCTGACCCTAAATTGACTATAGTTTGAACATCATTCTACTTACCATCTGCCATATAGGACTCTCTTTACAGTACCTCACTTTGCAACTTAAAACAACAGATTTATATATATTTACATTCGTTTTTACACCAGCTCTTTTTTCAGTGTAAAATATTTTACATGCTTTAATACAAATATATCTATGTGTAAATAAGCACTTTACTGGTGCCTCTTTATCCAGTCTATATACCTGCTGTAAACATGCTGGAGGGCAGTGACAGGTATCAGAACTTACCATTCACAGTCACATATATAGAGGTTTCCCGTGAGAGCTTTGTCACAGAATTAGTCACTATACAGGTATAATTTCCTGCATTCTCAGATGTGGCCTGTTGGATGTTCAGTTTGTTAATCTGGAATTCCAAAACAGTCCAATTTAATTTCCACTGGTAGGTTGGTGCAGGAACAGAATCAGCAGAACATTCTAATGAGATGGGGTTCCCAGAAGTCACTTGTTGTAAACCTGTAATTCTCAGACTTTCTGGACCATCTGCAATAATAAAAGACCCTCATATCAAAAACCAAGGGAGGAAAATACAATAGGCAGCAGCCAAATACATACCTCCCAACTGTCCCGATTTTCACGGGACAGTCCAAATTTTTCCAGCTCAGCCTCCAGTCCTGGTTTCTTACTGAAATGTCCTGCATTTCACTTTGATCTCCTTCACTGATGCCAGAAAATAAGATACAAGGTTTCTAAAACTTAATCAAATATGAAACTTTTGGCTGAAAGGCCAAAATACTCAGCACCTGCATATAGATACATTTGTAACTACTACAATAAGCAGGTCTCTTGGGAGAACTGAGACTATATCCAGTACATGTTTGACTGCCTGCTGATCACAACTTATGACAATATAACACACATCAGTTTGGGAATTAGGCATGTTAGACATTCTTCATTGCAGATGCACCATATATGCCTGTGTGTGGTGCATCTGCAGATGAGGAAACAACGAGGATCTGCAACTCCTCTATTTACTGATGTTCTGATCACATGCAACAATAGAAATGTAGCCATGCAATTAATGGCCTGTAAACGGTATCTGTCCTTTTGGTCCAAATAATGTTTATAGCCATGATATGATTTATTCAGGGACGGATTTTCGTCGCCCCTGTCCCCTCCTCTTTATTCAGTGGGGATTGGCACATGGAATATCGGAATGTATACTGGACTTTTAATCAGTGAGAGCCAGATTAAATATTATGAGATCATACAGTAGTTACTTACAGTTTACAGTTAGTGTTTAGGGATCACTGATAATCTTACTGACGGCATTTGAAGCTTCACATCGATATTGTCCGTTATCTGAGCGAGAGACACTGGAGAAAGTGAGAGTCCTGTTATCTGCAGACAGAATCAGTCCGGAGGGAGAGAGACACCATTTTTGCTCCAAATGATCTTTTCTGCATTATTTGTACTGCATGTGAGGGTGACTTTCCCATTCTCCTGGGGTTCCTTATTATTTGTGCTGATCACTGCGGAAGTGACAGGCTCTGGAGATAAAAACAACACAAAGTTATGTAACATGAAAGGAAGAGGATCAAGGGAAACCACAGTTGTTTTACAGCTAAACCCTTATTAAAATTATTGAGGAAAGCATGTAGCTGAACTGTAATTCTCAGATACAATGTCAGTAGAACGCTCTAGTGTGTGGTATACTAGGAGCTGGTTTGTTACTTATTAAATCCTTATTTATGGGAACCCTGTCCCTGGGATGTGTAGGGAGGCCGGCTGATCCTGACTAATATCCATGTACTGGTCAGTTTACATAAAACAAGTGCAACATTCCACAGAGTGTTGTGTATGAGGTGCTGGCTAAAAACAACAGCAACACAGTAAGTATAAGCCAAGAATAAAAGCTTATACTGTAATTAAGGTGTATAAAGACATTGAATAGTGGGATCCCTATAGTTACTGGAATTTGCAAGAATTACCATGATGTTCTGTTGCCATTGTTGCCAAGTTACAGATCTGCACATTTATTCTACGACTGTTCACCGCATGCTTCCTCCCAAACACACAACATATAGGAAATGTTGACAATAGTGAAAAGGGTCTTGAATGTGTTTTCAAAAATACAACGCCCATGGTCTTAGGAAGTACAAATATAATAATTATTGGAGAAGAAAGAGGCTGCTCTGATGTGCTTAGGATAAAAATTAGAAACCTTTCTCAAATCTTTCCTAACCGGAAAAACATCAGAGCAGCCTCTTTCTTTCTCCCGACAACCTCCTTCACTACTTGGTGTCAGACTGGTCAGAAAATGACCAGCAACTGTATAACAGTATATGAATCTTTTAATATCTTTGAATTAAAAAAAATAAAATAATGAAAATACATTCTTTATTTTTAAGGTTTGCGTATCCTTTAAGCACTACCTTTAAGCAAGGATGTGGAAGAAAAGGGTTTCTTAAATTAAAATACTGTTCAGAGGAAGTGAATTAAGTCAAAAAAAGCATTGTCCAGGGGCGCTCCACCAATGAGGCGAGTTGAGGCACTCGCCTCAGGCAGCAGCGCCCCCCTGTTTGCCAGGGGCAGCAAAAATTGCTCTCCTGGTAACTAAGAGACAAATTTCCGCTTTTCAACCCAGAAATTCGGCTCTTCTAGTGCAGAGAGCACAATTGCGTCCTCTGCACTAGCAACGTAGACCACCCCTCCGGTGCAACGTGGACCACTCCCGACCCCCTCGGAGAGGGGTGGGGGCAGCAAAAGGAAGGTCGCCTCAGGCAGGAAAATTACCAGGAACTCCCCTGTTTAGGGTCATAGCCCTGTTCTGCACATCTGCTCCCCACTTTAGATTCAGCAGAAATTCTAGAAGTACAAAGAACTGTGTCTCAAAATGTAGCTAAAATAACTCATTGAAGTCAATGAAATAAATTCATAAGGCAAAGAACTGCTGAGATCTTTTATTTTCTCTCTCATACCGTTGCTCTGCTCAGGAAAGAGATCAGAAGTCCAAGATGTCCTCTCTCCTTCCTGAACAGAGCAACATCAGATCACGTCAATGTTTTCCATCTGATGGTCTTTGATTGTACAGTTACAAGACCTGACCAGCAGCTGGCACTGTTGTTATAGAATTCATTAGATTGGCAGTTAATAAAAACTTGGCATGTAAGAAAAAGAAAGATATCTTGAAGAAGGGGGTCATCGTTTCTGTGTAGTGCAGCAGCCAGCCATCTAAAGATTTCAGTATGCAGGAGTCACAGAATGGGAAATTCAGCAAAAACAAATTGGATTTTTATAAAAACAGTCCAAATTTCTTAATAAAAGTATGTTGGAGATATTTCTTTTTTGAATGAGGAGCTAAAAAAAAAAACTTTCTTTTTGTTTTTAGTTTTTGCCTGTACAACCTCTTTGAATAGCTTTGAAACTAAAAAATAAATAATTAATGTAAATTGCAAAAGTTTTTGGAAAAGTGCCCTGAGCAATTTACATTACATCTGAAAAGTCCAAAAGGTCCACCTACAGTATATACATATAATTATTTACTGCATAATATATATATATATATATATATATATATATATATATACTCACAAAAGAAAGAAAACCGCACCAAACAGAACTTAATACAGTGTCAAGCTTAATAAAAATGTATTTTCTAAAATAAATTTTTATTAAGCTTGACACTGTATCAAGTCCTGTTTGGTGCGGTTTTCTTTCTTTTGTGAGTATAATATCGTTGCTTAGAACCAGCACACAGGCATTGGACGTTTATTCCCCGGGTGCTCCAGTTCCAAATTGTATGTGTGTATATTAGGGATGCACCGAATCCAGGATTCGGTTCGGGATTCGGACAGGATTTGGCCGAATCCTTCTGCCCGGCCGAACCGAATCCTAATTTGCATATGCAAATTAGGGGCAGGGAGGGAAATTGCGTGACTTTTTGTCAGAAAACAAGGAAGTAAAAAATGTTTTCCCCTTCCCACCCCTAATTTGCATATGCAAATTAGGGTTCGGATTCGGTTCGGTATAATGTCTCTGAAATCCTTTTTTTAAAGGTGCAAACTGATTTTTTTTATATTTAATTTTGAAATTTGACATGGAGATAGACATATTGTTAATTTCCCAGGAGCCCTCAAGTCATGTGACTTGTGCTCTGATAAACTCTTTACTGCTATACAGCAAATCTAATCTAAAGGGTTGGCCTTGGATCCTTATTATTTTCTATGGGAAAAAAGGTCCCCTGCTATCTGTCTATAATGTCCTCTTATGTACTTGTAAAGAGTAATCATGTTCCTCACAAGGGCCTTTCCTCACTTTATAATACTTTTTTATCAGTTTAATTTCCCCCTTGTTCTTTTAATTCAGTTAACTAATAAACATTATTGTGTTATGTGCAGCCTTTTTTACCAAATGGTCTTTTTTGCAGATAATGACTTTGAATCATACAGCTCTGCAGGCTTTACAGCTGCCATAATCTGTGGGTCCATCTTGGGGACAGTATTCATCATCTGTATAACAGGACTTCTCTACAAAAAATATGTTCTTTCCCAAAAAGGTGAGGCGGAAACAATTGAAATACGTTTGTTTATAGCAGAACAGACAGAAAAGGTAAAAAGGAAACTACGATGAGAGCAAAGAATTTGCAATAAGCAAAACTGGCAATTTCATGCATAGGGACTCACTAATATATTCTGTCTTGATTTGTGACCATTCAGGTGCCTCTAGGTACTCTCATAATATTCCCCTGTGCAATATGGCAAATTACTCAGCATTGGACAGTATGAAGGCAGTCTGTAAACTTGGCAATATATGCTGAGACTTTGATGGGGGCAAACAGGGAATAGATGAAGACAAAATACTTTTTGATTATAATATTTCAGTCATTATATTTAACAAAAAGTTGTTGTGCAGGGATATGATAAAAACCTGAAATACATAATCCAGAATCAGTGGCAATGGCAGAATCAACACAGTGGGCAGGCATCTGAACATCTCATAAATATATTATCCATCATTTAGGACAATCAGGTGACATAGGGGAGGACCCATCCAGAGTATATGAAAATATTCCCAACACTGCAAAGGTAAGTGATCATTATACTTATATTTCTCCATAATAGTTATTATTGCCAAATTTATACTACATATAGAAAGCGTTTTACTGCACATCTCTAGCACACACACAAACAACCTGTTGATAAGCAAAGAACAGGACTAATGACAAAAATGTATACATAAGCTTTTCTGTGTAGCATTTATTTGGTAACTCAGCCTTTACAGAATGATACCCTGAAAACCTTAGACAGAATCTTTTACTAAAGATTTCTTGTTTACAAAAATATACATTTAGGGGTCGATTCACGAAATTCGAGTGAAGGGTTCGAAGAAAAAAAAATTCGAATTTCGAAGTATTTTTTGGGTACTTCGACCATCGAATTGGTTGAATTCGATCGAATTCGAACGATTCGAACGATTAGAATTAAAAATCGTTCGACTATTCGACCATTCGATAGTCGAAGTACTGTCTCTTTAAAAAAAAATTCGATCCCCTAGTTCGGCAGCTAAAAGCTACCGAACTCAATGTTAGCCTATGGGGAAGGTCCCCATAGGCTTGCTAAAGTTTTTTTCATCGAAGGATATTCATTAGATCGTTTTATTAAAATCCTTCGAATCGTTCGATTCGAAGGATTTAATCGTTTGATCGAATGAAAAATCCTTCGATCGATCGAATTTTTATCGCTAAATCCTTCGAATTCGATATTCGAATTCGAAGGATTTAAATTCCCAGTCGAATATCGAGGGTTAATTAACCCTCGATATTCGACCCTTCGTGAATCGGCCCCATAAAGTGAGAATCTGTAAATTATATAGATGAATAGTAAAAATATGAATTTTTAAGGGGGTTATTTACTAAACCTCAGATTTATCTGGTTGGGTTTTTTGGGACAAAAACTGAAATTTTTTATTGTGGAAAAAACCTAAATATTTGCTGCAAAAAGCCAGTATCTGAAAATTTGCCATCTCAGACCTGTTGAGGCCCTGTATGAGTCAATGGGAGAGGCATCTATCTTAATTTGATGTTTTCGTGCTCTGGGCTGGGTAAAGTTCAAGCAAAAACTCAAAAAAGTGAGTGATTTGGGGGAAAAAATGAAAAATTCAAGCAATTTGGGATTTTCCTCGATTTTATCAAGTTTTTCTGCGATCCGATTAATTTGGGTTATTTTATTAATAAATAAGGTCAAATAAAGCATGGGAGTTTGGTTGTGGTTTTTTTAAAATAAAATATGAGAAACATTTGGATTTTAGTAAATAACCCCCTTAGGGGCACATTTACTATGTGTCGAATATCGAGGGTTAATTAACCCTCGATATTCGACCATCGAAGTTAAATACTTCGAATATCGAAGTCGAAGGATTTACGGCAATTCCTTCGATCAAAAAATCGTTTGATCGTACGATTAAATCCTTCGAATCGAACGATTCAAAGGATTTTAATCCATCGATCGAACGATTTTCCTTCGATCACAAATTGCTAGGAAAGCCTATGGGGACCTTCCCCATAGGCTAACATTGGTGCTCGGTAGGTTTTAGGTGGTGAAGTAGGTGGTCGAATTTTTTTTTTAAAGAGACAGTTCTTCGACTATCGAATGGTCGAATAGTCGAACGATTTTTAGTTCGAATCGTTAGATTCAGAGTCGTAGTCGAAGTAGCCAATTCGATGGTCGAAGATTCAAAGTATTTTTCCTTCTAATACTTCACTCGAGCTTAGTAAATGTGCCCCTAAGAGTATAACTAAGCCAATACTGGTAGTGGTGGGCACTGTAAGGTAGGGCAGACAAAATTACCATCCTAATGCTTGCCCTTTATATCTATTTCTATAAATATTAGGCATCTATCTACTGTTGCTAATATCTATTTATGCTGGATAAATGAAATGAGAGCAGTGAGTAACCTTTCCAGCACTATTATATGTGAATCCATTGCTCCCATATTAACCTTGTGCCTTTGTGGTATATTGAGAAATATTTCAGAGAGGAAGCAGAACCTATTGGAATGTTATGATTCCCTATATTTTTGAATCTTCTGAAGTAGATAAGTAAAATTGACAGAAAATTAGAACTTGAAAATGTATTTTTCTCCCCAAATCCTTATGACACCCAAGCTTGCTACAGTAGCAAAGGCAGCATGCAATGGGTATTGTCAGACAACCTGATTCATAACTCCTATTGCTGTTGAACCCAAATGGCCTAGAAGTTCAGAGATCAACTGTTGATGTGTGATCTCATGCTATAGACCTTGGTTCAATTTCCTATGGCAACCACTTGTGATGCGTGTCCCAGCATGCTATAGAACTGATTTAATAACCTTCACATTTTATCACACTTCAATTTTTTCTACTCTGAAACTCATGAATTTTTGGTGTTTATTATGAGAAGACAAACTCAAACGTAAAACTTCGGCTTCTAAAAACTTGCGAGTTTGTGTAGAAATCAATGGGAGCTGCCCTAGGCAAAAATTTAGGCACTTTTTTTAAAATTTGTTTTTGAGTTTTTCTAGTTTGTAGACACTTTGAAAATGACGAGTAGAATACAAAGTTGATGTATTCAAGTTTTATTTTTCCACGGTTTTATACTTTTTTTTGTAATGATGAAGGTTTCCTTTATTGTTTTGCAGTCTTCTGTGTCATTTCATTCCTCAAAAATGGAAGACATATGGGACCCAGTGACTCTCCTTGAAAGGTTTAGTCGACAATCTTGTCCCTTTGGCCGTGCAGAGCACTCATAGGGGTATATTTAATTTATCAAAGAGTGAACTTGCCACAGTCTGCTAGCGTGAAATACCACATTTCTCCATTCATTTCTATGGGATTTTTAAATGCGTATTTATCAAATGGTGAACTTTCAAGTCTTTAAAAATTCCATAGAAATTAATGGAGAGAGGCGGAATTTCACTCTAGCGGACTGTGGTGATCTCTAACTTTGATAAATATACCCCATAGAGTTCGGTCACTGACAAAATATGTCATGGGGTTTGAATTAATATTCTGGGTTCCCATTGGTCTGTTGGTTAGAAATAATATCATTTAACCTGTATGTAGAAATTTAATACTGTTTTTTTTCTGCCTCTCGTTTACTTTTTTTTAAGGCTCATCCTGCGAAAGAGGAGGGTCCCTACATGGTACGTTACCCATAATTCCAAAATCCCATTTAATCATAACCCTATATTTCATCCCTGCAGACACTATTGTCATAAATTGCAAGGAAACAACTACCTCCAGGGCACAATTTTAAATGCCCAGCTTTAAGTATTGTCACTATTATGGCATACAAAGTGTTCTGCGCACTGCTATGTTTGGTGACAATCTCAAAATTATGACCTGCTACAAATTGCTTTCTTTTCATAAAATTCCACCAAAGAGAACTGAGCCAAAAATTATAGGTAGATTAAAGTGGTAGGCATATATTATTAGAACCACCATGGCATTTCAAAAAAGAACATTTAAATATAGTGGTAGGGAGTGGTGGGTCATCAGCAGTATTTGTATGCATGTGTTTTGCATCCTGGGCCTTTTGAGTAGGGAACAAACATGGGAAAGTTGTGCTCACCACTCATTTTTAAAACCATTAGGCGGGGGTGTGCAATGAGGCTGTGACCACAAAATACATATAGACAATTACAAGAGTCCTCTGTACTCAACCCATTATCAATATATTTAAGACAGAGACATTTTGTGCATACTGCTACTGAAAAATGCCTTACCCTTTAAACAAAAGGGATTGCTTGTCGGTATATTGCAATATATGGACAAACAATCCCTGTTGTTTAAAGGGTAAGGCATTTTTCAGTAGCAGTATGCACAAAATGTCTCTGTCTTAAATATATTGATACTGGGTTGAGTGCAGAGGAGTCTTGTATTTGCGTTTTGAGTAGGGACAACGAACAACTGCTTATTTCAAAATTGTGATTGACAGCAAAATATTTAATTTTTTGTTTTAGGGACTACAGTACCCATCTCAGGATACATACAGTGAGCTGAAAAAGTAACGTGATACAGATAATTCATTTCCACTCTTGGGTTGCAGAAAAATTCAAGTTTGAAAACTTTCAGCTTCAGCAAATGACATTGGCTAAGCACTGGTGCAAGATTTATTGTTGAATCTCCTGACATCCTTCTCATCACCTTCTCCTCCCAATGACCAATGCTGCAATGAGGGGTTCAGTTATGTATTTGATGTACTTGTTTACCAATCAGAAGCCTGATAACATAAGAAGCCATCCCTTATAGTGCTGTCAGTTCAAACCTGCAATGGACTGGGGGGAGGGGGGCTCAGAAGTGGTCATAATACTGAGCTGGACTCAAGGTTCCTTCCAGAAGTCAATGCTGTGAATTGTCAATGTGAATTCTTCATATACAGGAGGATTCTGTTTGGAGAAGCCTGATTCACATGGAATGTAAAAGCTTCTTTTTAAAGGGGTGGCCTTCCTTTAAGTTAACTTTTATTATGTTATAGGATGCCCAATTCTAAGCAACTTTTCAATTGGTCTTCCTTTTTATATTTTTTGAATAATTTGCCACCTTCTTCTCTTTCCAGCTTTCTTAGATGACCCCATCTAAAAATCAAATGCTCTGTAAGGCTACAAATGTATTGTTATTGCTACTTTTTATTGCTCATCTTTCTATCCAGGCCTCTCCTATACATAGTCCAGTCTCTTATTCTAATCAATGTATGGTTGCTATGGTAAGTTGGACCCTAGCAACCACATTGCTAAAATTGCAAACTGGAAAGCTGAGGAATAAAAAAAAAACCTCATAAACCACAAATAAAACATGAAAACCAATTGCAAATTGTCTTGGCATATGTATTTTCCTTAACCACCCATATTCTGTTATTCACTGCGATAGTTCTATTATGTTTTTCATTGTAAAATACATGGGATCTATTATTACAAACATATGTACAGTATCAATAATATGTGAGGTCGTTGAAAATTTCTGCATTGTCAGTGCTGAGCTTGTCCTCCCTCTCACCCTGTGTTGGTGATTGTGAATGTAGAAAATCCGAGCAACATCATTTCTCATGATGATAAAATATCACAAAACTGTTCTGTTTAATCAAAATGATTTATGTTATTTAAAATTATAATGAAAGTGCTGATCAGTCAGGGCCCATCTAGTCCCCCAGTAGTTTTAGTATTTGCTTCCCCCATTGTCACACCCCTAATTCAAAACAGCCTTTGCCACCAACATGCTCTTGGAGGTTTTTGCATTGTGTTCTTTAGGTTTGATGAATATGTATTTTATGGAAAATTATTTTTACACAATACCCTAAGGCGGTTATTTACTAAACTCTGAATGAAAAAATCATGAAAAATTCATGATTTTTTCCCCTAAATTCTGACTTTTTAAAAATCACGAATTTTTCGGAATTTATTAAACCTCAAGGATGGAAAAGTCCGAATCGGAACATCCGGCATCTCAGACCTGTGGAGGTTGCATATAAGTTAATGGGAGAAGTCCCAATGAATTTTTGATGTGCTCTGGGTTTCGGACAATACCCAGAAGTTTTCAGAGGGTGAAAATTACGAAAAAAATCTGAAAAATCTGAAAAATCTGAAAAATCCTATGAAAAAGACAGAAAAATTCGGGAAATCTGATTTTTTTTCCACAAAGCTAATTTTCGCGAAAATGTAATAATAAATAAGCGTAAAAAACCCGAGTGGATTTGAGTCGGAGTTTGTAGCAGAAAATATTGGGATTAATTCGGACTTGATAAATAGCCGGAGAGCACGTAATTCTTCAGTTAAAAAGTCATCTCTTTATTCGCAGACATTTACTGTACAACATGTTTCGGCTACAACGGCCTTCACCAGGTGCATAAAAACTGACACAGCTATTTGTCCCCTCACCTCACCAACAACTGCATAGCCGCTCCACAGTGTGGCCAGGTTGATACAAACATATTAGAAATAATAGTACTGCCATCTTGTGGCTTACTAGTAGGTAGTACCTACAAAGAGTTGCAATTGTATTGTGGCAATGGTAATACATATTGTCACAATGTATACAAATGTTTATAACGGTAACAAAGTATTGTCCTACTAGTGCCAAGTCATTCTCAGTATTATATATACGTGTATGTTATTCCAAAGTGTATCTGAAAGAAAAGAATGGAATTTCAATTAGAAACAACAATTACAAAAAGCATTTATAGCTCATAGATTCGTTCATTCCCCTAGGTTCGACCTCATCTCTCACTTCACATAATGAGTTATAGACATAACCCTTTTCCACAAATTTATTTATTAGTTTATTTGCACTACACAGGTAACTCTCATCATTAGAGGATATACGTCTCATCCGCAGGAACTGGCCTTTCGGGATGCCTTTAATAGTGTTCGGCATATGATTAGTTATGGGCGAATTTGTGCCGGTTCGCCTGAAAATTTGCGAATTTCCCGGCGAAAAATTCGCGAAACGACGCCAGCGTTTTCGACGCTGGTGACATTTTTTTGGGCACATTTTCGCGGGCATTATGCGAATTTATTCGCTGGCGGCAAATAGCGCGAATTCGCGCCTGGCGAATAAATTCGCCCATCACTACATATGATAACTGTCAGGGCGCAAAATGTTGTTCCTTTCTGCAGGTTTAGAGTACAGGTCTGTCAATATTTTCCCATCTACATTCGAGACCTCCACCTCCAGATAATGATTGCTAGATTTGTAATACTCTGCTGTAAATTATATGGAACCATGTTGTGTATTCATGTATTCAATGAACTGTAATAGTTCAGCATCACCCTTTTTCCATATAATGAAAATATCATCCACATATCGAAAGTAGCAATGTATGCAATGTGTGAATGGTGGATTATGTAATATTAATTTGTGTTCCAGGGCTGCCATAAGATGTTGGCATAGCTAGGCGCCAAATTACTGCCCATGGCGGTGCCTTGTACTTGTATGAAAAATTCCTTGCCAAACCATCTGCTGGATGGGTGTTCTAAATTTTTGTGAACCTTGGGCAATAGGTATAAAACCGGGATTCTTGGATGTGTAACAGTCAGAAATTCAACATTCTTTTTAGTAATTATTTCGGTGTCAAAAGCAGAATTTACACATAAGAACTTAAAATGCGTCCTTGTGCTATGCTTTAGGGCACTTCAGGGGGAGATGAGGCAGAGGGGATAACTCAATAAACTAAATTCAATTCCCAAGGCCTGTTAGTGAAAGAGGTAATGTTTTTATAATATAACTATTATATTGACCATTTTATACAGTGGGCTGGATTCATTACTTTGGTTAGTGCAAAACAATTACAAGTACAATATATCTGAAATCCCATCTCCAGACCTGAAATATGGAAATTTGAAATGAAGGTTTGTTTAAGCCTAAAGATTTGTAGGACACTGTTGTGCAGAGCATGAAAACTTGTAACTGTAAACATTTTGTTATTATTAGGGATGCAACGAATCCACTTTTTTGGATTCGGTCAAACCGCCGAATCCTTCGTGAATACCGAACCGAATCCGAACCCTAATTTGCATATGCAAATTAGAAGTGGGAAGGGGAAACCATTTTTTACTTCCTTGTTTTCTGACAAAAAGTCACACAATTCCCTCCCACCCCTAATTTGCATATGCAAATTAGGATTCGGTTCGGCCGGGTAGAAGGATTTGGCCGAATCCAAATCCTGCTGAAATATGGCCGAATCCTGAACCGAATCCTGGATTCGGTGCATCCCTAGTTATTATGCCTTTATTTTGCAACATATTGTTGAATGCATAGAACCAATAGACAGTACATTAGATATTGCACGATTACTATTTTTTACTTACTGGTTTCTTTATTTGTTTAATCTTTCTGATAAGGAAGATGCTTGAACCTCGTTTAGACAACTCTGCAGCCTTTACAGGCCCCATCATTAGTGATGGGCGAATTTATGCCGTTTCGCTTCGCCGAAATTCGTGAAACGGCGAAAAATTAGCGAAACGGCGCCGGCGTCTCGTTTTTGTCGCCGGCGCCAGTTTTTGACGCCGGCGCCCGTTTTTTCGACGCCTGGCGCCCGTTTTTGACGGTTTTTGAAAATTTTGACGCCGGCGAATTTTTTCTGCGAATTTTCGCAGGCGTTTCGCGAATTTATTCGCTGACGGCGAATCGCGCAAATTCGCCGCAAATTCGCGCCTGGCGAATAAATTCGCCCATCACTACCCATCATCTGTGGGTACATGTTGGTGACTGTACTTATGATCTGTACAATATTCCTACTGTACAAAAATAGGTGTTTCCCCTAAAAGGCAAAGGCAGGAATTAACATGGTGGATTTAATAGCAGGAGTATTTTTGAAATAGTAGGAAGATCTCAAATACATATGGAGGGATAATCTTTCTTTCTTTCTTTCTTTCTTTCTTTCTTTCTTTCTTTCTTTCTTTCTTTCTTTCTTTCTTTCTTTCTTTCTCTCTTTCTTCACAGAAACATTCAGAAAATGTAGCTGGTAATAGAACAAACTTTACTAAGGAGGAAAGCATGGTTGAATTCCCATGGAAATTTTGCCGGCATCAAAAAATTTTGGATGCGCGTCCTGAAAAGTCGCTCACGTCAAAATCGTTGTGCGTCAACATTATTTGACTTTACCAACAGACGACTTTTTGGACACACTTTCACATTTGATGCAGGGGTCAATTTTCGAGTATCACCAATTTTTTGAAATTCTTTTTCCATTTCGCAAAACGGGAGAAATTCACCCATCACTGTTGTTCTTACAATTTTGTTCACAAAAACTCTTTTTCGTTTTCTCTTTTCTCTGATACCCTCTAAAAAGCAAAAATTATTTGATTAAATAAAGAATACAGAGTTTTTTTAAACAATCAGTTTAAAAAAAACAAATTGCAAATTCTTAGACATTCCCAAAGTTCACCTTTCCCTTTAAGTGAATTCTATGCTCAGCGTTAAAGAGACATTAATGATGTGGGACAGCAGATCATCCAGGAGTAAACATTTAGCCTATCTCTAGTTATTACTATTTGCTTTATACAGGCAGTAGCTTCAGGGGATCCCACACATCTGTACCGGCAAGTTACAAAACTGGTCTTAATTGATGGTAGTATGTGGCAATCTGCCTACATGAAATGAAGTGACACACCCGTATACACCCATGTCATGGCTTTGCAGTTTTGTTATTTCTTACTTACACATCTAGCTGTTGCTTTACAGGGACTGTGTCAGTGTAATGTAGATGTAGGTATAGAGAGATATGTAAAATGTAGCAAAAATTGAGTGGTTCATTAACATTAAATCTCTTTATGTAACACCACCTCAGTGAACAGAGTAAAAATGATTTCATTCTTCAAACTGTGAATCCTCAGTCTTTATTTGTCAGTGGGTGTTGGTTTGAAGCCTGTATATCAGGAACTATAATGTGTTTTGGCAGGGCTGATTTACCCTTTATGCAACCTGCTGCTAGTCCCGGAACTATGGGTCTCACGCACAAATGTATTAGGGTTAGGGATGCACCGAAATCACTATTTTGGATTCGGCAGAACCCCCGAATCCTTTGCTCAAGATTCAGCTGAATACCGAACCGAACCCTAATTTGCATATGCAATTTGCATATGCAAATTAGGGGTTGGAAGGGGAAACATTCTTTACTTTCTTGTTTTCTGACAAAAAGTCACGTGATTTCCCTCCCCGCCCCTAATTTGCATATGCAAATAATGATTCGGATTAGGCTGAAAAAGGCAGAATCCCAAACCGAATCCTGGATTAGATGCATCCCTAATTAGGGTACAACTAGGAATAGGTGCTACAGCCTTAGACACATGGCTCTACTGTGTACTGTACCTTCAGTGGCGTTACTAGATATTTATTTAGATTGTATATGAATTAGGACCTCATGGGGCCCCTATACCTCCTGGGCCCCCTGCAGCCGCAGGGTCTGCTTCCTCTATAGTTATGCTCCTGACCTCCCTGGTACTGCAGAAACATGCGGCGGAGGAAGGGTGCTGGTGAGCGATCACAATGGGGAGAGGGGACCAGGAGGTAGGATGGCTTGTGGCTTTCAGCAGGGGGCTGATGAATAGGTTCTGCCTGGCTCTGCCCACTGCCAGTGTATTATCTCTTGACTCTTTTATAAATCTGTCTTTATTAAATAAATTAACAGGATTTATAAACCCCACCCTCACCCAGTCAGAATTTACCTGTAGTAAACCTGTAGTAAACCTGTAGTAAACCTGTAGTAAACCTTAAACCAAATCTATGGCAAACCTGATGTCACAGGCCGTGGCTGCACCAATGATCAAGGGCACAGACAGCTTTTTTAATTTAGTTAAATAGATAGTAGTTAACCCATATTATATAAACTGAAGAATATTGTTTTAAAAATACAATACTGTGCAAAAGTTTAAAAAAAAAATCAAATTTTTTTAAAAATTGTCAAAATGGTAATGCTTTCAAAAACAACACCATGACAAGTGTTTAATCCTCAAACAATGTTAATAGGTAGGGAATTTCTTGTCTCATGGGTGACTTAAAGACATCATGTAAAATCAAGTAAAATAAAAGAATCAATGAAGGAAAGTAAATTGATATTAGTTTAAAAAGTTTTCAAATATAATATATAACACACACTTTCACTCTGCTGGGGTATGTTTATTAGCAAAAAACTATTTTCAGATTTCAAGTAGTGGCATGTTATTGACTCTGATTGCTTTGGTACCAAATGGACCACATTTTATGAAAGCTTTCATGCTACAATATTCTCCATAATATTTCTGCTGTCTTAGTTGTTTTAGTCTCTGCTTCTAAGATCAGGAATCTGTGGGTGTCACACCATCATGGACCTGTTGTTCCCCAATTCCTGGCTAACTCCCCATGGGCATTCATGAATATTTTAAGTTCCAGATCAATCTTACTATATTATTTTATTAAAATGTTGCGTTTAAAAAAATGCATAGGAATGTAACTGTGCTAAAACTAGATGTCAATGATGGTGGGTAGAGCCAGGCAAAATACAGTATAATGGAATCAACTTACCCACTAAGGTGCAGGTACACATGATTTTCAAACGAATGTTTAACACACAGAGCCAACCCTTAAAGATGTTCAAATATCTTATTGTACAGTATTACTTTGTTTTTTACTAAAGGAATGTTTAGAACTCTAATATACACATGTAACCCAATATTGTTGCTCTTGACTGAATTCTACTGTGTCAGACACACCTCTGTAAGGAAATTGGGATTTTCAAAGGGGAAACCCGAGCAACATGGCAATTGAGTAATTACCAATTATTAAAAGAAACAGAACAATGTAAATACACCCCAATGCAAATATGAGCTGTGGCAAATGCATGGTTGTTTCCTAAAGGTAAACCTTATTTATTAATACACTTAGGGGCCGATTCACTAACTTCGAGTGAAGGATTTGAAGGTAAAAAACTTCGAATTTCGAAGTTTTTTTTTGGGCTACTTCGACCATCGAATGGGCTACGACTACGACTTCAAATCGAAGGATTCGAAGTAAAAATCGTTTGACTATTCGACCATTCGATAGTCGAAGTACTGTCTCTTTAAAAAAAACTTCGACCCCCTAGTTCGCCATCTAAAAGCTACCGAAGTCAATGTTAGCCTATGGGGAAGGTCCTCATAGGCTTGCCTAACTTTTTTTGATCGAAGGATATTCCTTTGATCGTTGGATTAAAATCCTTCGAATCGTTCGATTCGAAGGATTTTATTGTTCGATCGAAGGAATTATCCTTCGATCGTTCGATCAAACTATCTGCGCTAAATCCTTCGAAGTCGAAGGATTTTAATTCCTAGTCGAATATCGAGGGTTAATTAACCCTCATATTCGACCCTTAGTGAATCAGCCCCTTAAATTGTACTTAATTACTAGAGATGGCGCGAACTGTTCGCCGGCGAACTTGTTCGCGCGAACATCGGGTGTTCGCGCTCGCCGGAAGTTCGCGAACGTCGCGCGACGTTCGCCATTTTGGGTTCGCCATTGTTGGTGCTTTTTTTTGCCCTCTCACCCCAGACCAGCAGGTACATGGCAGCCAATCAGGAAGCTCTCCCCTGGACCACTCCCCTTCCCTATAAAAACCGAAGCCCTGCAGCGTTTTTTCACTCTGCCTGTGTGTGCTGAAGAGATAGTGTAGGGAGAGAGCTGCTGCCTGTTAGTGATTTCAGGGACAGTTGAAAGTTTGCTGGCTAGTAATCGTTTTGATACTGCTCTGTTATTGGAGGGACAGAAGTCTGCAGGGGTTTGAGGGACATTTAAGCTTAGGTAGCTTTGCTGGCTAGTAATCTACCTTCTACTGCAGTGCTCTGTATGTAGCTGCAGTGGGCAGCTGTCCTGCTTCTGATCTCATCTGCTGACTGCTGCAATAACAGTAGTCCTTGTAAGGACTGCTTTTATTTATTTTTTTGTTCCAATACAGAGCAGTATCAAGCAGATTACTAGCCAGCAAACTTACTATCATCTGTCCCTGAAATCACTAACAGCTCTCCCCCTACACTATCTCTTCCAAGCACACACAGGCAGATTTTTCAGATACATTTTTGCCCTTGATCCCCCTCTGGCATGCCACTGTCCAGGTCGTTGCACCCTTTAAACAACTTTAAAATCATTTTTCTGGCCAGAAATGTCTTTTTTAGATGTTAAAGTTCGCCTTCCCATTGAAGTCTATGGGGTTCGCGAACCGTTCGCGAACCGCTCGCATTTTTGCGCAAGTTCGCGAATATGTTCGCGAACTTTTTTTCTGACGTT
Source organism: Xenopus petersii (assembly GCA_038501925.1). Taxonomy (NCBI): domain Eukaryota; kingdom Metazoa; phylum Chordata; class Amphibia; order Anura; family Pipidae; genus Xenopus; species Xenopus petersii. The sequence continues at coordinate 25,368,097 of CM076684.1, read as the reverse complement.
CGCTACATCCCTATTAATTACTAATAGTTAAGACATCACTGGAAGTTGGTACCAATTATTTTGCCCTAAAATGGATCTCATAAAGTGATTACCAATTATTTTTATTTAATTTTCCAGGAGTCTTTGAGGTCTGGCATGGTGCTGCGAGATTGGCAAATATTATATTCTAATATGGTGACACTATTCAAAAAGGGATTCATTTCTTAATCTGAAAATGATGGGCCTGTCCGTAGTGGTAGGAAATGTTTTGAAAGGGAGATGAGATACTTATATATACATTGCAATACTATGGGGGTGATTTATCAACGTTTGAATTTGAAATGAAGGCGTAATTCAATTCTTTTTAACTAAAACTCACAAATTTGTATTATTGTTTCAAAAAATGTAATGTTTGGTATTTTGTAAGCAAATAAATCTTGAAAAAATTGAATGTAAAACCTAAAAGCTTGTCCAAGTCAAAATGTAAGCCATTTTTTCAATTTGAGATGTTGAAAGTGGTGAGTGGAATATGAAAGGAATATTCCACTTTTCCATTTTCAAAGGAATATTGGTGGCAGTAAGGTTGTGGAATGCTCTGTCAGATGATGTTGTAAAGGCTGAATCTGCTTTTAAGAGGGGCTTGGATGTTTTCTTGGACAAGCATAAAAGCCAAGGTTATTATGATACTAAAATCTACAATAAGGGGCAGATTCATCAAGGGTTAAATTTCAAAGTTGAAAATACTTTGAAATTCGACCATCGAATTGAATTACTTCAGTTATCGAATATCGAAGTTGAAGTCGAATTTGGGCATTTGCGGTCAAAGTAAAATCGTTCGTTCGAACGATTAAATCTTTTGAAACGAACGATTTTTCTTTGACTTTAAAAAACTTGGAAAAGTGATCTAGAAGGTCCCCATAGGCTAACATAGCACTTCAGCAGGTTTCATTTGGCGAAGTATTGAAGTAGAAGTTTTTTTAAAGAGACAGTACTTCGATTATCGAATAGTCGAATATTCAAACTATTTTACGTCGAATCTAAGTCTAAGTCATAGTATCCTATTCGATGGTCGAAGTATTCAAAAAATTACTTGGAATTTCAAATTTTTATACTTCGAAAATTCCCTCGAATTCACTTCAACCCTTGATAAATCTGCCCCTTAGTATAGATATTGGTATATATAGTTTATGCGAGTGTATGGAGGGGTCGGTGTGATTGTGTGTATGTAAGGACACTGGGTTTCATTTGGAGAGGTTAAACTTGATGAACTTTGGTCTTTTTTCAACAAAATTTTGCCTCTTTATAGGTCCCTGGTAAGACCTCATCTTGCAGTGCAATTTTGGGCTCCAGTCCTTATTCATGAGCTGGAGACATGCAACTAAACTGGTAAACTGGTAAAAATTATGAGGTAAGAATGTCAAGGTTGGGTTGTTTCCTCTGGAGAGAAGACATGTGTGAGGGGATGTAATTGCTCTTTACAAGTACATAAAAGAACATTATAGACATAAGTATAGCAATGATCAAAGCACCAGAGGTCACCCCTTAGACTTGGGGAACAGAATTTTCATTTAAAGTAGCTTTGGTGGTTCTTCACAGTTAGTACAGTGACGTTGGGGATGCCCTTCTGGGTGAGGTTGTGATACAGATTCTATTAAGGACTTTAAAGGAGAATTCAACTGAAAAAGCGCCACCCCCCCACCCTATGTAGACCCCCCCCCAGGGGAAATGCCCCTAACTTTTTAATACTTAATAATGATTCAGGGATCACAGTTCACTGCAGCCATCTTCCAGGTCTTCGTGTCTTCTTCTGGCGCTTCATCAATTTCCATCCATATCGGCGCATGCTCTGTTGTCACAAACCGGTAAAAAGTTATGACCATTTCCCCGGGGATGGGGGGCAGCTAGGCTGGGAGTAGGAGGGAGGGGAGTCTACATAGGTTAGGTGTGTAGGGTTCTTTTTTAGTTAAGGGTTGAATTCTCCTTTAAGATTAGCTTGGATGATTTCTTATACAATCATACTATCCAAGGCTATTACAATATTAGATCTATAGTTAGTTTAGTATACAGTAGATATAGAGAAATATAATTTATATTTGTGAGTATGTAAACAGTCTGTATACGTTTTGTAATATATATGCACTAGGAGTCATGTGGAACTTCATGGACTTTTGTATTTTCCAAACCAAATTTATTTCTAACTATGTATTTCCAAAGTGTACAAACCACCATCAGGACATGGAGTATAATCAGTAATGAGGCAAGGCTGGGCAAGGAGGGAAAGAATGAAGACGACTACTGGCAGAAAAGTGCAGGACACGCTTTATATTCTGTAAGTTTCTTAGTAAAAGATGAACATTGTAGAATTTGATGACACTTTTCTTTATTTGGAGTAAGAATTCATTTTTCTGGTTCCATAAAGGCAACGTTGTCTAAGTAAAAAAAAAATCTATTTCATTTAGTAAATCTGGGACTGGTTTTAGCTTATTTCAGCAATGCAGGGCGGAGTACTTTTCAGTCATTATGCAAGTTTACTTTTTCATTTTGAGGTTTTGGATGATTACTATGCAAATAGACTTTGGAGTTTAACATTCCATCCATTTAATATGATGATAATAATAATAAATATAACAGGTAGACTCGGAAATACACTTTTGTGCAATATACAGAGAACCCTCCCACTGGTTGTGACGTGAGAACATGGGTTAAAATATAGAGTAAAGAAAAGCTAAATTAGATTTCTTACTGTGTGAAAGGGACAATGGCCAGAGAGAAAGCAACAGCTGCCCGGGCCCTTTGCATGAGGGGATATCTACTCACAGGTACAGTCACTTATATTACTCCTCTCTATACTCACTATGCTGCAAGTAATTATACACACACTTTGTATGCCAGACAAAAATCATAAGGACCTGTCTGTCTAAGTATGTTCTTATCAATTTGTCTTTCAATCTACAGCCAAATATTGTGTTAATAATAAAATAGGGCAACATCAAAGTCTATATTAACAGAAGACATGCTCGGAAAAATCTACTATATACAAAACCTCAACTAACTACTCAAAATTACAGGCAAATGCTTATAGTACAATAATATTGCCTGAGGTTTCTTATAGATGTCAGATGTAAAATCTCTGTGTCTAAAGCACCTTCTCCATTTCCTTTCAGGGATAGCGGTTCTAAATTAATTAAATATATTCTGTGTTCCCACACACTACCTACCCTGACCCCCACTAAGCTCACTTTTCTGCAACATGGTTTGTAAATTGTCTCAAATGAAAATATACAGGTATTGTATGGGACCTGTTATCCAGAATGCTTGGGATCTGTGGTTTTCTAGATAACAGATCTTTCTGTAATTTGGAGCTTCATACCTTAAGTCTACTAGCAAATCATGTAAACATCAAATAAACCCAATAGGCTGGTTTTGCCTCCAATAAGGATTAATTATATCTTAGTTGGGATCAAGTTCAAGCTGCTGTTTTATTATTAGGGAGAAAAAAAAACTATACAAAAATTTGGATTATTTCCTTATAATGGAGTCTATGGTAATATGGAGATTTCTGGATAGCGGTTTTCCGGATAACGGATCCCATAGCTGTACTTAGTTGGGATAAGAGGAACAGCAGGCCCAGTGACATTTGAGAGGGTCTTGTTAGGCTCCTTATTAAGGTGCAGTTTCAGTAAATTGCACGTGTGCAAAACAACTTTGAAATGCTTTTGAGGATAAAGTAGGTGGTGGGACTTGTAGATTGTCCCTTCAGAACACCAAACCTTTTTACTCCAAAAATAAAACAACACTAAAACATTTTTAAAAAATTAATCAAATAGCATTGAGGATGCCTTGCCCATTTTGTGATCTCAGATACAGGTATGGGACCTGTTATCCAGAATGCTCGGGTTTTCCAGATAACGGATCTTTCCGTAATTTGGGTCTTCATGCCTTAAGTCTACTAGAAATTCATTTAAACATTAAATAAACCCAATATTCTGGTTTTGCTTCCAATAAGGATTAATTATATCTTAGTTGGGGTCAAGTACAAGCTACTGTTTTATTACTACAGAGAAAAAGGAAATCATTTTTAAAAATATGGATTATTTGGATAAAATGGAGTCTATTCCGTAATTCAGAGCTTTCTGGATATCGGGTTTCTGGATAAGGGATCCTATACCTGTACAAATAAATAAAACTCTTGCAGGGAGCCAACATTGCTTCTGGGTATGTAAGACAGTGAGCTGTATTTTTCTCCATTCATAGACATTAACTCTGCTCAGGGGAGGTGCTAAGGAATAGACAGACAAAAATGTTACTTTACATATGCAGGGGCAGTGTGCAAACTACAATTCTCATGTTTTTACCCAGAATGCCCAATTCCCCCCATAAAACCGCAGCATAATTGTAGCCATGAGCGGCAGTTGTGTCTGAAGCAATGGTGTTTGAATCGTCAAAACAAGCAGACCAAACAAGTTCTGTAATTTGGAGCTATCTGGATAACAGGTTTCCAGATAACAGATACCATTACTGTAGTGGGAATGTCATTGTCTCTCTGGAACAACAACTGCACATTATTCTTTAAACAGGAGTACACAGAGTATATTGATGTAACCTGCTGTTGGAACACTTGAGCTGCGAACTTTAAGATAGTAATAAGTGCATTTGTAATTGATTTAGAACAACAGTCAGGACAGACGCACCGGCACTGAGCAAAACTATACGGAAGTTCAAGGATAATATTTGTTCTTAATGAGTGGCATATATTCGCGCACAGGGCCGGATTTATATAGTTGGCGCCCCTAGGCCCACTGCCAATCGTCGCCCCTGTTCCCTCCCCTTTATTAGTGCAAAATGTTATCATCTGGACTGGAACAATGGCGATTTCGCATGGGAAATTTAAAAAATTATTGTATCTCCAGCGCATCCCCAGTGTTTTTGAACCAATGTGGGTGTGGTTGGGCAGCATGCCGCCCCCCTAAAATTCTGCCGCCCTAGGCCCGGGCCTTCGTGGCCTTTCCACAAATCCGGGCCTGTTCGCGCAAAGCTTAGATCCCTTTTTTGCAAGACTGTAACTATTGCATATAAGAGGAATGACCCCTATGGAGTCAACAATAGATGGAAATCCTATTTGCAATTTGCAGGGTTGTGTAATTAGTAGACTTGTTCACATGTACAGTATAGACAAAACTTTCCCTTTACAAATTCAGTTCTTGTGCTTCTTCTTAAGTCCTCTACTTGTTCTTCTGATCTTAATTTATTTTCTCTTTCAGTTTGCCTCAGTGTTTGGATGGATTCAGCCCATGGAATTGGGGTTCAGCTGATCCCTCAGTATCCGGTGGTTAATCAGTCTGTTACCCTGAGTGTCACTGGAGTCAATGGCACAATAAGAGAGTTCAGATGGTATAAAGGTTCAGTTGCAGCTGCTCCTAATCAAATTTTCAATGTTACTCCATCTTTAAACTCAAATGTGACAAATGGGCCTCAGTATTTCCCTCGGGCCAAATGGCTCCTGAATGGCTCATTGCAGATTTCAGGCCTTGTTCCATCAGACCGGGGGAATTACATAGTGCAGGTACAGACTGGGATTGTAACACAAGTGACAGTTTTCCTGCCAGTTTATGGTGAGTAGAGTGTGTGCTTCATGGTCATAATGTCATTTGTTTCCTCACATTTTGAAATTATAAGCAGATAAACAATTTGTATATGACTTAGTTCTTACAGCCATAAGAAGTTTTAAAGGGGATTTAAAACCCCAAAATATGAAGGGTGTAAAATTATTCAGAGTGGTCCTCTGAGCACTACTACATTACTTTCATTCTCTGCTTAAAGTGGTTTCTGACAGTGTTATACTTCTAGGCAGGCTTGGCTCAACAGCTCTCTTTGAAGACCTGGAGTACCAGCAACTCAGTGGAGCTCATTTATTAACCCAAAGCAGCCAATCAGTGGTTAACTTTTTAAAGCCAGCTGCAAATAGAACAATGAATACAACAATTTGATTGATTGCCATGGGTTACTGCCCATAGCAAATTGGCCCAGTGTTGATAAATGACCCCCACTGCCTTTGCACTTTCTGTTTCAGTTTACCCTAGAGTTGCTGACTCCCAGTTGAGCCAGAAGCAGTGCCGGGCCAAGCCGGCTGGGCGCCTTAGGCAACCCAGCCGGCTACGTCACCCCCCTCCCCAAGCGTTTTTGTGCATGTGCGGAAGTGCGTGAGTGCGCTTGCGCAAAAGCACATACGTGCGCATGCGCAAAAGCGCACAAGTGCACGATGAGGATACTTGCTGCCAACCGTGGAGACTCAACACCCGAGCACAAGCACATGTGCGAGGAAGAGCGCAGGTATGTGCTGAAGAGGAGGAACTGCTCATTGTGAGGAAGCAAGGGTCTGAGCTAGGGGAAGGCGGAAGAAGAGGTATGTGCCTGGCGCCCCTCCACCTTTGCGCCCTAGGCACGTGCCTCTTCTGCCTACCACTAGTTCCGGCCCTGGCCAGAAGTCTGATATTAGCATGTTAACATACAACTATCTCAGAATAGAAAGCATTAAAAATAGAAAGTTAATGCAAATGGCAGGAGTGATCAAAGATGCACCTTGATTAAGTTTGCATCAATTAATATTTTAGGTGTAGATCCGCTTAGTTTCGATTTTCAATTTCCTTCCAATTTCTTCTCACTAGCATCCTTTTGTAAGACTTTAAAAAAAAAAAAAATCCATCACCAGTACAAGTTACTCCTCCATACCATCTTGCGTTTTTATTAAATGTCTCTTCGTCAAATACAGTATGGTTGAGGTCAGTAACAAAAAAGAGAATTCCAGCTACCCGTCTATTGTTAAAATGTCCTGAAGGCTTGAATGGTACTGTGTATGAAATAAACTGAAGGCTTGGATAGATTGTCATCTTGTTATCTCAAGTGGAAAGCCTTCTATTGGTAACACAACAAGAGTACCACATATACTTATGAGTAGGGACGGCAAATTCTAAAACAGAACTCCCATTCCTCATTCTCAAACATTATTTAACACATTCAAACAGATCAAACCTAATGACTGCCTATTGTTTAATTAGAACACACAGTAATTGACTGCCATTTGTCTGTAGTTCAGTGAACAATGGTGGACAGTAGGCTACTAGGCTAGACATCCCCCACATAACTGAATACAATTACTTCACCATAACCACAGAATCCAGAAAGAGAAGGTATAATAAACTCAAGTATTCCTAATCAAATCATATATACATTTATATGAAAAGTAACTTATAGGAAGGGCATATATTACATTTAGATGAACAGCTGCTCAGAGGATAGATCCAAACCCACACTACATTAGGAAATCTTTAGCTTCAAAGCTGTGCATATTGTTGGGAGCAGATGTACATGGACACTCAAGACAATAAAGAACGCTATTGTAGGGCAATGATCTGGTCTCCCATTTCTATTCAGCCCATCAAAGCAAAAGTAAATCCAGTAAAGACCACAGAAGCATCTTCCAGTCTCATATGTTAGTATCAGCAACTGAAAAAAATCATATTGGTCTGCACTGATTAAAATCAAGCATATTATGTATGAGAATTTGTTTTATTTGCACTGCTTTTTGTACAGTTCTTGGACACGATTTCTCCGAAGTTCTTAAACTATTCTCTCACTTTGACTTGATAACTGTAGAGGGTGTGAAGTTTAACTTCCTTATTGTGCAACACATCCCATAGAGGTAACCTATGCTCTTTGGGAGGGGGGAGTATTCCCATTAGGCCAAGTGTATTAAGGGTGATCCCTAGGTCCACTAGAATATAAAAGAGGGGTAGGAGGAATACCATAGTTCTTCGCTTTGGACACTACCTTAAGGCAGGAGGGGGATGTGCTGGAGGGCCTGAGACATGAGGGATCCACTGTCCATCCTTCCAGGTTAAAAATAAAACATAAGCACTCTAATTATTCCAATATTTCTACTTACCTGGCATGTACTGTAAGATTTACAGTGTAGCTATATGCTTTCCGCCATCTTTGTAGCGAGGGCTTAAAGAGAATGTATGTAATAGTGTTCTAGTTGGAAAGTAAATGTGCAAGGAAAGGCTTTCATTACCTTTTGTTGTTTTTATTTTCAGAGCCTGTCACTTCCACAGTGATCAGCACAAACAATAAGGAACCTCAGGAGAATGGGAAAGTCACCCTGACATGCAGTACAAATAACGCCGAAAAGATCGTTTGGAACAAAAAGGGTGTCTCTCTCCCCCCCGGACTGATTCTGTCTGCAGATAACAGGACTCTCATTTTCTCCAGTGTCTCTCGCTCAGATACAGGACAATATCGATGTGAAGCTTCAAATGCCGTCAGTAAGATTATCAGTGATCCCTACACACTAACTGTAAACTGTAAGTAACTACTGTATGGGCAACTGGTGTTGGTGTTATATGCAATGAGACAAAGACATAAGGAAAAACAAAAATAAATGATGACATGGTCCCCTATGTTATCCAGAATACTTGGGACCTGGGGTTTCCGGATAACAGATCTTTCTGTAATTTGGATCTTCATACCTTAAGTCTACTAGAAAATCATGTAAACATTAAATAAACTATATAGGCTGGTTCTGCTTCCAATAAAGATGGATTATATCTTAGTTTGGATCAAGTACAAGGTACTGTTTTATTATAACAGAGAAAAAGGATTTCTTTAAAAAAATGTGGATTTATTTGGATAAAATAGAGTCTATGGAAGGCAGGCATTCTGTAATTCGCAGCTTTCTGGATAAATGTTGTCTGGATAATGGATCCAATAACTGTAGCGTTATACCACTTTGCCAAAAATAAATTGCAAGCACGTTCGAGTAATTCTGCCTCATGTTCATAAGGTCAGAAAACTTTAGCAACCAGATAACTCAAAGACAGACAAAGGCAAGGCAATGTTTCAGGCAATGCTTGAGATAAGGCTGTTGCACAACATTTTGCCTGGTCTTTTGGCACCAATAAACACCTTCACAATATTCTGAGTGCTACAGTGTGACTATCTTCGAGTTATGTGTTTCCCCTGGAAGTGACGTAAACAGCTTGCACCTGATGCTACAAAAAGTTGTTGGTATAATTGAGCATTTCCTCTATTACCTGTGTTTAGCAACCAGACAGTTTCATTCCAAAATAAAGAACAACAGAACAATAAAGCTTTAAAAAAAATTGTAAAAAGTAAAATAATAAATTCCATTTACTTAGAATGGCACATCTACGTCTCACTATCTATATGGACCTAATTCACATGATTTAAACAGTAAAAGGGTTAGTCTGAAGTGTGGGTAATGGTCAATAATCTAAACTTGTCATAACATAAGCTTAACACTTACATAATATGTAATTGTAGTGTCATACACACTTTATACCACCACCAGGGCAAATGAGATAGGGCAATGACAGCCTACTATTAGGGATGGCGCGAACTGTTCGCCGGCGAACTTGTTCGCGCGAACATCGGGTGTTCGCGCTCGCCGGAAGTTCGCGAACGTCGCGCGACGTTCGCCATTTTGGGTTCGCCATTGTTGGCGCTTTTTTTTGCCCTCTCACCCCAGACCAGCAGGTACATGGCAGCCAATCAGGAAGCTCTCCCCTGGACCACTCCCCTTCCCTATAAAAACCGAAGCCCTGCAGCGTTTTTTCACTCTGCCTGTGTGTGCTGAAGAGATAGTGTAGGGAGAGAGCTGCTGCCTGTTAGTGATTTCAGGGACAGTTGAAAGTTTGCTGGCTAGTAATCGTTTTGATACTGCTCTGTTATTGGAGGGACAGAAGTCTGCAGGGGTTTGAGGGACATTTAAGCTTAGGTAGCTTTGCTGGCTAGTAATCTACCTTCTACTGCAGTGCTCTGTATGTAGCTGCAGTGGGCAGCTGTCCTGCTTCTGATCTCATCTGCTGACTGCTGCAATAACAGTAGTCCTTGTAAGGACTGCTTTTATTTATTTTTTTGTTGTTTTACTACTACTACTACTACTACTACTATAAGAGCCCAGTGCTATTAGTCTAGCAGTGTTGGGGAGTGGGACTGGTGTGCTAATCTGCTGCTCCTAGTAGTTCAGCAGCACCAACTTTATTTTTTTTTTTTTTTAATATTCATTTTTTTTTTATTTTACTTTTTTTTATTTTACTACCGCTGTAGTAGTGTATAAGTTGACCTTTTAGGCATTATTTGCCCTGTAGGCATTTTTTGCCCAGTGTGTTATTCAACCAACTGCCATCTAGCTGTGTGACCTTGTTCACATTCTGTCTAAATATCCATAATATTACCGTCTCCAGAAAAAACACCGGAGTGACTTTTTTCAAGCAGCAATAATATATTTTACGTAATCCGTATCCATCGCTGTATTAGTGCATAAGTTGACCTTTTAGGCATTATTTGCCCTGTAGGCATTTTTTGCCCAGTGTGTTATTCAACCAACTGCCATCTAGCTGTGTGACCTTGTTCACATTCTGTCTAAATATCCATAATATTACCGTCTCCAGAAAAAACACCGGAGTGACTTTTTTCAAGCAGCCATAACATATTTTACGTAATCTGTATCCATCGCTGTAGTAGTGTATAAGTTGACCTTTTAGGCATTATTTGCCCTGTAGGCATTTTTTGCCCAGTGTGTTATTCAACCAACTGCCATCTAGCTGTGTGACCTTGTTCACATTCTGTCTAAATATCCATAATATTACCGTCTCCAGAAAAAACACCGGAGTGACTTTTTTCAAGCAGCCATAATATATTTTACGTAATCCGTATCCATCGCTGTAGTAGTGTATAAGTTGACCTTTTAGGCATTATTTGCCCTGTAGGCATTTTTTGCCCAGTGTGTTATTCAACCAACTGCCATCTAGCTGTGTGACCTTGTTCACATTCTGTCTAAATATCCATAATATTACCGTCTCCAGAAAAAACACCGGAGTGACTTTTTTCAAGCAGCCATAACATATTTTACGTAATCTGTATCCATCGCTGTAGTAGTGTATAAATTGACCTTTTAGGCATTATTTGCCCTGTAGGCATTTTTTGCCCAGTGTGTTATTCAACCAACTGCCATCTAGCTGTGTGACCTTGTTCACATTCTGTCTAAATATCCATAATATTACCGTCTCCAGAAAAAACACCGGAGTGACTTTTTTCAAGCAGCCATAATAAATTTTACGAGATCCGTATCCACCGCTGTAGTAGTGTATACGTTGATCTTGTGGGCAGTATTTGCACAGTGTTTTCTTCAAACCGCCATCTAGCTGTGTGAGCTTGTTCACATTTTGTCTAAATATTGATAATATTATCGTCTCTAGAAAAACCACTTGAGTTACTTTTTTTCAAGCAGCATTCATATATTTTACGTAATCCGTATCCACCGCTGTGTATACGTTGACCTTGTAGGCATTATTTGCACAGTGTTTTCTTCAAACCGCCATCTAGCTGTGTGAGCTTGTTCACATTTTGTCTAAATATTGATAATATTATCGTCTCTAGAAAAACCACTTGAGTTACTTTTTTTCAAGCAGCATTCATATATTTTACGTAATCCGTATCCACCGCTGTGTATACGTTGACCTTGTAGGCATTATTTGCACAGTGTTTTCTTCAAACCGCCATCTAGCTGTGTGAGCTTGTTCACATTTTGTCTAAATATTGATAATATTATCGTCTCTAGAAAAACCACTTGAGTTACTTTTTTTCAATCAGCATTCATATATTTTACGTAATCCGTATCCACCGCTGTGTATACGTTGACCTTGTAGGCATTATTTGCACAGTGTTTTCTTCAAACCGCCATCTAGCTGTGTGAGCTTGTTCACATTTTGTCTAAATATTGATAATATTATCGTCTCTAGAAAAACCACTTGAGTTACTTTTTTCAAGCAGCATTCATATATTTTACGTAATCCGTATCCACCGCTGTGTATACGTTGACCTTGTAGGCATTATTTGCACACTGTTTTCTTCAAACTGCCATCTAGCTGTGTGTATTATCGTTTCCAGAAAAACCAACTGAGTTTTTGTTGTTGTTGTTTTTTTAAAAATAATGCCAGGCAAAGGCAGGCCACCACGCAGAGGCCGTGCTAGGGGCCGTGCTGCTATGCAATCCTGTGGCCCTAGCAAATTGCCCAGTTTTAAAAAGCCAATGACCCTGAACTCCCAAAATGCTGAAGAGGTAGTTGACTGGCTTACACAGCACACCCCATCCTCTACCGTTTCTAACTTTACCACAACATCCTCCTCATCCTCCACTGCTATGGCCACCCCACGTAACACTTCCTCCACCACCGGTGCCCCTTCTTCACTGGAGTCAGAGGAGTTATTTTCCCATGAGTTTCTTGAACTGAGTAATGCGCAACCATTATTGCCAGAAGAAGATGAAGGAGATGAGGACGTTACACCAGATTTAATTCTGGCAGAGAACACGACAGAGATGGACATAATGATGAGTGATGAGGAGGAGGTCCCCGCTGCTGCTTCCTTCTGTGATGTGTCAGAAGAAATTGATGCATCTGAGGAGAATGATGATGAGGAGATTGATGTTTTGTGGGTGCCTAGTAGAAGAGAGCAAGAGGAGGGTAGTTCAGATGGAGAGACGGAGAGTCAGAGAGGCAGTAGGAGAATAAGACTTAGAAGAAGCAGGGAGGACAGCCCGCAGGGATCAGTAGGGCAACAACATGTATCGGCACCTGTGTTCAGCCGGCCAACGCACCCGCCATTGCCGCCAATGCCGCCAACTTCTACTGTTACCGCCAGATCGCACACTTCCAAAAAGTCAGCAGTGTGGGATTTTTTTAATGTGTGTGCCTCTGACAAAAGCATTGTAATTTGCAATGAGTGCAGTCAGAAACTGAGCCTTGGTAAGCCCAACAGCCACATAGGTACAACTTCTATGCGAAGGCACATGAGTGGCAAGCACAAAGCACTTTGGGAGCAACACCTCAAAGGCAACAGGCAAACTAAAAGCCACACTCCTTCTGGTCCAGCATCTTACTGCTCTACCTCTGCTCTCCTTGACCCGTCTGAACCACCCTCCACTCCGCCTTCCACCTTGACCACCTGTTCCCATTCCCAGTCATCTGCCACCAGCCAAGTTTCTGTGAAGGCCATGTTTGAGCGTAAGAAGCCAATGTCTGACTGTCACCCCCTTGCCCGGCGTCTGACAGCTGGCTTGTCTGCACTCTTAGCCCGCCAGCTTTTACCATACCAGCTGGTGGACTCTGAGGCCTTCCGCAAATTTGTAGCAATTGGGACACCGCAGTGGAAGGTACCCAGCCGCAATTTTTTTTCTAAAAAGGGAATACCACACCTGTACCAACATGTGCAGAGCCAAGTTACCGCATCTCTGTCACTTAGTGTTGGGCCAAAGGTCCATATGACTACTGACGCATGGTCCTCCAAGCATGGTCAGGTCAGGTATGTCACCTACACTGCCCACTGGGTGAACTTGGTAATGGCTGGGAAGCAGGGAATGGGTAGCTCAACAACAACAACAGTGGAGTTGGTGTCACCGCCACGGATTGCACGCGGTTCTGCCACCACCTCTACTCCTCCATCGCTCTCTACCTCGTCTTCTTCCTCTTCTTCTTCTTACTCTGCTGCTGGGTCCTCCTTCTCCTCCTCCACACCTGTGCACCCCCAGCTCCCCCTAGGCTATTCGACGTGCCAGGTACGCCGTTGTCACGCTGTCTTGGGGATGACGTGCCTGGAAAGCAAAAACCATACCGGATCTGTACTCCTGTCATCTCTGCAGTCACAGGCCGATCGGTGGCTGACCCCACACCAACTGCAGATCGGAAAAGTGGTGTGTGACAATGGAAGCAATCTGTTGGCAGCGTTGAGACTGGGCAATTTAACACATGTGCCCTGCATGGCACATGTGTTAAATTTAATAGTCCAACGTTTTGTCTCCAAGTACCCAGGATTCCAGGACGTTCTCACCCAGTCCAGAAAGGTGTCGGCCCATTTCAGACGTTCCTACACAGCCATGGCACGCCTTGCTGACATTCAGCAGCGCTACAACATGCCAGTCAGGCGTTTGATTTCTGACAGCCAGACTCGCTGGAATTCAACGCTCCTTATGTTGGAACGTCTGCTGCAACAACAAAGGGCCGTCAACGAGTACCTTTTTGAACTGGGTGGTAGGACTGGATCTGCAGAGCTGGGGATTTTTTTCCCCCGTTACTGGGTGCTTATGCGCAATGCCTGCAGGCTCATGCGACCTTTTGAAGAGGTGACAAATATGGTCAGTCGCACCGAAGGCACCATCAGCGACCTAATACCCTTCGCTTTCTTCCTGGAGCGTGCCGTGCGACGAGTGACAGATGAGGCTGTAGACCAGCGTGACGAGGAGCTGGAAGCGCACGTTTTATGGTCGGAATCACCAGAACGAACCCAGGCACCTGCTGCAACGCAGGGAGAGGTGCCAGAAGTGGAGTCAGAGGAGGAAGGTGGCTTTGTGGAGGAGGAGGAGGAGGACCAACAGGAGCAGGCTTCCCAGGGGGCTAGTGGTGACCTTTTGGGGACCCCTGGTCTTGTACGTGGCTGGGGGGAGGAGACCGTGGATGATGCAGTCCTTGATAATGAGGAAGCGGAGATGGATAGCTCTGCATCCAACCTTGTGAGAATGGGGTCTTTCATGCTGTCATGCCTGTTGAAGGACCCCCGTATCAAGAGGCTTAAGGAGAAGGACCTGTACTGGGTCGCAACGCTACTAGACCCTCGGTACAAGCATAAAGTGTCAGAAATGTTACCAACATACCACAAGTCCGAAAAGATGCGGCATTTACAAACCAGCCTGCAAAACATGTTGTACAATGCTTTTAAGGGTGATGTCACTTCAGGAACTCATCAACATTCCAGGGGCAGAGGTGCCAGTAATCCTGCCACGAGCACACCTGCAAGGACAAAGCCCTTTGGCCGGTCTGTAACGTCAGACATGCAAATGTTTTTCTGTCCAAGGCAGCGCCACAACCCTTCTGGATCCACCCTCAAAGAACGCCTCGACCGGCAGGTAGCGGACTACCTGGCATTAACTGCAGATATCGACACTCTGAGGAGCGATGAACCCCTGGACTACTGGGTGCGCAGGCTTGATCTGTGGCCAGAGCTGTCACAATTTGCCATGAACCTCTTGTCTTGCCCAGCCTCAAGTGTGCTCTCAGAAAGGACCTTCAGTGCAGCAGGAGGGATTGTAACTGAGAAGAGAACTCGCCTAGGTCACAAAAGTGTCGATTACCTGACCTTTATTAAAATGAATGAGGGGTGGATCTCGGAGGGTTACTGCACGCCGGAAGACTTGTTCTGACTTCTATGCAGCTGTCCTTCTCTTCAAGCCTCATGACTCCACACACAGCTGTCCTTTAGCGTCCTCCTCCCTCCGCCACCGTTACAAACTAGGGTGCAAACCCTACTGGTTTAATTTTTTCTGGCCTCTGTGCTTCAGTGGCTGCGTCCAAAAAAACTGGGCAAACAATGTCTACAAGGTCAACGTATGGCGAAAAATTACTATTTTCAGCATTTATATGGCATATTTTTTCTGGCAACTGTGCTTCAGTGGCTGCGTCCAAAAAAACTGGGCAAACAATGCCTACAAGGTCAACGTATGGCAGTTGTTTAAAGAGAACAGTAGATTACTAGCCAGCAAAGCTACCTAAGCTAAAATGTCCCTCAAATCCCTGCAGACTTCTGTCCCTCCAATACAGAGCAGTATCAAGCAGATTACTAGCCAGCAAACTTACTATCATCTGTCCCTGAAATCACTAACAGCTCTCCCCCTACACTATCTCTTCCAAGCACACACAGGCAGATTTTTCAGATACATTTTTGCCCTTGATCCCCCTCTGGCATGCCACTGTCCAGGTCGTTGCACCCTTTAAACAACTTTAAAATCATTTTTCTGGCCAGAAATGTCTTTTTTAGATGTTAAAGTTCGCCTTCCCATTGAAGTCTATGGGGTTCGCGAACCGTTCGCGAACCGCTCGCATTTTTGCGCAAGTTCGCGAATATGTTCGCGAACTTTTTTTCCGACGTTCGCTACATCCCTACCTACTATAGACCGATACCTTTTGCTGATCTTTCACGCTCTAGTATGTATAGGACTAGCTCCTAAAAGAAACACATTTTCGGTGATAATACAGGTTCAAGACTTCTCTGCAGCTAAGTATTAGGGATGCACCGAATCCACTATTTTGGAATCGGCCGAACCCCAGAATCCTTCATTAAAGATTTGTCCGAATACCGAACCGAATCCGAACCCTAATTTGCATATGCAAATATGCAATTATGCAAATTAGGGGTTGAAAGGGGAAAATATTTTTTACTTCCTTGTTTTGTGACAAAAAGTCACACGATTTCCCTCCCCGCCCCAAATTTGCATATGCAAATTAAGATTAGGATTCGGTTCGGCCGGGCAGAAGGATTCGGCCAAATCCAAATCCTGCTGAAAAAGCCCAAATCCCGAACCGAATCCTGGATTCGCTGCATCCCTACTAAGTATTTTATCTCACTTACTTTCATTAGTATCTAAACGACAGGCACCTTCAAACAGCAGCCTTTCAGAAAGAGGGCAGTTGATCTTGATTTGTTTCTTGAAACAGTAGCTCTGATTCTGAGAGTATGGTAAATTAGGGATGGTAGTGTAGGTTAAGGTTAAAAAAATATTAGTTCATGTAAGTAATAATTTTCAAAGAGACCCATTGAGTCGACTAATGGGAAGATATATACCAAGAGCAGAAACCCTATTGGGAAACCTTACATTCTTTAGTTTAAGTATCAAGTGGGTCGTGTAGGAAGGGTTGATAGAAAACCTGCTGTATGATGATCTAGATCTATATTCTGCTGAGTGGCCTTTCAATAGGGATGTAGCGAACTGTTCGCCGGCGAACTTGTTCGCGCGAACTTCGACCGTTCGCGTCCGCCGAATGTTCGCGAACGTCGCGCGACGTTCGCATTTTGAGTTCGCGTTCGATTCGAATACAAATCGTTCGACCATTCGACCATTCGAATTCCTTCGACCTCTAAAAATCAAACGATTTCCATTCGTAGAACGATTGTAAGCATTCGATCGAACGAAAAGCATTCGATCGAATGCTTCGATCGTTCGATTCGAATGAAAATCGTTCGATCGAACGATTAAAATCCTTCGATCGTTCGAATCGAACGATTTTAGCGGGTGTTCGAAGTTCGCGAACTGTTTGCGAACGTTCGCATTTTTTGCCGGTGTTCGCGAACGGCGTTCGCGAACACCAAATCGGCAGTTCGCTACATCCCTACCTTTCAAACCTATCATTTAGCATTTGTGGTGTTGCTGATCAAACAACTATATCTCAATAATCTTTAAATCTTATAGTTGCATATCTTTTCCGATCCACTTACATTCTATGTCCATATTTGACATATTTTACATTCTATGTCCATATTTGGGATCTTTGCCTCATTTCACTTGTTTCATCATATTTTGCAGATGGTCCAGATAACCTTAAAATTATAAGTATGAATGCCAGGAAACCACTCTCATTAGAATGTTCCTCTGATTCTTTCCCATCACCAACCTATGGGTGGAAAATCAACGGAACTATTTCAGGAATCCGAAATAAAACATTGCGCATTGAACAGAACAAGATCAATGCAGGTCATTATACCTGTATTGTGACTAATTCAGCGACAAAGCTCTCCCAAGAAATCTCTGCAATTGTGATTGGTAAGTTCTGAATCTTGTCACTGTCCATCAGCAAATATACAGTAAGTATACAGAAATGATACACAAACCAGCAACACTCCATAACATTGCCGAGATCTGTTTTTTTCTCTCATATAGAGCTACTAAAAAGCTTGTCCATGGTTTATGTCAGTGGAGAGTGAATGGTATTTAATGTGTGCAATATAAATAGAGCTACAGTAGAATGTTTTAGACTATATTTTCAAATTTACATGGCCCCTAATGGAGAACCCAACAAAATATAGGACGACACATGGGATCTTGGGCATAAAATGTAAATGTACATATGCAAAAGTGCAGTTTTTGGAATTTTTTGTATTTGCTTGTATACGTGTATTTATTTTAAATACCTTATATGCATGCTTATATGTTCAATTTACTTCAATAATTGATTAATAAATTAAATTTTTGTTGTCAGGTTGACAGAACAGTATTAAATATGGCTTTCCTAACAATGAGCAGCCTTAAAAAATCCATACACCTTCTTACAAATGATTGGAAGACACAATGGTGCTTTGTGAAATGCATTTTGTTGTAGTGTGTCATTATTTTGTGAGATGGTCTTGTAAGGAAATCTTACTCTGGTAGTCTAGTGGGGGGACGGCAGGGACGCCTGCCGCCCCCTCGGCGGGGATGCCTGCCGCGCTGCTGCTCCTCTTGCGCCGGTTTCCTAATGCGCATGCGCACACGCACTTATGGGTTTAAAGGCGCATGCACGCTGACGTGGTGACGTCAGCGCGCAATGGCGCCAAATGTGAAAGTATTAAAGGGGCATTTCCACTGTTTGTCATTGCCCGTGAAAGGATTTGTTCCTGGTGCTATTAGCTTTTGATATTCTGTTTGAATCTGATCCTGATTATCTGTTTTGACCCCTGCCTGCCTGTTTGACTATTCTGATCTCTGGAACATGACCCTTGCCTGCCTTCGACAACTCTTCCTGCTAAATCCCTTGATTGACAACCCGGTTTGACCCTTGCCTGCCTGACGTTTCTTTATATCTGCCTGCCTCAAACCTGCCTGACTGATGATTCTCTTGCCTGCTCCATTTGTACCGTGACCATCGGCCTAACTGACTTTTACAACAGTCGTGCCCCTTTGCTTGCCAGAACTCCTCGCTTTGCTCCTCTCAAAAAGTCCAGGTGGCATCTGAGTAGGGATGTAGCGAACTGTTCGCCGGCGAACTAGTTCGCGCGAACTTCGACTGTTCGCGTCCGCCGAATGTTCGCGAACGTCGCGCGACGTTCGCCAATTGGTGTTCGCGTTCGATTCGAAGTAAAATTTCGTTCGACCATTCGACCATTCGACCATTCGATCGCTAAAATCGAACGATTTCCATTCGTTCGAACGATTATAAGCATTCGATTGAATTAAAATCATTCGATCGAATAGCTTCGATCGTTCGATTCGAACGAAAATCCTTCGATCGTACGAATAAAATCCTTCGATCGTTCGATCGAACGATTTTATCGAGCGTTCGAAGTTCGTGAACTGTTCGCGAACTGTTCGCTTTTTTGCCGGTGTTCGCGAACGGCGTTCGCGAACACATCGGCGGCGGTTCGCTACATCCCTACATCTGAGTACGCTGAGGGCTCCTCCCGAAGCCAAAGGCGGTCACACTACTGGTGAAGCCGAGCCAAGACCAGGGAGCTTGGCATTAGTTCTGGTTTAGGGTGCCGACCGTGACAGGTCTTTTATAATGCATTGAACTAATAAACAGCATTGTATTATGACATTTCTAAGGTAACAAAATGTATATACTGTATACAGTTTTGACCAACATTTTTCATTGTATGTTAATTTTTTTACAGAAAATGAACTCCGTTCAGTAAACTGGAAAACCTTGACAGCTGCCATCATCTTTGGCCTTATTTTAGGAGCTGCATCCACCATCTTTATTACATTTTTGCTATACAGAAAATATGTTCTTCCTCTAAAAGGTGAAGCATGATGAAATCATGGAGGAATAAACATCAGGTCTCTTGTTGAAATTGAGACAGTATAGGGATATTAACTTCATTTGCTTATAACGTAACAGACAGAAACATGAAAACCAAGTTTACATGTTATTAAATAGAGAAAATCATTTTATAGATATAATTGATAGACTAAAGGAGTTAAAAAAGTTGCTGTATTAATGCAAGAGAAGGCTCATGGTAAGAGAGAGAATGAGTAGTTGTTTGGGAAATACAAGGGTTCAAGTGTTGC
Organism: Xenopus petersii; assembly: GCA_038501925.1. NCBI lineage: Eukaryota > Metazoa > Chordata > Amphibia > Anura > Pipidae > Xenopus > Xenopus petersii. Next base: position 25,348,230 of record CM076684.1, on the reverse strand, counting down.
CTTTATGAGACAAGGAAAAGGTGAGGGAAATTCTCAAGCAAAAGAGCAATTAAATATGTGAGTGTGGGTTGGGAAAGGTATGCAAGACATGGGTGCCTCCATGACAAACCTGAATATTCCCAGAGTTTGGCTTGTATGAGTCTAACTACATAGCTTCAGCAGAACTATTGGCTTAACCTTGTACAGTTGGGGGCACATTTACTAAGGGTCGAATATTGAGGGTTAATAAACCCTCTAATTGACCCTCGAAGTAAAATCCTTCAAATTCAAATATCGAATTAGAAGGATTTACTGAAAATACTACGAAGTAAAAATCGTTCAGTCCAATGATGAAATCCTTCGAATCGAACGATCAAAGGCTTTTTCTTCGATCAAAAAAACCTTAGAAAACTGATGAGGAAGGTCGAATAAAAAAAAAAAAAAGTTCCCAAAATCTACAATGTCCCAATAGGCTAACATGCAACTCGGTAGCTTTTATTTGGCGAATTATTGAGTTGTAGGATTTTTTAAAGAGACAGTACTTTGATTATCGTATGGTCGAATGATTTTTACTTTGAATCATTTGAATCATTCAATTCGATCAAATTCAATCGAATTTGACCAATTCGATGGTCGAAGTACCCAAAAAAATACTTAGAAATTCTAATATTTTTGCATTCGAACTATTCACTCGAGCTAAGTAAATCTGCCCCTTAGTGTATAACTTGCATTTATATTATTTTTGCCAAAGTGCATAACCTTGCATTTATCAACATTGAACCTCATTTTCCAGTTTTCTGCCCAGTTTTCCAACTTAGACAAATCACTCTGCAAAGTGGCAGCATCCTGCATGGAACCTATAGTTCTGCACAATTTAGTATCATCTGCAAAAATAGAAACAGTACTTTCAATGCCCACCTCCAGGTCATTAATAAACAAGTTGAAAAGCAAGGGACCTAGTACAGAGCCCTGCGGTACTCCACTAACAACACTGGTCCAATTAGAAAATGTTCCATTTACCACCACTCTTTGTAGTCTATCTTTTAGCCAGTTCTCTATCCAGGTACAAATACTATGTTCCAGGCCAACATTCCTTAATTTAACCAGTAACCTTTTGTGTGGCACTGTATCAAATGCTTTAGCAAAGTCTAAGTAAATCACATCCACTGCCATCCCAGAATCGAGGTTTCTACTTACATTCTCATAAAAAGAAATTAAGTTAGCCTGGCAAGATCTATTACACATAAAAAGCTCCATAACTTAGGTCTTCAAAAATTATATAAAAGTTGATTAAAATCGGATTGTTTTGCCTTCAATAAGGATGAATTATATTGCTAGTTGTGATCAAGTAAAAGGTACTGCTTTATTATTACAGAGAAAAAGGAAATCATTTTTAGGAACTTGAATTATGTGAATAAATGTAGTCAGTGGTAGATGACCTTCCTGTAATTCAGAGCTTTCCGGATAACAGGTTTCCGGATAACAGATCCCATACCTCTATCAATCATTGTTGCTTTTCATTTGGTCTAAATGAAGTTTTCATTATACTGGTTCCTGTTCTGTTTCTGAGTTACTGGGGAAAGGAGTGACATCTGCCCTCATGGGGCCTGGGGCAGCTGCACCTGAACAACTGGAAGTACAATGTGTGGGTATATATATTTTAGCCAATAAATAGATTTTGCTTCCAGTTGGGGTGCTGGATCCAGAGCTTTGTGCACTTGCTTTCTGAATCTTCACAGAGGGCATAGCAGGGAATAGGTTTCAAAAAATGTATTGACAATAATATTTATACATTTTAGTTATCGTTACAGAAAATTTAAATGAAGAAATGTGTTGTAGCTTAAAATCTAGAAAAGAATATTAAGAACATAGTACAGATGGGTTAAAGTGCAGTTGCTAACTCAACCCAGAGGGCAGACATCTTGTTAATTGGTGAAAATATATATTATCTCATAAATATTCTTATCCATCATTTAGGACAATCAGATGACAGAAGTGAGAACCCAAGCCAAATATATGATAATATTTCCAACACTGTAGTGGTAAGTGATCATTGAATAAGTATATATATATATATATATATATATTTCTCAATACTCATGTTCAGGAATGTAATGCTTTGCAATGCATAATGTACAGATATCGCCATGATATTTACTAATGCCCCATTGATTTATACTGTGCCTTTACAGCACATCTATACATAGCAGATTGAGAACATGATACTAATGTCAAGAATATTTGGCAGCAATCTTTAGGGTAAGGCCACACGTGGAGATTCGGGGAGATTTTGTCGCCTGGGGACTAATCGCCTCTAGTTATGGGTGAATGTATTCGCCAGGCGCGAATTCACAGCGAATTTGCATGATTCACCACCAGCGAATAAATTTGCGAATTTTTCGCTGCTTCGCGAATTTCGCGGGAAATCCGCAAATTTTCCGGCGAAGCGAAACGGCGCAAATTCGCCCATCACTAATCGCCTCATCTTACTGAAGCAACTTTGGGCGATTATTGAAAACACATTGTCGCTTGTGCATTAGCGCAGGCAACTTTTTATTGTAGCCTATGGGGAAAAACACTGAGGCAGTTCAGGGAGATAGTCGCTCAAAAGACCAGGCGATTATTCACCGAATCTCCTCGTGTGGACTAGCCCTTACCAAAATTGTTCAGAATGTCTGTCTGCATTTTTTCCCCTCATCTTTTCAGAATAACAAAAATTAAACCCTGGAAACCAGGTTTTTAAGATTTCTTGTGCAAAAAAAAGTGTTTACAAGAAAATTATTTCAAGTGATCCCCCAAAACTAGGCAATTAGTATAGGTGATAAGTAAAAATAATTATAATTGGGGATATAGATTAGGCCACTGGTTAGTACTGTATTCTCATTGGTCTGTTCACTTACAAAGAATATAATTTACCCTCTATGTATCTATTGTATATGTGATAACAGTGTTTAAACTTTTACATATTACATATTTGGTGGACAAACATTGTTAACTTTTGGACTGAAGTAGCACAGCTAATGGAAAAAGTAACAACAGTATCCATTCATTTAACACCAGGATTAGCCCTTTTAAACTTGGAAATACAAAATTACCCTCCAAATGGAGGAAACTAGCATTTCACATACTTACCTTAGCTAGGTTACTTATATCAAGACGATGGAAATCAACGGCAATTCGGAGGAACTGATAAACCTTACAGATTCAAATTTAATGTACGAGAAAATGGCAATTAACAAAACCCACACAATAAAAAAGATTGATTCCACGTATCAAAAATGGGAAAAGTGGAAAAAGCAAGATTAAAAAATGCAGAGAACATAATTAGAGGAGAAGCTGGAAGATGGTAAAATAAAAAAAAATAAAATAAATGAAAAAATCCCAACAGAACGGCAATACACAGGAGCCAAGCAGGACCCGAATACCCCCTTTTTTTCTTGAACTCTTATCTAACTCTTTAGTTTTCTCTTTTTCTCTCTTCTCTTGCTTTTTCTTTTGTGTTGTTTTCTTAATAATGTCCCTGATATGGAGGATGTGGAAGATGGGAGGTATGGGAATTTATTTATATATACTCAAATGTATTTATATATACTCAAATGCAATTAAAATATAGGAGAATGGTACACACCCTTCACATTATCAGTGACACTGCCCCTTCTCGGTACACAGGCACAGGTCCCCAAGAAATAAAGTAACACATAGACCCTACAGGGTTAGAACATGGTCACTCACAGTAATAAAGGCACAGGTTACTGATAATAATATAAGCACATATTGAGAAGCACTTTATTAGATTAGATATTGTCCCTTTAAGTAATTTCACAACCGTTTTAAAAGAAAAAGAAGAGAGGGAAAGGAGAAGAAAGAAAGGGGAAAGGGGGAAAAAAAAGAGGCACTTCCCCTTCTTTTATGGACAACACTTACCCTTCACTATAATTGAGATTCACATAATAACACTAAAACCACCCTTAGAAGAGTAAAGGTATATGTCTCCTATATAAAAGAAATACTAATAACTATTATGGGTATTATATTTTTTTTATTTTCCTCCAACCAATGTGTATGATTATGTATTTGATATGATAAAATCTTTAATAAAAGGGAAAAAAAGAGTTCTTCACAAAGTAATAAAGGTGACTCATTTCCACCTCTCATTTCCTTTTTTAGACGGATCCTGCACAAGAGGGAGCTTCATACATGGTAGGTTACCCATATCTATTTTATAAATCTTATTTAAACACATAACAAGCCATGACCCTGTATTTAATCCCTGTAGTTTCTTAATACATTTTCATGCAGTGACACCTACCTTTGAGTATAAATAAAATGACATTATCTGCCATGGATCATTTACCTTTCACCACCAAAAGACAAGAGCTAACAAATATCTAACAGGTAGATTAAAGTGGTAAGGAGTATTTCACACTGGAACCACCTTGGTTTTTAACATTAGTTAGAACTTATCAGTAGCCATTAGTTTTATGACATAGTCTTAACCAAAGGTCCCCAGCCTTTTTTACCCATGAGCCACATTCAAATGTAAAAAGAGTTGGGGAGCAACACAGGCAAGAAGAAATTTCCAGGGGGTGGGTGCCAGATAAGGGCTATGGTTGGCTAATCAGTTGACTAATTGGCAGCACACAAAAAACAATACTTGCCTTCAAGCCAGGAACTCAAAAATAAACACCTGCTTTGAGGCCACTGGGGGCAACATCCAAAGGGTTGGTGAGGAACATGTTACTCACAAGCCACTGGTTAGGGATCACTGGTCTTAACTATGTAAGACAAGAAGAGTGATTGGTCCCCAAAAGCTGGAGAGCAAAATATTGTGTCAGGGTATCACAGGAGTATCACTTACAGACAAATCATGAAGGTCCTCTGCACTCAACCCATTATCAATTTATTTAAGACATTGAGACATTTGTGCCTTGAGCTACTATTATATTTGTCTGTATGAATTTTGTGGTCACCGCTTAATGGTTCACAAAGTGAGTGAGTCTGTGTTGGTTGTGCTAGCAAGTTTTTAACAGCAATAGAGATTAAAAGTTACGTTTTAGATACACTGTTGCAATGATTGCCTGAACTAGTTGGCTGGTTACATTTTAGATGGAATTGTGTCTAGTTCACAGTCCAATGTGTTACAGTTTTGTTTTTCAATATCCCTGTGTAAAATGTATAATGAAGCAATAGACTTCTTAATGAATCAGATGAAAGTTCAGTGTAGGACTGGCCAGATATGGGATGAACTAGTTGTTGGTTTGGTCATCTTAAATATATTGCAATATATGCACAAACAATCCCTGTTTTGCTTAAAGGGGAGGGCATTTTAGTAGCTCAACTCATAACATGTCTCAATGTCTCAAATGTATTGATAATGGGTTGAGTGCAGAGGACTTCTTGTCTTTGTTAATACGAATCCCAATTCTGTTGCATGCAATTTTGTGATGCTCTATCCGGCAACTCTGTTGCTCAGCAATTCCATATAACACATGATAGTATAAGCGGGGGTGCAATGAGGCTGTGACCGCAAAATTCATACAGACAAATACAAGAAATCATGATAGTATAATAGCAATCAGATGGCACTCACACAGCAAAATGTACTTACAGATTTTGGTTTATTGAGATCTAGACACAACGTTTCAGGGGATTGACCCCTCTCACTTGGGAAAGGGGGTAGATCCCCCAAGATGTCGTGTGGAGATCTCAATAAACCAAAATCAGTAAGCACATTTTGCTGTGTGAGTGCCATCTGATTGCTGTTATACTATCATGACTTCTTGTATTTGTTTGTATGAATTTTGTGGTCACAGCCTCATTGCACCCCCACTTAATGGTTTAAAACTTAGTGGTGAGCACAACTTTCCCTTGTTTGTTATATTATCACTTTTTTGTCTGGATTCTTTAGGAGAACAAGATGTAAAGAAAGTTTTAGGGTGCTGTAACAATGAAAAATAATGGCTCCTGACTTGGTCACTGTTGACCATATCAGCAATTCTTTCTTCTATGTATGACTCAAATACGATGCCTTCATTTGACAATGCAGACTGTAATAACCTCAGTAAAAAACTCAGTCATGTGAGCCTATCATTCAATAATTTCTTATTTCAAATCCATTCTTATAAATAGTATTTATTGATGACGAAACTAGAAAAAAACAGATAAATAGAAATTATTCATAACAAAATGTATATTTTATATTTTTTTAGGGACTGGAGTACCCATCTCAGAATACATACAGCGAGCTGAAATAAAAACGTGATAGTGAGAGTGTGCAGTAATGGTTACAATACAGAGCTGGACTCGGGAAAGCTGCTCTATCCCTCCATAGCCTAACCCTGTAAACTGACAATTGCCAGTAGGGAGGGAACCCATCACAGGAGGATTATGATTGGCCTCCTGCACAAGAAATGTAAAAGTTTATTTGTATCAAAAATGTTTTCTGCATATTAACATGCATATCCAACAGCAAGTAGGCCTTCTAGTCTGTTATTTACTGAACATTACTCTGCATCTATGATATTTTTAATTATCAATTATTGTTGTGTCTGCATGCCAGTGCATGCAGTTGTCTATATAACAGCAGGTTTAGTTCTCCTTTAATATTCTCAAATCCAATTTTTCACAAATTTCAGTTTTCTTAATTTATCAAACATCAAACATCAAACAAAGAAATTGTGAAAAGTTGAATGGATAAACCTTGGCAACTTAAAACTGTCAAGAAGATTTAAAGCAAATTTATTAAACCATTTGTGATTTTACAGCATCTTTGAAAATGAATGGAGCAATGTGATTTTGATAGGTTTGTCTTAAATATGGTAGCAACTGAGAATAAAAAATGTTGATTTATTTTAAAAAAAAAAGTATTTCTGCCAATTTGTTTTGCCCTCCAATGTACTTTTACATAGTTACATAGTTACATAGTTACATAGTTACATAGTTAAATTGGGTTGAAAAAAGACAAAGTCCATCAAGTTCAACCCCTCCAAATGAAAACCCAGCATCCATACACACACCCCTCCCTACTTTTAATTATATTCAATATACCCATATCTATACTAACTATAGAGCTTAGTATCACAATAGCCTTTGATTTTATGTCTGTCCAAAAAAATCATCCAAGCCATTCTTATAGGCATTAACTGAATCAGCATCACAACATCACCCGGCAGTGCATTCCACAACCTCACTGTCCTGACTGTGAAGAACCCCCTACGTTGCTTCAAATGAAAGTTCTTTTCTTCTAGTCTAAAGGGGAGGCCTCTGGTACGGTGATCCACTTTATGGGTAAAAAGGTCCCCTGCTATTTGTCTATAATGTCCTCTAATGTACTTGTAAAGTGTAATCATGTCCCCTCGCAAGCGCCTTTTTTCCAGAGAAAATAACCCCAACCTTGACAGTCTACCCTCATAATTCCCTCTAACCAGTTTAGTTGCACTTAGTCTCTGCACTCTCTCCAGCTCATTTAGTCTATCTTTTAGCCAGTTCTCTATCCAGGTACAAATATTATGTTCCAGGCCAACATTCCTTAATTTAACCAGTAACCTTTTGTGTGGCACTGTATCAAATGCTTTAGCAAAGTCTAAGTAAATCACATTAAGAATCGAGGTCTCTACTTACATTCTCATAAAAAGAAATTAAGTTAGTCTGGCAACATCTATTACACATAAAACCATGCTGGTACAAACTCATAGTATTATGATTTGCTATGAAGTCCAGTATCTTATCCTTTGTTAACCCTTCAAAAAGCTTTCCTACCACTAACGTCAGACTAACTGGCCTATAGTTTTGAGGCTGAGAACGGGATCCTTTTTTGAATAGAGGCACCACATTAACAATTTGCCAGTCTCTTTGCACTATGCCAGATCTCAATGAATCCTGAAAAATTGAGTAAAGAGGTTTGGCAATCACAGAGCTAAGCTCGCTAATTACCCTGGGATGAATACCATCTGGCCCTGGACCTTTGTTAATCTTAACATGTTCTAGTCTGTTTTGAATTTCTTCATGTGTGAACCATGCATCATTAGTTGTATTACTAGAATTGGGACTGTTAAGAAGGAAACCTTCACTTACTGGTTCCTCGGTTGTGTAGACAGATGAAAAATATGAGTTCAGAATCTGCTGACCCCCCTCTGATAGTAAGGGTCCCACCCTTTCCTGCTTCATTTTTTTACTATTAACATATTTAAAAAATAATTTTGGATTTTTATACTGCTTGCTGCAATATCCTTTTCTATAGCAATTTTAGCTTGCCTTATAGCTTCTTTGCATGATTTATTGGCCCCCTTGTACCTTATAAATGTTTCGGCTGTAGCAGCTAACTTGAAAGCCTAAAAAGCACGTCTTTTCTTACCCACCTCAACACCAACGCTTTTATTGAACCAAAAAGGTTTTGCTTTGCAACAACGTTCCTTGCTTACAAGTGGAATAAACTGACAAGTATATTTATTAAGCAGCATTTTAAAGACTTCCCATTTTTGTTCTGTGTTTAACCCTGTGAAAAGCATTTCCCACTTAATATGTTGCAGAGATGCCCTTATACTGTCAAAGTTTGCACGTCTGAAATTTTGTGTTTTAGTTAATCCCTTATAGAATTGCTTCTGCAACAGAATCTCAAAGGAGACCATGTTATGATCACTATTCCCTAAATGCTCACCCACACAAATGTTAGAGATGAGTTCAGTATTGTTAGTTATTACAAGGTCCAAAAGAGAGTTATTCCTAGTAGGTTCTTGAACGAGCTGGAATAAAAAGTTGTCATTCAGCATATTTACAAACCTACTAGCTTTTTCTGTCTTAGCAACCCCATTACCTCAGTCAATGTCTGGATAATTGAAGTCACCCATAGCAACAACTTGACCCAGCTGTGAAGCCGCTTGTATCTGCAAGAGTAGCTGGGCTTCATACTCAACACTTATACATGGTTTATAACATACACCAATGATAATTCTGTTTGTTACCTTTTGCCCAGTCAAAATCTCTACCCAGAGTGATTCTACACCCTCACCAGTGCCAGCTATTGGTATTTCTTTAGCGCATGGCTTTAATTCAGGCTTTTACATACAAACACACTCCTCCACCCTTTTTAATCCCTCTGTCCCTCCTAAAAAGGGTGTAACCATTTAAATTCACAATCCAGTCACATGTTTCATCCCACCAGGTCTCAGTGATACCAATTATATCATAATTTTTAGAGCATGCAATTAATTCTAGGTCTCCCATTTTACCTGACAAACTCCGTGCATTTGCCAGCATACAGCGGAGGTTACTACTTTTACTTTTGAAATTTTTGTTTTTATTCTAGATCTCACCACACTCTTAAGCTGGCTTTAGATGTAAGGATTAGTGATGGGCAAATAAATTCAAATTTCATGATTTTTTTGTGAAAACCTTCAAATTTCATGGTTTTTGAGTGAAATCCTTCAAATTTCAGATTTTTAGTGTGAAAACTTTCAAATTTCATGATTTTTGAGTGAAATCCTTCAAAATTCACATTTTTTTGTGATAACCTTCAAATTTCACGATTTTTGAGTGAAATCCTTCAAAGTTCAAAATTTTTTTTGTGAAAACCTTCAAATTTCAGTTTATTTGAGTGAAAATGTCCGAATTGCACGATTTTTTCGGGAACTTTCTGATTTCACAATTTTTCGAAGGTCTTTTCATTAGCGTTAGCCCAAGCTTATCTTGAACCGCTCGTTTAAATGTAAGATTTGTCCATCAACTAAAAAGACCATTTCAAGTGATATTGTCTAGTTGAAGCCAGGAAAACTGAGGGTAGCTGCCTGCTTGGTCCTGCAAACAATTGGACAAAAGATAGATTTCACTGTGACCGATGAAAATTTTCTAGCCAATCAATTTTCTGACGAAAAATCGTTAGATGCACGATCGTTCGATTCCCACTAACCTCACAATTATTTTACGGATTGGTTGGATTGCACTAAATCAAAAAAAAATCTTTGCATCTATGGGGACCTTTACTCCCACTATTACAAAAAAGAAACAGCCTTTTAGGTAGCTCACAAAGTTTTAACAATATTGCATCTATTTTTTGAATGCAGATTTTCAGTATTTTATTGAATAACCCTCTAAGTTACATCTGCTGTATAACCAAACTTCCCTCTTGCACAATGATGATGGTTCTTCCTGCCTTTGTGTGAGAAAATCTTACCCTGGTGGTCTAGTGGGGGGACGGCAGGGATGCCTGCCGCCCCCTCGGCGAGGACGCTCGCCGTATTAAGTTCTTCAGTAGCTCCGGTCTGTTAGGGCGCGCGGCCGCCTCTTACTGGTTTATGCGCATGCGCGCTGACGTGATGACGTCAGCGCGCAGTGGCGCGAAATTCAAATGCTATTTAAAGGGATTTCTAGTGTTTTTCAGTGCCCGTGATAGGATTTTGTTCCTGGTGCTTCTGAGCCTTGTGCTAAATTCTGAAACCTGTTTGATTCCTGTTTTTGACCCCTGCCTGGCTATTTGACTATTCTGACTTCTGGATTCTGACCCTTGCCTCATTACTGACCACCGCCTTTGATTAACCCTCTGATTGACTCCCTGGTTTGACCCTTGCCTGTCTGATTACGTTTGTTCTCTGCCTGTCTCGACCCGGCCTGATCTGACTACTCTTTTGCCTAAACGCTTTGCGATCTTCTGTCCAAAGAGTTTGCTTTACTGTTGTGCCCCTCTGCCTATCCAGAACCCTCATCTTGCACCTCTCGTTTAAGTCCAGGTGGCATCCAAGTAAGCCGAGGGCTCCTCCCGAGGCCCAAAGGAGGTCACACTACTGGTGAAGCACGAGCCGAGACCAGGGTGCCTGGTGTTTGTTCTGGTGTTGGGTGCCGACCGTGACACTTTGGCTTGTGTGAAACCACATTCAATTCAGTGGTTCAAGTCTTTCACACAACCTCCTATCAACACTGTTTTGTGCAAGAGGATGCTTGGGAAAAAAAAAACAGCAGCTCAGAACTTGGTTGCCGAATGCTGTTGCATATATATATATATACAGAATATATAAAAAAAACAGACTTCCTGTTAGAGAGAGAGAGAGAGAGAGAGAGAGAGAGAGAGAGAGAGAGACAGACGATGGCTGGAGAGAAAGCAACAGCAGCCCGGGCCCTTTGCATGAGAGGATATCTGCTCACAGGTACGGTGGCTCTGGTGATTCATCTCCTACAGGCTGTAACAATAAATATGAAATAATGTGCCTTCTTTTACAAAATATAAGCACATTGAGTCATTATATAGTTTGATTACTGTAACAATGTCTGATGCCATGTATCTAAATACATCTCATGGATCTCCAGTCTAAGGGTTATGTCATTTCTTATATTCTCTGCTTAGTTCACCAGAACTATGGAATGCAGCAATGTTAGCAATGCACAGCTGTTGCATATATTACACACACAAAACACAATTTTCCACACACATATACATATATGTACTTTTTCAGTTTTTTTTTTTTTTGCCATAAAAATGCAGAACTCTTTTTTCAATTTTACTCTAGTGATTTAATTGCATTTTTAGAATTTTTATTTATTTTAATCCATGGTGTGTTGTCCGTAGCTGTTAATTGTGTGGTTGCGCCTGTAAAATGTTCATTGCACAGAAATTGAATCACAACTGGGATTTTGACCACTGGCCTCAGCATGCAATTATTTTTGTATTGGTGACTATTTAGCTTGCTGTATTCATCTTAATTACTTACGTTTTGGGTGCACTGTTTCCATTTTGAGGTCTCGGCACGCCACATACTCTGATAATCCTTTACCCTAACTGTTCAGAAGACTCCTACAATTTATGTGTATGATGTTTTATCATTGTATTTAAAGATATAAAGCATATTAGATGCTGTAAGTAAAAGCTCTGTGGGGATTTTCTGAAATGTCATAAGACAGATGTCCCTGCATGAAGGGAAAGTATTTCTTCTTTCAGCCAAGTGAGTTCGCAAGAAGCTTTTTGCTATAATTTAAAAAATGAAAAACAGCAGCGATCCTAGATGGGGGCGGGCCCTGGTGCCTGACGCGCAGCCGGGCCCGCCCCCCTCCGTACGGCCGCATTTGGCCGAATTTTCAGCGGACTGCCGGGGGGCACTGAGGGGGTGTGGGCCCTGGCCTGCTCGCACCCCCTGCTCCCCAGGTAGTTCCGCCACTGCATCCAACAGCCTTTTCTATTGTCTGACTCTTTGGTCTAAGGGGGTTATTTACAAAAATTTTAATGGTGTAAACCACAACCAAATTCCCATACCCGATTTTACATTATTTCTTATTAAAACAAGTTAAATTTAATTGGTTCGGGTAAAAATTAGATAAAATCAAGCAAAAACCCAAATCGCTCAATTTTTTTGGGCTTTTTCCTGAAACGCCTGCATTTTTTTATGATTTTTGCCTGAAAAGCCTGAAATGGTCAGATTTTCAGGCTAATTCCAGTACAGACCACAGAAACTTCCAAATAGGATAGGGACCTCTGCCATTGACTTATACATGGGCTTTTTGCAGCATAGAGCTTTCATAAATCTTGAAAAAATTGAGTTTTAACCCAAAAAGCCCGACCAGATGAATTCAAAGTTTAGTAAATAACCCCCCTTTGTATTTAGATTTATTTGACAGGCCCAAGAAGGATGCTTTTGTTAATTAAGGATTTTCAAAGGAAGACTGTACATGGGATTAAAAAAAAATTAGTTCCAGGAATCTGATTTTACTTTTATCATTCATTTCTGAGTGCCTTTAATTTTAATTCTTTCAGTGAACCCCTTGTGCTCTGATACAGGAAAAGTTTTTTTTTAATTGCTTTTCAGTCTTAAAGGGGTGGTTCACTTTTAAGTTAACTTTTAGGGGCACATTTACTTAGCTCGAGTGAAGGATTAAAGTGAAAAATACTTCGAATTTCAACGTATTTTTTTGGCTACTTCGACCATCGAATTGGCTACTTTCACCTTCGACTACCACTTCGACTTCAAATCGAACGATTCAAACTAAAAATCGTTCGACCATTCGATAGTCAAAATACTGTCTCTTTAAAAAAAACTTTGACCACTTACTTCGCCACCTAAAACCTACCGAGCACCACTGTTAGTCTATGGGGACCTTTCCCATAGGCTTTCTAAGTAATTTCTGAAAATCGTTCGATCGATGGATTAAAATCCTTCGAATCGCTCGATCCAAAGGATTTAATCGATCGAACGATTTTTCCTTCGATCAAATGAAATGCGGTAAATCTTTCGACTTCGATATTCGAAGTCGAAGGATTTAACTTCGATGGTCGAATATCGAGGGTTAATTAACCCTCGATATTCGACCCATAGTAAATGTGCCCCTACGTTTGTTATAGAATGGCCAATTCTAAGCAATTTTTCGATTGCTCTTCATTATTTATTTTTGATAGTTTTTTTAGTTATTTGCCTTTTTCTGCTTCTAACTCTTCCCAGGGGGTCACTGACCCCATCTAAAACAAATACTCTATAAGGCTACAAATGTATTATTATTGCTACTTTCTACTACTCATGTTTCTATTGAGGCCCTTTAAGATCTATTCAAATTAAATTGCTCTATATTTGTTCTTCTGTAATGAATAACATTTGTTATTTGTTTCTTTTATTTGAAATATTGTTCATGTATTGTCCTATTACTGACTTGTTTATGAATATTAATAAACGTTTGAAAAAGAAAGGGAGAAAAAATGTTATAAAACATCTTAAAAAGTTTCAGTTTGGTACTCTGGAGTATACAGATATTTACCATTTTCAAATTTGCCTTAATGTGCACTTTCAAAACAAATATGTTTTTCTGGGATCAACTTACTGTTAACTATTTCTTGTTTGGTGCTTTTAAAATTCAGTATTCTCAACTGTGGATTTTTGATCTATGCAAGTCCGGAATTCTATAAAGGGGCATATCTTTGATATTGTTGAACTCGGGAAACCTGATGATTTCTAAATGAATTGCATTTTTGGGGCATATACATTTATACATTCTTCCAAGAAATGAATTTCATGCAAAGCATCTGGCATCACCTAAGCATGAGTTATCATATGCAGTCTTAGAACAGGAAAACTATATAATGTTGCTGTAATTATTGTTTTTTACTTTCCCTCACCCCTCCAGCTCCCAACAGATACAGTATTTGCTGTATGAGATCTCCATGGGCAACATCTGGAACTGTAAATTCCACTCTTTATTTTGTAATGTTGTAGTGTACATCATATATGATCCTCTGAAAATGAACTGTGCACTGGGAGAGAGAGCTGGGAGAGAGTTAAATGGAGTGTAAGGGCTCCTACACACGGGCGTTGCGCTTTCTTCTGTTCAGCCGCAGGGGATCGCAGGAGTAGACGCACTCAATTATTGTGAAAGGGGCTGTACTCACAGACATATGTAAGTGCCGAACGCAGGTTGGGACGCAGCATGTTGCATTTTACCTGCATTTGGCACTTACATGCGTCTGTGTGAGTACAGCCCCTTTCACAATAATTGAGTGTGTCTACACCTGTGCTCCCCTGCGGCTAAGCAGAAGAAAGAGCAACGCAGGGGAGTGCACGAAAAAACGCCCGTGTGTAAGAGCCCTAAGAGGGACCAAGAGGAAGAGATAAATACAAACAGAAGGAGATAATGATCTAATCATAGACATTGCAGTTTGTCCAGCTGATGGGTAGACCAATAGCATAGCTGGGCCCAGTGTCGGACTGGGCCGAGGGGACACCAGGAAAAAACCTGGTAGGCCCCAACCCTCATGGGCCCCCGTCGGGCCAGACCCCTTCTCCCGAAGACCCCTCTCTAAAAAAAAAACAAAAATGGTGCCGCGCGGCTCAGTGAGTGCATGTCTGTGGTGGCGTTCGCGCATGAGCGCCTTCATGCAAGCTTAGAGGTGCGTTGGAGTAGGGGGGCGGTGGGGGGCCCTGGACAGCAGTCCCGGTGGGCCCCGGCCCCCCAGTCCGACCCTGGTTGGGCCCATAATACTTCTGACTCATGTGCAACCAACATACACATAAGCAAGTCTTTTGATATTCTTAAGGTTTGGGGATAGAGAACTTTAAAAATTCTGCTGCCAGTATTCTCTGAAATATCACCTGCCACAAAGGGAAAAAGAGAGTGAAATTCTCAAGATGGGACAAATTAGAGAACAGCCTTTGCTATCTGTATTTGTGCATGACATGGTTTTCACCTCTTTCTATAGAGAATTGCGCTTATCCTTCTGCCTCCTAATCTATTCATTCCCCTTCTCTGCTGATCTTGCTTTATTGTCTCTTTCAGTTTGCCTCAGTGTTTGGATGGATTCAGCCCATGGAATTGGGGTTCAGCTGATCCCTCAGTATCCGGTGGTTAGTCAGTCTGTTACCCTGAGTGTCACTGGAGTCACTGGCACAATACGAGTATTCGCATGGTATAAAGGTTCAAGTGTAGATACTAATAACCAAATATTCAATGTTATTCCATCTCTAAATTCAGTGACACATGGGCGTCAGTATTTCTCTAGGGCCAATCAGTTCCCAAATGGCTCATTGCAGATCTCAGGCCTTGTTCCTACAAACCAGGGGAATTACACAGTGTTTATACAGACTGCTGAGACTACAGAACAACATACAGTTCTCCTGACAGTTTATGGTGAGTAATTATTGATTAATAATAATATCTGCCCTGTCGTGGTTTAGCTAATCCAGTTTTATACTGTATATAGAGAATACTGTGTAAACATATGTATCAGTCACATACCAAACTCATTCACTCCTTGAAATTAATAACATGTTCAAAAAAGATCATTACTACAGTTGCTAATGATAAATCATTTGGAAATCCATAGTACATTACACTGAAGCATCATCTATTGTCTGCTAAATAAAACATATATATATATATGGTATGTGTGATTGGTATTCAACATAATTGAATACTGCAAACTGAATTGATTTCCAAGTGGCCATGAACAGGGAACTGAGCATCTTACAGACACTAAAGGGAATATTTATCAAAATCCGAATTTATTCCATTATTTTCTGAAATATACTCCGACCAAATCCGCACGGGTTATTTCCCATTATTTATTAATACATTTTCCCAAAAAATTCCAGTTCAGGTAATTTAAAAAAAAAAAATTTGAATCTAAAACTCACCCGAAAACCACTAACCAGGCGTAATTTCGTCAGCGCTACGCAAAATTCACTAAAATCCGAAGTTGCGCTCAGGCGAAGCTCAAGGTTGCGAAGTTGCGCTAGAGTTAGTTTGCCAAGCAAAGCGAAGTTACGCTAGCGATGCTTAATTTGCATACGGCGCCAAATTGAAGTTACAATGGGGGTATATGTAGTATCACTACACAAGCCTGGGAAACCTTCAAAACAGCAAATACAATTTTTATTTTGCCCTACACATGTGCCCACTGTATAGTTAAGTTGCCATGAGTTAGGAAATGTAGGGGGGAAGGAGGGTAGCCCCAAAACATTTTTCGACATTTTTCAGCCTATCACCCATAAAAAAAGAAAAAACACCAGCGTTTTTTGGGACTTAGAAAATGTTTTAACTTTTTTGGCAGCAATCCCTATCTACTCTATCGCACTTCGCCTGGTCTGAGGTGGCGAAGGAAGTCTGGCGTAAAAGGTAGCGCTCAGAAAAATGCGCACTTCAGTGAATTTGAGTAGTTACGTCCATTGCGCAAATTCGCCAGGCATAAGGGTGTGAATTTACACTAGCGAATTTACGCCAGCGTCCATTAGTGAATCGGCGAATTAACAAAATTGCGATACGCTGGCGAATTCACGAATTTTGGTCTTAGTGCCTTACCGCCGGCTAGAATGTAAATCGCCGGTGGAATGGCACTCGGAACATTTCCTTTTCCAAAGTCGCCCGAAGTTGCCCCACGAGGACACTTCGGGGGACTTCGGAAAGCCAAATCGATCTGAGTGCCATCCCGCCAGCGATATACATTCTAGCCAGCGGGAAGGCATTTAGGGGAGATTATTTGCCTGAAGAAGATGCGATTCGTTGATGGACGACTAATCTTCCCCAGTAGCAGCGTGTGCCTCTGTCCTAACTCTTTCCCTGTTGATTTTAAAGTTAGGGTTATGGCTATTGTTACAGTGATGAAGGAGGAAAACTAATAATGAGAGTGGATGGAGCACGGAGGGGTCCTGACTACAGATGAAAATAAGAAATGTTTTTCATGTAATGGCTGATTGATAGGGAGGGGGACAAAGGCTTTGTTAAATACAAGCTTCTAGACAATAATATGAAATAAACTACTAGCCTGCAATTTGCTCGTCTTAAAAACAAAAAACTTTTGCTTGTCTTTAGAACAAAAATAGATAATCTTAACATCCAAATTAGGTCTGTGAGCTGTATATTTCCTATAATTGCTTATATGTGGTCCAAATAAGGTCATGTACATTATTAGCAACTTGTCTTTCGGTCAATACCACATCCTGCTTGCTGTTCTCTTTCATGGCCCGGGGATTGGCCCTGTGAAAAAGAGAAGAAACTTAGCGTCGATCTATCCAGTGGTTACTTTTTTATTTGCCTCAACAAAGCTGACATCTGTATGGAATATTTGTAGCGAGTAGATGATTTTATAAGTCGTGAAAAATACAGTACATGTACTGGCTTCACAAATAGGGTTGTAAATGAATTTAGATATAGAAAGGTAACTTGGATTTAGAGGCTAAACAATGCACAGAACAGTCTGCCAGGGAGAACACCCAAAGCTTTCCCCCCACAGTCCCATCATGATAACCACTCTGGTGGCTGCGTCCCTGAGATCTGTGACAATGTGGGGCAGCGCCTGAAACCTTCTGCTCACTTTCTTTCTATAAACTGCTGAGCATATTCCCCTTACTTCCCTGCAGGCCACGCTCTTTATGCACTAATATGTATATCCTTATTTCTGATTTGAGGAATGCTTTCTCCAGTCCCTTTATACCTGTCTCCACTGCTGGAAAGTTGGTTAACTGCAACCTGGAAGCTATTCTGACTGTCTCTGTGTTTTCTCACTCATATCTCACGACCAGTGACTCTGCTTTCTAAGCTCTGGCAGCAGCTACATGATGAGTGTCAAAACTATAACTCTTCCCCTCCCTTACTTAACCAACAACCACTAAACCAATTCTTTCCCCCCAATAAAGACAATCAGAGACGCTGGTCTTGAAGATGAAGACCGCAGTTAACATTTTATCAACTGTAACATTATTTAACGTGTATAACATTATAGACTTGTAACAGATCTGTTTGTATAGCAAACATTTACATTACCATCAATCCTTATTTGCCTTCGAAGGGGGGAAGAACCTAATTTCCGTGAGTTACGGATTATGGATCTTCCAGCTGCACATGACTTTAAATTAGGGGCAAATTCATCAAGGGTCGAATTTCGAGGGGTTAAATCCCTCGAAATTCGACTGGGGAATAGAATCGAATAGGCAATTTGGGCGAATTTACGCGCTGGCGAATAGTCGAATTGGCGAATATTCGCCAGACGAATAGGCGCTCGATCGAATATTCGCTCGAAGGATTTTCGATCGAATGCCTTTTTATTCGATCAAAAACTTGGAAAACAAGCCTATGGGACTTTCCCATAGGCTTTTAAAGCAATTTGGTAGGTTTTAGGTGGCGAAGTAGGCAGTCAAATTATTTTTAAAAGAGACAGTACTTCGACTATCGAATGGGCGAATAGTCGCAGCGTTTTTACGCTCGATCCAGTACTTCGACTATCGAATGGCGAATATTCTCAGCATTTTTACACTCGATCTATTCGAATCCTTATACTCAGACTGTGGCTATCAGGGGTCACTTACTCACACCTTGCATAAAAGATTCGACTAGCGCAACAGCCCCCCAAACACCAACCGACACCCACAAAACTTATATAAAACTTGCTGCCACCAATCTCAGGAGAGATACCTTTATTTGCACGGACTAGCATTTCCATTCAGCATGCCGAAGGTTAAGGCTCACAGTTACACACGGAAATGGCTCCTCCAAAGACTGCATCAGCAGTTATTGACTATTTATTAGAGTTTTCCAGGCATCAGGTAAGTGGACACTGCTCTACCCTTAAGAATGCCAAAGGGGTGTCACCATTAACGCAGGACACAGTGTGAGTTTTTTTATTAAAAAAGGCAGTAATATCCAACTGGTGGCCTATGACCCCCTCCTTATGTGACCCCCCACATGAAAGGCTCCCTACTGTGACTGCTTACCTTGTGTAATTTTTAAAAGGTATCAGTACTGAGATTAACTGTATCCTGTATTGTTCACAATTTAGACCTAGTCTGAAAGTGCCCACATTGTTCACCTGTTCTGACCTCATACAAACGCCTGAAGGGGCACCAGCACTGTATGAACTGCTGTATTCTGCCTGCCCAATGTGCTCTGTGTGTTCCATACTCCGTCCAATGCTCCCTGTGTGTGCCATACTCTGCCTGTCCTATGCTTCCTGTATGTGCCACACTCTGCCTGTGTATGCCATACTCTGCCAGCCCAATGCGCTCTGTGTGTTCCATACTCTGCCTGTCCAATGCTCCTTGTGTGTGCCATACTCTGCCTGTCCTTTGCTTCCTGTGTGTGCCATACTCTGCCTGTCCTTTGCTTCCTGTGTGTGCCATACTCTGCCTGTCCTTTGCTCCCTGTGTGTGCCCTGCTCTACCGGCCCTATGCTCCCTTGTGTGTGCCACACTGTCTACCCTACTCTGCCTGTGTTTGTGCCATACGTTATCTGTGGGGGAATGAGCCTGGGGGGTTTGTTCTGGGGGTTTGTTAGTATTTGGAAATTGTTGTTAGGGGCCTCTAAGGTGTTTGATCATGTGCAGGATAGGGGGGGGGAATGTTTTAATATGACATTTTTCACTTATGAGTGATATGTGATATCCCTGCAGTGAGCATCAACCATTTGGTTTTTTGTTTGTTAACCACCATTTATGTCGATATGGTCTTAAAACTTCTTTTGGTAATGTGGGTGTGACATAAAGTGGGTGTGGTTTAAAAGGGGAGAGATCAGTACTGACTGCCATATTTTGCCCTCCACCATGTAGGCCAGAAAAATTCCAACACACATACACACACCACCACTGGATAGCAATACAGTAATTAGTACAGAAATCTATACAGCACATTATATGGGTACAACTACAGTACATAATAGGGATAGCTATATAATAAATATAAAATATGGGAAGTGCAATATTCAAAAATGTATACCATGCTAAAGCTAATAACACTTGTAGTGCAAGGAAACTTCTGTTGTGTATATTCTTATAACCACATATGTTTTCCTTAATCCACAGAACCTGTCACTAAACCTGTGATCAGTTCATCCAGCTCCCAGTTACTGATAAACAAGACTCTGACCCTTTCATGTATAACTGCTCATGCAGAGAGAATCCTATGGAGAAAGGATGGTCATGGCCTCCCTACTGGAGTAGATTTGTCTCCAGACAACAAGACTGTGACTTTCCACAGGATTAATCGCTGGGATGCTGGGCACTATCAATGTGAAGCTGAGAATCCTATCAGTGGAAATATGAGTGACATATTCACACTGACTGTCAGTTGTGAGTAACAAACTGTTTCTTATAATTAATAAAGTAACTAAAAACATCCCTCAAACCTTACACTTTCAGAACTAGAAGCACCTTGGCTGAGGCATGGCTGTAAGAGAGACCAATAACATAACTGATGTAAATTAAACATATTAAATATATTGAGATGCGAGGTTGAAGATTATAGTGTTATCCACAGCTGAATAGAGGTTGATGTGAGGCACTTTCCAAGTCAACTTGCAGTCTGCCTTTTCAATCACCGGATGGTTGGCAGGGTAAAAAAAAAAATAGTGATGCAGTAATAGTGTTTAATACACACTTATTGCCAAAAAATAAACATGAATAAAAATGTCAAAAATAAGCATAAGACAAATAGGTGATATATTTTGAATCATTGTATTTTGTACAAACATGAGATTATGTGAAAGTCCTCTAGTTATTGAAATACACATCGCTGTAAATGCCTTTAAAACACCTGTGCAATAAGGCGCGAGAATAGAAGAGGGACAGAGGGTGAAAAGGCTTTAGCGATGGGAGGAAGAGCTTTTCCACCAGATTATGGTGGTGTAATGAAAACCGGAATATAATGCAAAAGACTTCAGCTAATAATTGGTTTTGGGCTGAATTGAGTAGTGAAAAGTAAACATTGTTAAGGTGGCCATACATGGATAGATCCGCTCGTTTGGCGATGTCGCCAAACGAGCGGATCTCCCTCCGATATTCCCACCTTGAGGTGGGCAATATCGGGCAGATCCGATCGTGGGCCCTAGGGCCCAACGATCGGATCCTAGCATTCACAAACGGGCGGTCGGATCGCGGGACCGCATCAACGAACAGATGCGGCCGCGATCCGACGGGATTTTTAAACCCATCTGATTGAGATCTGGCCGACTTTCGGCCAGATCTCGAACGGGGAAGCCCGTCGTGGACCCCCATACACGGGCCAATAAGCTGCCGACACGGTCTGTCGCCAGCTTTTATCGGCCCGTGTATGGCCACCTTTAGTGCTTTCAATGAGCCGTTTAGAAAACATAGGACACAAAAAGATTCATTGGTTCAAAAATACTGGGGATGCGCTGGAGATGCAATTATTTTTTGAATTTCCTGTGCGCCAACCCTTATTGCTCCGGTACTGATGATGAAAATTTGCACGAATAAAGGGGAGGGGACAGGGGTGACGAAACGCAGTGGGTTTAGGGGCAACCGCTATGTAAATCCGGCCCTGCTCAGTTATCTGTGATTTGAACACACTGCAGATGTTGAGCAGATAACATGCAGTAGCTGTGGCTTCTGTACAGTGAGTAGGTGTATATTTTTTTTAATCTCTGCTGCAGATGGACCTGAGAATGTTAAAAGTTTACTTCATGTCAACACTGGGTCAGTCCCATCATTACAATGTGTTGCTGACTCTGTGCCTGCACCCACCTACCTCTGGAGAATCAACAGGACTGTTATTCCACATGACACTATTAGTGTCCTACAGGACAAACCACAGGAGCAGTTGGTGTATATATGTGAGGTGTATAACTCAGAGACGAGGTGCTCGGCTACCATTTCTGTACATGTGGCTATAATTGGTAAGTCCTAATGCCCAGAATTACAGATACAGGTGATGGTGGGGGTATCCATGTTGTGAGAGTCTGAGAAAAAGGAATCCAGTGAATAATTCTAGAAGTAGGAAAAGGAAAGGGTGCAATGTTCTTGGGTAAGCAGGTTGCAGGGTCCACAATATAATCTTTAATTTACCTCAGGACCGTGGTACTTTGATGCACCATATACTCCACACTGAATTACATTAGATGATGAGAATGTGTAGTCACTGCAAGAGCACTGAATTCACTGCAGTGGCTCCTCTTAAAATTGGGGTATGTATGACTAATGCTGATTGGTTTCGGGTTGTCCAGTCTGTGGTCCCGACTATACTGAAGAATATCGGCTTTGGGAGAGGAACAGGTGGGTCCATTGTCATTTTGGCATAACAGTAATCACCTCTGTGAGGGAGAGAGATCAGGTGGTTGAGAAAGTGTCTGTGCCAGGAGGCAGAAGAAAGTAGTCTGAATTAATAAGGTAAGTGTTAAATGTGTGATATTACATTACAACAATATGTATAGTTAGTGTTATGGTTTCTTTTGATTAAAATCATTTAACAGAGAAGTTAAAGCTGACTTGTACCGTTAGGTACAACAGTACAAGAAGCTGTGGCCCCTTAAAGTAGAAATCAACCTGTGGATAAAAAAACCTGTACCCCACACCCCAGGTAGACTCCTCCCCCCCAGGCTAACTACCCCCTGGGGAGATGCCCCATACTCCATACTTACCCCTCGGCACAGAGTCTTCCGGCGATATTCCACGCGTTCATTTTCTGCGTCCTCGGTAAGCTGACTGCGAGATCGGTATTTCTGCGCATGCGCAGTTGGAGCAGTTTGCCGGCTTGTGCAATTGCGCATGTGCGGAATTACATGGAAATTGCCAATCTTGCGATCAGGTTACCGAGGACGCAGAAGATGGACACGTGGAACTTCGCTGGAAGAATCTGCGGCGAGGGGTAAGTATGGGGCATCTCCCTGGGGGGGGAGGTAGTTAGCCTGGGGGGAGGAGGGAAGGGGGCCTACCTGGGGTGGGGGGTATGGGTTATTTTATCCACTGGTTAGGACTCTTTAAGGTTGAACTGTAGCTCACTGATTAGTGTTTCAGCTCAAGCCCACTGGATATACTGTGCCGATATACCAAAACGGTCATCCAATAAAGTTAGAGTATGTAGGATGAGTCCAAGGCAGTATTTTAACTGCAATTAGTTTTTATTGAGGATTTGCTTCACACACAACATGTTTTCAGGCAGGGTCCTTTATTGCACTTGATAAAGGGCCCTGCCCGAAACATGTTGTGTGTGAACCACATTCTCAATAAAAACGAATTGCAGTTAAAATACTGCCTTGGACTCATCCTACATACTTTAATTTTATTGTAGGACTCTTTAAGGACATGATGGCACTAACTTTCCTGGCTAAGGAACAGCCGTTCAGGGCCCTTATAGCTTTGGGATGTTTGAAGGGAGAGATGTGAGTAACAGCTAGAATGGTAATAATGGAGACAATAAAGTCAATGGCTGCTGCGAGGCCCCTGAGTGTGCTTGTTGTATGAGTATTGCATTGTGACATTTTTTCACAAATGAAAACACAAAAGAGTCTATTTTGATGAAATAACCTCATTATGAATATTTATTCTTCCAGAATCTTACTGTGTTGCCTCAACGGTAGGAATCATCAGCGGGTCATTTGCAGGATCTGTACTCATCATATATACAACGGTTCTGCTGTATAAGAAATATAGTCTTCCTCTGAGAGAATACCAGAAAGGTAAGACAAAGATCAACAAGGCAAATTGAGTAGTAGATACAGAGATAAGTGGCATAGCTGCAGAGGAAGCAGACCCAGTGGCCATGGGGGTCCCCTTCCTCTGTGGGTGTCATCCGCAGGATAAAAATATTTGTTTTTGCTACTGGAAGAGATGTAGAGAAAAAATAGAAAATTTGGAGTTCTGTACAATATATATATATATTAAAACAAAACAATATTCCATTGTTCTTTATATTACCAACAGAGAAAATATTGATTTTTTTTAATTAAAAGAACAGGCATAGCTCATTTCCACAACAAACCCTATGAGTTTGTTTTGATGGGAACATAATGTATTCCGTTAACAATTTTTTTTTTCATTTTTATTTTTGGAGACAAGATAATAACGTTATAGCAAAACATTTTAGCAAAACATTAAAAAACTAGAGGATATGACAGCATTTTCCTGGCAATTTATTATATCTGCGAGTACATAGAAGGAGAAAAGTGTGAGAGGAGGAAGTTGTTGGTTTGTCATGCAAAAAATACTTCCATTGGGGCCTTGTAATTATCAACAACTGACAAGAAAGTGAAAGATGTTACAGTAGAGTACATGGGAAACCCTTCAGGTGCGTGAGTAGGATGTTGTTCAGTTTAATTTTCCTAATGTAATACATACAAGGGGATTTCCAGAGTAATGAGACAAAGGCACGCCTTTACATACAGTATATAGGTGCTAAAGTTCAGAGCAGTAACCCATATCAACCTATTAAAGCAACAGTAACACCAAAAAAATTAAAGTGTGTATAAGTAATGAAGATATAATATGCTGATTCTCCTGCACTGGTAAAATTGCTGTGTTTGCTGCAGAAACTCTACAATAGTAGATAATAGAATGGGGGCAGCCATTCAAAGCTGAAAAAGGAGAAAAGGCACAGGATACTTAATAGATGAAAGATACGCTCTGCAGTAAACAATGGGATTCTTCAGAACTTATCTGTGATCGATTGTGAAACCTGTGCTTGAATGGCTGTCCCCATAGCTGCAAAGCAGCTTGTTTATATAAACTATAATAGTTTTTTAAAAGCAAACACACCAGTTTTACCAGTGCAGGACAAAAATACATTATGTTGTCATAGTTTAAAACACAATTTTGGTGTTACTGTTCCTTTAAATATTTGCTTTCATTTTCTGACTTGCAGTACATTAAGCAAAACAAAATGATTTTGTTGGCAATGGGTTATTGCTCCAATGCAACGCATCACCTATTTTAGATGTAACCATATTTCGACGGGGGCTTTACATGCAATAGAGTATTATATGCAGGGAACATGGTGCTGTGTATTTCTCAAAGGTTGAGTATGTGAGGTTTTTTATACCTCGAATAAACTCACAATTTAAATGTTTGCTTATTTATGAAAAATTGTAAAACAAAACTCTAATGAATGCAATGGGGGGGGGGTGGAATAATAATGAAAACCAATGGGAAAGATGCTTAGAATTGGCCATTCTATTACATACAAAAAGTTTACTCAAAGGTGAACCACCCCTTTAAGTTATTGGTGAAAAAAAGTTGGAATTGCTCAAATTGATTGAGTTTTCTGCAGGAAAAAAAACTCGAATTGATTGTGTTTTGAAACACAAACCACAGAAAAAAGCCAGAAAATCATGAAGGTTAACAACATTCCCAAATGGTTCAAGGGACCTCTGCCATTAACTTTTACATTATCTTGACAGTTTAGTTGGAGTATGTTGGGATTCGAGGTATTTCCAGCTTCGGGATATAATAAATTTCAAAATCTCTAGTTTTTTTTAATAAACACCTGAACACAATCGAGTTTCCGAGAGTATTTTTCGGTAAAAAATAAAATTTTCAGGTAAAAAAACCTGAAAATTTTATTTTTTACTGAAAAATACTCTCGAAAACTCGATTTTTTTTTTTGGGAAAAAAACAACTTGACCTTTTATAAATCTGTCCATAATGAATGGTTAGGGTGCATACTGGTAGGATACTTGTAGGATGATGGGAAGGATGTGGTGTTAGATTTTATAGGGCTCATTAAAGGACCAGTAACATCAAAAAATTAAATTGTTTTAAAGTAATAAAAATATAATGCAGTGTTGCCCTGCACTAGTAAAACTGCTGTGTTTGCTTCAGAAACATTACTATTGTTTATATAAATAAGCTGCTGTGTAGCCATGGGGGCAGCCATTCAAAGGAGAAAAGGCTCAAGTTACACAGCAGATAAGCTCTGTCTGTCTAATGGTGTTATCTGTTATCCATTATCTATCCTGTGCCATTTAGCCGTTTTTCAATTTCCGACATTGCTACACAGCAGCTTGTTTATATGAACTATAGTAGTGTTTCTGAAGCAAACACACCAGTTTTACTAGTGCAGGGCAACACTACATGATATTTTCATTACTTAAAAACACTTTCAGTTTTTGGTGTTACTGTTCCTTTAATGGACACAGCAACAAGTGCAGTCATGATAAGACAGACTCAAATGTTTTGCTATTGACAACATTCTTTAAAGGTATTTGCATTCAAATATGTTTCAACAGGCTCTTATGTAACAAAAGAAACAAGGGGTCATTTATTATGTACAGGCCATGGTGCAAAGTGCACCTTGCACCCTTAGTGCTCCTACAGGTCTTTCCAGGGTCAAGATAAATTGCTCCTAGGTAAGTTTGCCTAGGTTTAGTAACCCATAGCAACCAATAAGAAGTTTACTTTTAAAAAGATGAGTAAATGCTACCTGCTGATTGGCAGCCATATGTGATTAGTGATGTAGCAAACTTTGCATCTCTTATTACATATGTGTCCATACAGAATTATATTCACTACACATTCACATTCACAACACATTCTTTTCCAAATGCCCATTAAAGGAGTAGTAAACCCTTTATTAAAAAAAAAAAAACCTTACCCCCTATCCTTCATAGACTCCCCTCCCTCCTCCCCACAGCCTAGCTACTACCCCTGGCAAATGCCCCTAACTTTTTACTTACCCCTCGGTGCAGATTCACGGCACAATTATGAAAGGGGGCATAGAGTTTAACAGTACTAAACAGAATGAAGTTAAGGAACTAACCAAAAAACATGGCCACAGCCAGACCTGAGGCTAGAGATAACAGAGCTAAGAGAAGAATAGAAAGTTAAAAAAATATAAAATAATCCTATACTTAGGGGCCGATTCACTAACGAGTGAAGGGTTCAAAGGTAAAAAACTTCCAATTTCGACGTTTTTTTTGGGCTACTTCGACCATCGAATGGGCTACTTCGACCTTCGACTACGACTTTGAATCGAAGGATTCGAACTAAAAATCGTTCGACTATACGACCATTCGATAGTCGAAGTACTGTCTCTTTAAAAAAAAACTTCGACCCCCTAGTTCGCCGTCTAAAAGCTACCAAAGTCAATGTTAGCCTATGGGGAAGGTCCCCATAGGCTTGGCTAACTTCGATTCGATCCTTCGATTGTTGGATTTAAATCCTTCGAATCGTTCGATTCGAAGGATTTAATCGTTCGATTGAAGGAATAATCCTTTGATCGTACGATCACACTATTTGCGCTAAATCCTTCGACTTCGATATTCGAAGTCGAAGGATTTCAATTCCCAGTAGAATATCGAGGGTTAATTAACCCTCGATATTCGACCCTTAGTGAATCGGCCCCTTAAAGATTAGCCTTTACAGAGATACCATTGCAGTATGTAAAAATGTATTTAAACTATATAAAACCAGCTATAGATTAGCATCATTTGCCCCTCTGATAAAAAATCACAAGTTTCCTATGACTTACCATCCACCTTTTACTCACAAAAGAATATATCTCTTGAATTCAATAAATTATTTATTTCAAGGTTGATGATCATGGGAAGGAATAACAAAAAACACTTAGGGGCAGATTCACTAAATTCGAGTGAAGGGTTCGAATTAAAAAAACTTTGAATTTCAAAGTTTTTTTGGGCTACTTCGACCATCGAATGGGCTACTTCGACCTTCGACTACGAAAATCGAACGATTCGAACTAAAAATCATTCGACTATTCGACCATTCGATAGTCGAAGTACTGTCCCTTTAAGAAAAACTTCGACCCCCTACTTCGGCAGCTAAAAGCTACCGAAGTCAATGTTAGCCTATGGGGAAGGTCCCCATAGGCTTGCCTGTGATTTTTTGATTGAAGGATTTTCCTTCGATCGTTGGATTAAAATCCTTCGAATCGTTCGTTTCGAAGGATTTAATCGTTCGATCTAATGAAAAAATTTGCGCTAAATCGTTCGACTTCGATATTCGAAGTCGAACGATTTTAGTTCCTAGTCGAATATCGAGGGTTAATTAACCCTCGATATTCGACCCATAGTGAATCGGCCCCTAAGGGGCACATTTACTTAGCTCGAGTGAAGGATTAAAAGGAAAAAAACTTTGAATATTGAAGGTTTTTTTTGGCTACTTCGACCATCGAATTGGCTCCTTCGACTATGACTTCGACTTCGAATCGAACGATTTGAACTAAAAATCATTTGACTATTCGACCATTCGATAGTCTAAGTACTGTCTCTTTAAAAAAAACTTCGACCACCTACTTCGCCACCTGAAACCAACCGAGCACCAATGTTAGCCTATGGGGAAGGTCCCCATAAGTTTTCCTAGCAATTTGTGATCGAAGGAAAATCGTTTGATCGATAAATTAAAATCCTTCGAATTGTTCGATTCAAAGGATACAATCGTTTAATTTTTCCTTAGATCATTCGATCGAATGAATTGCGGTAAATCCTTCGACTTCGATATTCGAAGTCGAAGGATTTAACTTCGATGGTCGAATATGGAGGGTTAATTAACCCTCCATATTCGACCCATAGTAAATGTGCCCCTTAAAGTGGTTGCGTTTTTACATAATTATCACATATTGTAATCTATTCCATACCAAATCTTATCTGAGATTATAATTCATTCTCCAATTTTAGCTCTTTTGAGAACATTAAAAATGATTTATGCAACAAGATTATTTGAAATTCCAAACTACTATAATTAAAACTTAATTATTCTTACTATCCTCATAACATACAAGCTACCAAATGGTCTATGGTCTAAATACTCAAGATTCCTGATTCAAGAAAACTTTGTCAATACAACTATGTATATACTTTTTACATATAGAAATTCTGTTCCACCCCCCCTCACAATTTGCAAAACATAAAAACAATTTATAATTAAGAAACAATAAATAAATAAATAAAATAGAGTGCTTAACGATAATATCACAAAATAAAAGAGTTACAATATTCGAAAATTTTGCCTGGAATATATAACCACTGCAAATGTTCCTCCAGGGAACTACAAAATCTATTTCTCTTAATCATTTTATTATCTCAGTGCAACACTCATATTTGTACCACCCCTATTTTCTTCAACTGTAATCTATACTCATTAGCCAAATTCAATTCAATGAGAAAAGGGTTTATCACGTGAAAATTCATGGACGAGATTTGAGATGCAATGGTTGTCATACCTGGACCTCGTTGATGCCAACTCAAATATGTCTCTGACAATACCCCCATAGTATGTCATTATGTGCTAATTTCTGATTAAAGTGGAATTGTATAGACAAATGTATATAAGAATGAATATGTAACTGTATATTTCTCAATTTCAGAGAATTGTGGATCTGTCTCAGAACACACACAATGAGCTGATAATTTATATCCTATTTGGGTGTGAAAAACTCTTCCAATGACATCCTGAGTTGGATAACAGTGCCAGTATTCTTCCTCTCATAACTACAATCTTCTATTTGCTCTAAGCCATCTTAATGACAGTTGCAGATGTTTGCCATGTTGTGTGTGTGCCAGTCCTGTACATTATATCACAATGAATAAATGACATAAGTAGTGTAACTTATAATTCTGTTTTGTATTAAATAAGAGACTGTTTTTGGTCATTTTTGCTGTACAGTGGTCTTTAAAACATTGTAAGTATAAAAGTAAAATAATGAGAAGCATTATTGTGTGTATTGGAAACAATTGGGATAGCAGGGTAAATATATGAAAGGGGTATTAATTGCACTCATACAAACTCACAGAATATTAAAGGAGAAGGAAACCCCCAGGGCGCTAAACCCCTCCCCCCCTCCCCTGTGCTGCCCCCCCTCCCTCCTCCCCCCTGGCCTACCTGTCCCCCTGGGCAAATGCCCCTAATTTTTTACTCACCCCTCTGCGCAGGTCCTGTCCACAGAGTTCGCAGTCGCCATCTTCTCCCACGCGCGTCTTCTTCCTGCTCTGACCGGCGTCTTCTGGCTTATGCACAGTAGGAACAGGTACCGGTGCGGCTCTACTGCGCATGCGCCGAATGTCACGAAGTGAAATCGGAAAAAGACGCGCAGGAAGAAGACGCGCGTGGGAGAAGATGGCGACTGCGAACTCCGTGGACAGGACCTGCGCAGAGGGGTGAGTAAAAAGTTAGGGGCATTTGCCCAGGGGGACAGGTAGGCCAGGGGGGAGGAGGGAGGGGGGGCAGCACAGGGGAGGGGGGGAGGGGTTTAGCGCCCTGGGGATTTCCTTCTCCTTTAAGCCACAGAAAAACTGTTATATAGTGCCAAAATGCAACGCAGTAAGAGTTACAAGTGATAGAATAATAGTATGAATAATGGTTTACATTAGAGAGATGTCAATAGGCTGCTGATGATGGACTACAGGGGGTCCTGGCAGCATAGATGAGTAGTGATGGGCGAATTTATTCGCCAGGCGCGAATTTGCGGCGAATTTGCGCAATTCGACGCCAGCGAATAAATTCACGAAAGGCCCGCGAAAATTTGCGGCAAAAATTCGCCGGCATCAAATTTTTTTTTCCAAAAAACGGACGCCGGCGTCAAAAACGAGACGCCAGCGCCGTTTCACAAATTTTTCGCGCAAATTCGCCCATCACTATAGATGAGATTTACAGTACCTTCTCCATTTGTGCTAAATGCCAGTCAATGGGCCAGATTCAATTCAGTGAGAAAAAGTTATCTCATGGTTTGTCACCTGAAAAGTCATTCACGACATTCAATTTAAGGAGAAAAAATTCTCCAAATTCAGTTAGTTTTTCCCAAAGACTTCAATAGAGTTTTCACATGATAAACAGTGAGAAATGTTTTTCTCAAATCAAATCTCGCCCATCACTTTTCACCCGATAAACACTTTTCTCGAAGAATTGAATCTGGCCCTATATCAATTTGTGATCTCTTTTTACTGTAGGAGTAGTTTCCAGTGGGAACTTTCAGTTTACCTAGGAATCCTGTTTTTCAGGGAAAAAGTAACTTTCTAAATCTGCCTGTTTTTTTATGCAATTCTACTTCCTTAGATATAGGACTCTACCTAAAGCAAAAAACAGTTACAAGGCTCATTAAAAAAGTCACCAAGCTTATTTGTGCTCAGCGTGCTTCTTGTACTGAATTGCGCGAAATGAACAGTTCAGTGTCAAAAATCCAGGCACAGTTCATGACTCCTCAATAGACCCTTCACCCCCACCCAACCCACTGATCCCCATTGTTACTTACCTTAATGAAACACCAGGGGCCAGAAATGGGGTAAAATGCCCACATCATTTATTCACATTTTATCAAATAAATAAGACCTTCCCAGTTTCACCTTAAGGCAATATGTTACAGCCAGAATTCTATAAGAGATCACTGCTATGCTCTACCACTCCTCAATGAAGACTTGAGATCAGCACTATGTCATTATATCCACCAATGAATATTAGGCTGCCTCTGCCTACAGAGAGGATAGCCCTCTGCTACCAGTAGGAGCTGCATCTCCCACCATAAGAGAAGTTCAGCAGCCCTGCTTCTGGTCCTGAATCTGCAGTGTCTCAATGATAGGAAATTCAAGAAGGCTGTCACCTAGCACAAGCAGTAGTAGCATCTGTATCAATCTGTATCAATAAACTCACTGTGCAGTCACAGGAGAGAACCTCCTTTCTTCCTCTTTTAAACTTTACTGTGCAGTAGCTGAAGCCAATGACAATTATGCCCCGAGAGGGAAACACATTTTCCTGACCCCAATCAGAAATATTCCCTGAATCAAGCGTTTGGAATTAACGGGAATTAATACAATGCTGATTCTCACATTTAAACTGTATATAAAGGTACAGAAATCACAATATAACAGTGTCTTCAGGAAAACATCCACACTCAGTTATTAATAAATAATATGAGAACATAAAGAAGAAAACTCCTGACATTCAAAATTTTTCAATAAAGGGGAAGGTGGGTGGGTTGTTTCTACTGGCTCAGAAGATAAGGAAGTGAACTTCTTCCTCCCTTGATATCACATCCCTCTATTTCTCCACCCCCCCACCCAGCTTTC
Source organism: Xenopus petersii (assembly GCA_038501925.1). Classification (NCBI taxonomy): domain Eukaryota; kingdom Metazoa; phylum Chordata; class Amphibia; order Anura; family Pipidae; genus Xenopus; species Xenopus petersii. The sequence continues at coordinate 25,316,060 of CM076684.1, read as the reverse complement.
CCCAGCCTTGACCCAATCACAGCTGCATCTGATTCTGCCAATCTCTAAACATAAACCAGTGTAATCTTTCCTATAGCAAGGTCAATGGGATATTACTAGACTTTCAGTATTTTCAACTGGGGGACCAACTGCAGAACATGGAAAATCAGACAGGAAGGCTTATGTCCAGGCAGCAAATCCATCAGGAAGGGAACCCACTTCATGTTGAAGCGAAACAGGACAAATTCGCCCAGCACTAATAAAGATATGCATAAGCCGATCTGCTGCAACTGTGCTATATTCCCCACCTAAAAAGTGTGTGGTGGAGGCCCACAGCAGTGGGAACCACATTTTTCCATTTATTTCAATGAGGCTAAAAACTGATATGTTTTAATGAACTGGGAAAATAAATAAAGTTGTTAGAGACCATTACCAGTAACTTCTATTCAACCAGGACAGCTTTTAAATTGTTGGTTGCATATTGTCCCCTTGCCAGGTTTGTATGAAGCCTACTTGATCTTCATGGAGTACGTTTGGAAGAATAGGGGCAGGCCTGGACTGGCAATCTGTGGGTTCTGGCAAATGCCAGAGGGGCTGCTATAAGGTCCCATAGAAAGTCACTATTTAGTGGACTGGTGGGGGCTGTTTGGGCCTCTATGTGGGCTGATTGGGCCTCTGTGTCCCTGAAATGCCAGGGCCTATTTTAATTCTCAGTCTGAACCTGAATAGGGGAGAGTCTGTTGGCAAGGATTTTTGGAAAAAGTTTCAGGTTGGAAATTAGTAATGTTATTGGCCTGTAATTAGCTCAGTTTAAGACAGGTCTTTGTCCTCTTTAGGGATTAGGGATAGGTAGGACTTTACCTTGATTTAAAGCTTGTCTATATTCCGCTGATAATTTGGGAAACCCTGCTTCGGTGAGGAAATTGGACAACAAGTCTGGGTCAGTATGTTGAATAGATTGTAAATTGTATGGCTTAGAATAATATTTATTAAATGTTTCTCCTATTTGGGATAGATTATACTGTATGTTTTTGATTATGAGTGAGTATTTCTGTTTAACCATTTTAGTAAGGGGCACATCCTCTTAGTTATATGATGTGGCTGTAGAATGATATCAGCATGTAGAAAGCATCCTATAGAGATAAAGGAGAGATAGATAGCAAAAAGGGAAATGTATGGCAGAATCAAAATCCATATCCAAAGACCATAGACAAAGCACAACAAACCACTAAAACCCCTGTTAGCACATCTTTCACCTCAAGTTACACACTATACTCCCTATCAATGTTGGATTGTTCTCTAAGAACAATGGTAAATGGTAAATTTTCACTCTATTTGGCACAAAAACAACATCTTTTTATATCAAATACAACATATTCTGTTGCTAGGCAGGTTAATTTTTGTCTAAAAATGTTGATTCCATGACAAGAATCGTATTCAGCCATAAAGGCAATATTATTTGCAGTCCAGATTCAGTCGGATCTAGTTTTTAGAACGTTAGTAAAATACAGTTACAAATGTGTTTTCATGCAGCAGATTATAGTGAAAGAAGGGAATTCTATAAGTACTTTGTACAAGGAAATAACACCTATAAATAGTGAAATGACATGTATATAGCCTAGTACTGTCATAACCGCAGTTTTATAGCTTTTAGTACCATTATTTCAGGGAGTCTTATTGCACAGATAAGCCCTCCCACGGACTGGAATAAGGGAAGTAACATAATGATTGATATTATAACAGATTATTCCAGCTCCCATCGAGTCAGAGTACTAGAGATTGTTGTGCATGACAGAGGCACCAGTCAGGACCTTTAAGATGGAGAGATATCTGCTACCAGGTAATGTGATATACTTCATTTTATTAGCAATAGCGACCTGCTGCTTTTATATATATATATATGTATATATATATATATATATATATATATATATATATATATATATGACATATTACAGCTGATCTGTGTATTAGGGGAGTAAATTTACTTAATTAATCCTCGATATTCGACTGTTGAAGTTAAATCCTTCGACTTCGAATAGCGAACGAATATCGAACGATTAAATCCTTCGAATCGTTCGATACGAAGGATTTTAGTCCATCGATCGAAGGATAATTGTTCGACCAAAAAAAGATAGCTAAGCCTATGGGGACTTTCCCCATAGGTAACATTGACTTTAGGTGGCAAACTAGGGGTCGAAGTTTTTTTTTTAAAGAGACAGTACTTTGACTATCGAATGGTTGAATATTCGAACGATTTTTAGTACGAATTGTTCGATTCGAAGTCGAAGTCATAGTCGAAGGTTGAAGTAGCCCATTCAATGGTCGAAGTAGCCAAAAAAAACTTTCGAAATTCGAAGTTTTTTTTCCTCTATTCCTTCACTCGAGCTAAGTAAATGGGCCCCCTAGCAGTAGTGATGGTCGAATTTGTCCTGTTTAGCTTTGCCACGAATTTCACAAATTTCCTGTAAAATTCGCAAAACGAATTTTGACGTTGGCAACAATTCGCCAGGGTCAAAATCAACGCCAGTGAACGCCAGGCAAATTCACTAATTTATTCACCAGCTGCGAAACGCGGAAATTTGCTGTGAATTCGTGCCTGGCGCATAAATTTGCCCATGATTACTTTTTATAGTTTTTTTTTTAATTATTTGCCTACCATTTTCTAGCTTTGAGATGCAGGTCAGTGACCCCGGAACCTAGAAAACGATTGCTCTGTGATTCACCATTTTATTGTTACATATCTCTCTGTTCAGACCCTCTATTGTTTTTCTCCTAGTCTTTCATTCATACCTTTGTCCAAAAACAGGGTACCCTACTGGGCCATAAGACCAGCTATGCAAGTACATACTCTGGCTCAGGCTACTGGTTCATTAAATACATCTAACGTCCATTTCTCTTATATAAATGGCCTGATAAAATTGTGTGTGATTTTTTTTTATTGCATTGATGTTAGTTTCAAGTAGTGATGGGCGAATTTATTCGCTAGACATGGATTTGCGGGAAATTTTCGAACTTCTCCACTTCTCCACTTACTCGTGCAACTGCTGCAAAAAATTAGCTGCGACAAAAAAAGTTGCATATGTAAAAAATGTTTTGACACCCATTGACTTTTATGCATTTGGACAAAAGATTTGCGCATGTAAAATTGCCGCGTTTATAAAAATATCGCACATCAAAATTATTTTGACACCCATTAACTTCAATGCTTTTTGCAAATTTTTTGTGAATTTTTTCAGAGCTTCGCAAATTTTCCGGCGAAACGGGACAGATTCGCTCATCACTAGTTTCAAGGTGTCCGTAATAAAATCATATAAAATCATGCGCCTAGGGCCTAAGGTTGAGAACTTGAACACAGGTGATGGGATACAGAGGTGATTTTCAATATTCTCCAACATAAGGGTTTGAATACGTTTTAGTAATTCACAACTAACTACACTAAACACACATGACATTACTAAGCTTTGGTTATAAGGACGTATTTTACAGATTCTTGTGTATTATATAAGCATTAACGTATCCCCTATTTGTAAATTATAAGGATGTAGCCATAGAGAAACACATGGTCAAATAAAGACAAGACCTGCTTAAAAAAGGATGAAAGTCCCTTTAAAAGGATGAAAGTATTGCCCGTCCACCTGCTCCTGAATTAATCTCACTCCGTTCTCCCTTTCAGCTCTCTTCAGTGTCTGGATAAATCTGATCCATGGAATCAAAATCCAGCCAATTCCTGAATATCCAGTAGTCAATCAGCCTGTCACTCTCAGTGTCAGTGATATCAGTGGGACAATTATCTCTTTCGCCTGGTATAAAAGTTCATCCATCGGCAATTCCTACCTTATCTTAACTTATAATTCAACTTCTAACCCTGTGCAGACACCAGGGCCACAATACATCCCTCATTCCAGTGGCCTCCCAAATGGCTCATTACATATATTGGAACTTTCTACTTCAAACAGAGGAAATTACATAGTGCAAATACAGCCAGGAAGTCAAACATCACAATATATTAACCTGCCGGTATATGGTGAGTAATCTGTAGCAAACTCCTGAACTAGAAATATATCTTTCTGTTATTTACTAAAAACAAGAGAAAGCAGTAAACCCCCACACTACCTTACTAAAATTAATTGAGATCTAATTATATGAGTGCTTAGTGCTATTATAAACATATGCTTCGTTCTCAATCAATTTAGCACCAACATACAATTAATGGTAGTTCAATCGATTGTGTTAATACAAATAATTATGATTAAAGTGCTTAAGTGCTATTAATTCGATGCTGTGACCTTCAACAAAATGTATCTACACACAATTGATGAATAATCTAAAAGTTCATGGTTCTTATATGAATTAAATAAGGTGCTAGTGCTGTAGTTATAATTTTAAAGTGAGTTCATGGTATCAAACAATTAAAAATAAAGTGTCAGCAATTCATGAATAAAAGTTAGAAATGAGAAAATAGTATAGAGGTGGAGTTGTCCCGAAGAAACTGGCTGCGTTGTTCTAAGCCCTGTGACACCACACGTGGGAGAAAGGCAGAACACTGAGGACTGTGGTCTCGTTACTACGTTTAACTATCTTGTAAGAAGAGCTTACTTTGCTATAAAACCAACAAATCCTCAGTGCCTTAGAGATAAAAGAGAATAAAAGGAATGAATGCTGCGCTAATAGCGCTACAATTCCATTAAATTCCTCTGAATCCAAGATTTAATTAAGGATTAAAAAGGTAAGATTTCAATGATGAGCTTTTTTTAAAAAAAAAGGGTTCGAAGGCTCGCTGACGTACGTTTCGCTTACGCTTTATCAAGGCAAAAAGGGCAAGCGAAACGTACGTCGGTGAGCCTTCAAACCCTTTTTTTTTTAAAAAAACTCATCATTGAAAGAGAATGGATCCACTGTTGGACCAGTCAGTCTTAGATGACATTAGATTTGTTTTCAAACGTAATAGAACCATTGCAAGCGATGTTCCCCAAGTTTATATTCTCCAAAAAGAACCAAAAAAGAAGGTAGTAAATGGTTAAACAAAAATGAATGTTACAAATGTGGCAAAAATAGATGCAAGGTATGTAGACACATATTGGTAAAGGACGGCTTCCAGAGTAGTGTAACTGGGAAGAATTTCCCTATACGTTATTACATTAATTGTGACTCTAAATGTGTTATTTATTTAGCCACATGTGACTGTGGTAAACAATATGTAGGTTGAACTTGCAGAAACCTAAAGGAACGGGTGCGAGAACACCTTACACCAATAGATTTAAATGACTTAGATCAAGCTAGTCATAATCACAGAAGAATCTCAGCCATAAGTAAACATATTATGTTAAAACACAATGGCAACTTCAGCTTAATAAAATTCCAAGGTATTGAATTAGTTAAACTGGGAGTGAGAGGAGGAGATTTGCAAAAAGTGATAGACCAGAAGGAGGTATACTGGATTTTTACATTGAAAACACGCCACCCACAAGGGTTAAATAGTGACTGGGAGGTCTCATGTTTTCTTTAAAGGAGAAGGAAAGGTTAAAACTAAGTAAGTCTTATCAGAAAGGTCCATCTAAATATACCAGTAAACCCCAAAAGTAGCGCTGCTCTGAGTCCCCTGTCAAAAGAAACACTGCATTTCTTTCCTTGTATTGTGTACACATGGGCTTCTGTATCAGACTTCCTGCCTTCAGCTTAAACCTCATTGCCCTGGGCAAGAGCATGCTCAGTTTGCTCGTCTTCCCCCGCCCCCCTCCCTTCTCTACTGTAATCTGATCCCAGAGCAGGGAGAGACTCAGGCAGGAAGTGATGTCACACCATGTTAATACTGCAGCTCCTATCCTAAACAAACAGAGAGCTTCTAGAGCTGTTTACTCAGGTATGGTAAAACATTCTACAGAATAAATATAGCATTCTAGCTTGCACTATTGCAGCTAATCTATTGGCAATAAAATACCTCCGTAGCTTTCCTTCTCCTTTAAATTAAATATATAAGGATAGAAATATTACCGAAAATACCCCTAAACATAGATTCCGGCTATTGTAAAAGATTACTTAGGATTCCCTTTGATTATAAAGTGAAATTATCGCCTGATAATAAACCAAAAGTGTAATATGTAAATGTTAAAGGATGTATTGTTTTAATTGTATACACTATATAAGGTAGAGAGCTAGGACTAGACTCCACCTCTGATGAAGTGCCAAAGAGAGGCACGAAACGCGACAGGTGACTACACACATCATGGTTTAGTTAAAGAGCTCCAGGAAGATACCTGTTTGTGTTTTTAAAGATGCTTGGCAATAAAGACTTTTTTTATTCAAGCACTACTCGTGGTTGTTAAGGCTCCCGTCTATCTATCGTTACTTTGGACGCTGAGCAGTAAACAGCATAGGGATCTAATTTTGGGTCCCATAAATGAAGAATCCCGAATGTGGTAAAAGCAGAGACATCAAGGTAATTTCAGGTTTCACCTGGAGGGGTACAATGTTACAATGTCAAAGGACCACTCTCTAAAAACAGATGTTCTAGTGTTTCAAGCCTTTGGAACTCTTCTGGCCTTTTACCTTCCTATAAATACAATATGTTTGTCACAACAAAACTCGTTCTTTGTTAGATTATAATGTAACTTCCTTATATCCTGTAGCTAAGCAAAGATACAAATATATACATATAGACACTAAAGATAAAGGTATGGCCAAACCCTGCACTTAGGGTCAAAAGTCCAAGCAGAAGTATAAATACAAAAACTATAATTTATAGGATAATTACATTCACATTCTATTGAGGAAATAAGATACATTTTAAAATATCAACAAAATTATGGTTCTAACTGCTAAAGTTTTAGATGTGCAACCCCAGACAATGCATTTCAGTCAAACCTTGATTTCCATCATTTTGCATTGATTCGACGTGATCAGACGCGACGCGACTGTCGGATGCAGACGCTGCGCACTGCGTCTGCTTTCCGACAGTCGCGTCGGATCAACCCTGCGACACCATGCGACTATTCTATCTCTTACCTTATTATTGTCACAGCGCGTCGAAACGCACCGAAAACGTTCATGGAGTCCTACCCTAAAGCATGAAAACTGACTTAGGGAAATGCCAAAATCGTTCATGAAGTCCTACCCTTAATTTCAGCCCATTTTCTTCAAAACTCTTGTTTCTTTGATTATTTTTTTTGCAGTTTACACCAACATTTCTGTTCTGTTTTTTTTGTTTTTTTTTTTGCAGTTTACACTGATTTTACAGGAAAACACTGACTCTAATTTTACATTTTTTTTTTTTAATCTTTAATGTAAGGTCAGGGATTGCCTTACATTAATTTGTTTTGTTTTATTTTTCAAGGTATTATCTGTTTATACACTGCTCATATAATGAATTTGAAACAACAATGCTACGTACAGTACAGCCAGCTGGTTGACCAGTGTTTGGAATGGTTACCGTACAGAGAAGAGTCTTCTGATGATTCTCTGCTCAGATGGTGCCAGTGTTTCAGTTTCATTTTACTTTACTCCATAATGTTGCCTACAAGATATTTTACTAAGGTTCAATCCTCCTCTCCCTGCCTCCTCTTCCTGCCCCTAACTTGCATGTCATTCAGATATGCAAATTAAATAGCACCAGCGAGCACAGGCTATAATGGAACTTTGTACTTAAAGCACCAGTAACATCAAAAAATTAAAATGTTTTAAAGTAATAAAAAAATAATTCAGTATTACCCTGTACTAGTAAAACTGCTGTGTTTGCTTCAGAAACTCTAATATTGTTTATATAAGGAAGCTTCTGCGTAGCCATGGGGGCAGCTATTCAATGGAGAAAAGGTCTAAGTTACACAGTAGATAGCAGATAAGCTCTGTACAACATAATGGTGTTATCTGTTATCCACTAATTATCCTGTGCCATATAGCCTTTTTTCAATTTCCGCCATTGCTACTCAGCAGCTTGTTTATAGAGAACTATAGTAGTGTTTCTGAAGCAAACACATCAGTTTTACCAGTGCAGGGCAACACTATATTATATTCTCATTACATTAAAACACTTTCATTTTTTTGGTGTTACTGTTCTTTTAACACAGTCTGCACTGGATTCACAAGAGCACAGCCACACCCCACATATCCTTTATTCCTTAATGATTTAAGGATAAATTAAAAACCGTAGAGAACTACTAGAGAACTACTAGGGAACGTTCTAGTTTGATCTCTTGTAGATCAGCCCCATATTTTACAGATTATTTATGGCTTTTGCATATCACTGGCACATTTGTGACTACTGTGGATTTTAAATAATATACCATATATATAGTATTATTTCTTGTCTCTCTAAAGTATAAGCACTCATAACTGTTTCCGTGTTCTTGTTTTATGTACAGTGCCAGTGACTAAACCAATGATCAGTGCAAACAACCAGCGGCCTCAGAAAGATGAAGAGGTCACATTTACATGTACAGCATCAAATGCAGAGAGGATTCTGTGGAGCAGAATTAGTGGCAAAATCCCTTCTGGAGTCAAATACAATTCAAATAATCGTACTATGACTATTTCCAGGCTAACCTTATCAGATACTGGAAAGTATCAATGTGACGTTGAGAATCCAATCAGCAAGAATTTTAGTGACCACTACACACTGTCCCTATACTGTGAGTAACACTTCATTGTGATATATATACACATACCTACAGTGACTGCTGCGCTTTAACTGCTTCCAGTAACCTGCAATAATAGATACAGTGGGTTGATTCAGGGCAAATCTCCAGTTCCAATGAATCAAGAAAGTGTTGACCTGAGTTCAAACCTTCAGGCTGGGCTTCCAAGAGTGTCCATGAAAGCAAATACACACACACACACACACACACACACACACAAAATGTCTCTGTCTTAAATATATTGATAATGGGTTGAGTGCAGGGGACTCTTGTATTTGTCTATATGTATTTTGTGGTCACACCCTCATTGCACCCCCCGCCTAATGGTTTTAAAAAATAGTGGTGAGCACAACTTTCCCTTGTTTGTTATAGTTATACAGGAGCAGTGACCAGCTCCATGTTGTAGCTCCCACCCTTCCCAGCTATAGTCAGGTGATCCCACTGGTGTCTAGTAAAAAGGCAGCCAAGTTTGGGGGTTTACTTTGAAAGCAGCTAGTAAGTTGCAGGTAAAACTTAGTCCCTTTGTAAAATGTATAATGAAGCAATAGAATTCTTAATGAATCAGATGAAAATTGAGCGTAGGACTGGCCAGATATGGGATGACTTTGACGTAGTTGGCCAGCTTAAATATATTGCACTATATGGACAAACAATCCCTGTTTTGTTTAAAGGGTATATATATATATATATAGATATATATATATATATATATATATGTATCTGGTAACAAAGCAGCCGCACTCTAATCCGGATTTAGATTATAAGCGTGAGTGCAGGCCCAAAATATATTAATACTTAATCAATAGGATAGAGCCACACTCCAAAAGGTTTTGTGTGTGTGTGTGTGTGTGTGTGTGTGTGTGTGTGTGTGTGTGTGTGTGTGTGTGTGTGTGTGTGTGTGTGTGTGTGTGTGTGTGTGTGTGTGTGTGTGTGTGTGTGTGTGTGTGTGTGTGTGTGTGTGTGTGTGTGTGTGTGTGTGTGTGTGTGTGTGTGTGTGTGTGTGTGTGTGTGTGTGTGTGTGTATATATACCCCAGAAAGCCTTGTATAGATTTCATTATAAGCAAATAATTAGAACTTTTAAAAATTATTTCTTCTTGTAGTTCAGCAACAGCACTCACGCTCGGTCTGTATGTGTGTGGTGCAAGTCCAAAGCGAGGTTTCCGGTTATTCATCAATATTTAGAATCCAAGAACGGACAGCACTCACAACTTAATGCAAAAGAGTTATATTGTAAAAAATGCATATATCACCATACAAGCACACATTCTGTAGCAAAGTTTCGAGCCAAGTGTGGCTCTTTTTCAAGCCATGTGGGCAATGATGTCATCACTACAGAATGTGTGCTTGTATGGTGATGTATGCATTTTTTACAAAATTTTTTTTTTTCAAAATGAATCAGTTAATAGTGCTGCTCCAGCAGAATTCTGCACTAAAATCCATTTCTCAAAAGAGCAAATAGATTTTTTTATATTCAATTTTGAAATCTGACATGGGGCTAGCAATATTGCCAATTTCCCAGCTGCCCCAAGTCATGTGACTTGTGCTCTGATAAACTTCAATCACTCTTTACTGCTGTACTGCAAGTTGGAGTGATATCACGCCCTCCCTTTTCCCCCCCAGCAGCCAAACAATAGAACAATGGCAAATAACCAGATAACAGCTCCCTAACACAAGATAACAGCTGCCTGGTAGATCTAAGAACAGCACTCAATAGTAAAAACTCATGTCCCACTGAGACACATTCAATTACATTGAGAAGGAAAAACAGCAGCCTGCCAGAAAGCATTTGTCTCCTAAAGTGCAGGCACAAGTCACATGACCAGGGGCAGCTGGGAAATTGCCAAAATGTCTAGCCCCATGTCAGATTTTAAAATTGAATATAAAAAAATATGTTTGCTCTTTTGAGAAATGGATTTCAGTGCAGAATTCTGCTGGAGCAGCACTATTAACTGAATCATTTTGAAAAAAAATAATTTTCCCATGACAGTATCCCTTTAAGTTGGGAGTGCTGTCCGTTATTAGATTCTATATATATATCTATATATCTATAGCTATATATATATATATATATATATATATATATATATATATATATATAGATATAGATAGATAGATATAAAATACAAAAACTAGGAGCACACCAGGGTTTTTGGTTTTTTTTAAAAAGATAAAAAAAATCATTTTATTTATCATTTTTAAAAATAGGCCAATGTTTCGAAGACCTTTATAATAAATAAATTTAAGGTTTTAACTTTTTCAAAAAAAACCCTGTGTGCTCCTTGTTTTTGTATATTGTATGACAGAGCTCATTATGGAAGCACCCAGGTCCTTAACAGTGAACGTTGTGCGGGAGGCTTATGGATATTATATATATATATCTACATACATACAGGATAATCCATCATTCAGTACTTGTGTGACTCAACTCAGTAAGGTGGCCCACACTATCTATATAGCTATTTATCTCACTGTCAACCTGTATATCAGAAAATATTGGTACAGTACAATGTAACTTTTCAAATTTAAAATCCATTCTTAGTGCATAATTGCAACATTCCAGGCCCAACAAGCCATACTATCTATGTAGCTTGTTTTTACTTGTATTAGGTGCCCAGATATACCGTATAATTTATATCTTACAGGTGTCTGTGCGGATCCACCAGTAGGTGTTTTGGCTGGAATAATCTGTGGCACCATTGCAGGAATTGCATTGATCGCCTGTGTAACATTTCTACTGTACAAGAGATTTATCCTTCCAGTCAGACAAGGACAGACAGGTGAGAGATCCAACTGAGAGAAAAGGCAGACATATATGAATGATCCATTCCTGACAACCTTCGCTTGATTTGGCCAACCAAGCGGTGAACCATTTAGGACTGATCTGATCCTGAAGCCCCTAGACCAATGATCAGGTCTTGATTGGGGCCTAAGCAGACCCATTGGGAGACTATTACATTAATTGGGGAACTAAGACTTTTGCAACGTTGTTTAAAGAGTAACAACAGGGGGCAAATTCACTAAAGTGCGAAGCGGCTAACGCTAGTGCAAATTCGCCAGAGTGATGTCATTTCGTTACTTCGCCCATTTACTAACGGGTGCTGGCGTAAATTTGCTAGCGAAGTGGACCTACTCTAGCGCTACTTTGAACCCTTACGCCAGGCGTAGTTGCGCTATGGCAAAGGCAAGTAACTACACTAATTCACTAACTTGCGCATTTTACTGAACGTTACCTCTTGCGCCAGACTTGCCTTCACCACCTTAGACCAGGCGAAGTGCAATAGAGTAGATAGGGATTGCTTCAAAAAAAGTTGACATTTTTTCTAAGTCCCAAAAAATGCTGGCTTACTTTTTATAGGGTGATAGGCTGAAAAAGATCATCATTTTTTTGGGGGGTACCCTCCTTCCCCCCTACATTTCCTAACATATGGCACCTAAACTATACAGTGGGCACATGTGTAGGGCAAAATTACAGCTCTATTTTATTTTATGAAGCTTTCCCAGCATTGTGTAGTGTAATGTATTTGCTGCTATATATATGTCCTTTGTACTTTAACTTGGTGCCGTATGCAAATTAGGCATCACTAGTGTAACTTCGCTTTGCTTGAAGAATTAACGGTAGCGCAACTTCGCTATTTTTCGCCTCCCAGAGCGCAACTTCGGATTTTAGTGAATTATCAGCATCCTGGCGAAACTTCGCCAGGAACTTCAGTAGTGATGGGCGAATTTATTTGCCAGGCGCGAATTCCCGTGATTTGTGAAACCGCTGCGAAAATTCGCCGGCGTCAAAAACAAGATGCTGGCGCTGTTTCGCAAATTTTTCGATGTTTTTTTGCCAAAGCGAAACGCCCCAAATTCGCCCATCACTAAACTTCAGAAGTGCTTTCCCATCTCTTTCTTGAGCAGAGAACAATCAGAACCGTTCTCTGTTTTCCTTCTGTACTTATCTTATTATCTCTCAGACTCGACAGTTACAGGAACTGACCAATGCGTCCACTGGCTTAGTTAGTGATAGTTCTTGTAAGTTTCTATTTTATTTTACATATTACTTCATTGTAAATGATACATTCTGTTTAATATGTCATTGTATTAATCTTCTTATTCTGCATACTATTTGTTATCTTATTGATTTGTATGGTTTATTGTGAAAACCAAATAAAATATTTCAAATCAAAGAGGAACTGACCAGCAGGCGGCACTGTTATTACAGAATTCATTTATTCATTTACATTGCAAAAGTGCTTTAAAAAGCAGCAGTAGCAATTTTAAATTTTTTTAAGGTTTACTTTAATAAATGGGTAAAAGGGATATTTGCCCATGGCCCACCAAACTCTTGTCTGGGGTAAGTTTTGTTATCCCCCAGAAATGGCAGACCCCATAATTTTTATTTACTTGAGGAGCTCTATAACATAAGCACATATTTCACTTTAATTAACTATTTTTAGATATGTCCCTAAGGGATCTTCCTGGAATTCACATGTTATGCAGTAAACACAGACTATTTCTTCATTGCCTGCCTCATTATATCCAGTGCTGCAGGTACTGCCATGGGACTGGATAATTTGTGTTTTGGGTGGGGGTTGTCCTGGTTTATTACTGGCCCCTCAGGCTTCAGCCCCCTGAAACCATGGGATCTTCTACCTATATCCTGCCTTCACCACTGCTGGAATGGTAACACCGGTGCAATGTAACACCTAAACTAGTAGACAATCCTTCATAATCAGTCATAATGTGATCCTGCCAGTTTTCAGGCACTCCTGTATTAGCTCTCATGATGTCCCTGAGACAGACTATCTTTTCTAAACTTGTTTTTATTCAAATAACAGGACAACACGTTAACAGCCAGCAAATGTCGTCTGAAATGTATTCTAATGTTATTGGTGGACCAAAGGCAAGTATTTGTGTAGCTTTTCTCAACTACAGCTTTATTCATATATATGTGTGTGTGTGTGTGAATATGAGTGACAAATAGGGTTGCCATCTTTCTTTTCCTGCAAAAGCGGGAAGGGGGAGGTTCAGTAATGAGGGGGGGGTTTGGTGACATAGGGGGCGGATCAGTGACATAGGGGGGCAGGTGCGGAGATGGGGCTGGTGACGTCAGGGGTGGGACTAATGATATGGCGATTGGCTAATCGCCATGTGATTCACTTCGATGTCATTTCTGGATTTCCTAATTTGGAAATCCAGACTTTTCATCTGGACAGGTGGCAACCATAGTGCCAATAGGCACCACCCTAAGAAAACAAGGCCCCAATAAAAAGCGTGGAAGCGTGGACATACCCTGATTCACACAGTTCTTTGTGATCATGAATTACAATGTTAAGTCTCATGGGACCTCTTCTACCATGGTGACTCTAACTGCAGTAACCCCTGTACCCCCTGATGGCTGCTCCCTGGCCCAAGACTCCCGACACATGAGAGGAAGAAAGGCGTTTGATATAATGTTGCAATACTTATTTACGACCACTAGGCGGGGAAAGAAAAATTCTGTAAAATGCAGGGGTGAATGCAACAGGTAGTATAGGTATGGAATCTCATTATCCAGAAAGCTCCGAATTATGGAAAGGCCATCTCCCATAGACTTATGTTAGGTAAATTGGTTTGTCTGTATCCGCACCTCCTAACAAAACACCTTAATGGTTGATTAGTCCAACTCTTTCTGGATGTGCTGGCAACTCTGTATATAAACGAAAAAAGAGAAGATCCTACAAGAAAGGAACTGCAAAGATGAGTTCTGAACGTCGCACCATCCAAAATTTGTGAAAACAAGATTATTATGTGTGGGGAAAAAAAAGAAAACACTCCTGGAAGTGATCAATTCATTATTATGTGAAATTCATTGTAACGTTTCATTCAATTTGATGTAGGGAAGAAAGAAGCTGTTGTTATGGATTATTTTTCATTTCTATCCTTTTTTCATTGTGCACAAAACATATTTGTGTTATATATGAATTCATCAAAGATAAATTCATTAAGTCAGAAAGATTATAAAGTGTTATTAGTGCCAAAAGTGCCGAATACAGTTCTCAATCCATTGGTGCCAAAATACAGGGGCAAATTTACTAAAGGGCGAAGTGGCTAACGCTGGCGAATTTCGGCATTGCCGAATTACTTATGGAGATAGACTCTAGCGCAACATCGCACTCTAACGACAGGCGAATTTTCGGTCTGACGAAAGAGCATTACTACGCAAATTCACTAAGTTTTTGATTTTACTTAATGTTACCTCTTGCACCGGACTTGCCTTCGCCACCTCAGACCAGGCGAAGTGCAATAGAGTAGACAGGAGTTCCTCAAAAAAAGTTTAAAAAACGTCCCAAAAAACGCTGGCGTTTTTTCCTATTTAAAGGGTGATAGAAAAAATTTTATTTTTTTGGGGTACCCTCCTTCCCCCCTACATTTGCTAACATATGGCACATAAACTATAATGGGGGCACATGTGTAGGGCATTATAACAACTTTATACAATTTTATTAAGGTTCCCTGGCCTTGTGTAGTGTATTGTATTCGCTGCAGCATATACGTCCATTGTACTTTAACTGCACGCCGTATGCTAATTAGCCAACCCTAGCGTAACTTCGAACCGCTGAGCATAATTTTGCTGGCTTAATTTCGTCAGTGTTCGGTATCCTGTGCGCAACTTCGGATCTTCGTGAATTAGCGTTGTCCAGGCGAACTTACGCCTGGTGAAGTGTTGCGATGTGCGCAAAGCCATCGCTGGCGAATTTTCGCCGGTTAGTGAATTTGCAACAGTATTGGTTAAAATGTAACATATAATAGCTGTGTTAAAAAAAAACTTATTTGAAAAAAATCATCAGGGCAGAATCCATTAAAAACAATTAAAATTCTAAGATGTATAACGACTGGGTATAAATTATTTGGGACACTCAGTGTGTAAAAAAAGTCACTGGCCCCACCACGGTCGTACATCAAACCTCTCAGCCCTATAGAATAAATGTCCTTTAGCATAGATTAGTGGCAAACTAATGGTTTGGTGGTGGTATATATAGAGCCTGTATTTCTGTATCTTAAATGGTAAGGTTAAATGTGCATAAAAGTCAAATCATGTGATTAGTCTGGAAAAGTTACATGATATTGGCAAACCAAACCAGGTTCATCACGCCTTATCTTTTTCCAAATCGCATGATTTGACTTTTATTCAATTTATTCAATCTTTCTTCACTACACCAATTTTATTATTTCACATAATAATGAATTAATCACTTCCAGGAGTGTTTCCTCTTTTTTTCCACATATAATAATCTTGTTTTCACAAATTTTGGATGGTGCGACGTCCAGAACTCTTCTTGGCAGTTCCTTTATTGTAGGATCTTCTCCTTTTTTCATCTCCCATAGACTCCAAGGGGCAAATTCACTAAGCGCCGAAGCTAGCGTTACTTCGCTAGCGTTTGGCATTTTCGTTACTGCACAAATTCACTAGCGAACGCTGGCGTAGATTCGCTAGTGTTACTTCGCACCCTTACGCCTGGCGAATTTTCGCTAGGGACGTAACTACGCAAATTCACTAACGCGCGCATTGTACTGAACGCTACCTTTTACGCTAGACTTCCTTCGCCACCTCAGACCAGGCGAAGCGCAATAGAGTAGATAGGGATTGCTTAAAAAAAAGTCAAATTTTTTTTGTCCCAAAAAACGCTGGCGTGTTTTCTACATTATGGGTGATAGGCTGAAAAAGATCGAAAACTTTTTTGGGGCTCCCCTCCTTCCCCCCTACATTTCCTGACTCATGGCAACTTACCTATACAGTGGGCACATGTGTAGGGCAAAATAAATTTTTTTATTTGATGTTTTGAAGGTTTCCCAGGCATTTGTAGTGATTCTACGTATTCCTCCATTGAAATTTGAATTTGGCGACGTATGCAAATTAACCATCGCTAGCGTAACTTCGCTTCGCTTAGCGAATCAACACTAGCGCAACTTCGCAACCTTACGCTACCCCTGAGCGCAACTTTGGATTTTAGTGAATTTGCGAAGTGCTGGCGAAACTACGCCTGGCGAAGTGTGGCGAAGTGCGGCAAAGTGCGGCGAAGTTACGCCTGCCGCAACTACGAATCTTAGTGAATTTGCCCCCAAATTTTTAAAAATTATTTTCTTTTAGTCTGCAATAAAACAGTAGCTTGTACTTGATACCAACTGAGATATAATTAATCCTTACTGGAAGCAAAACCAGCCTATAGGGTTTATTTTATATTTACATGATTTTCTAGTAGACTTAAGATATGCAGATCCACTTTACAGAAAGATCCCTTATCTGGAATACCCCAGGTCCCATCATTCTGGATAAGAGGTCCCATCCCTGTACCAGCAATGCTTTATTCTATACATTTCAGCAATGTTTCAGCTCCTGTCTGCACCAGTTCTATTAACTGATTAAGCAATGAAGTATGTAGCATTTGTGGGTCTAAACACAAGCAGATAATCATATGGTTCGGTTGGAAAATGATAAGGACATTGCATGTAATCAGTGAATGCTTTATAATTTGCGTGAAAATGAATATCCATGTGATGTTCCTTTTTTGGTAGAGGATTGTAATTTTGTAGAGAGAGGGTAACTGTGTTGCTCAGCGCTCACAATTTACAAATGTATCAGAAACCACTTTAGAAAAGATGCTAAATGTACCATAACACTAACCTCGCTTATGTAGACTCTGTTTATCCATTTGTTCTTTTAGGGACAAAACCCCACAGGGGAATCCACATACACGGTACGCTCTTTTCCTCCAGATATGTCAGTGCAAATATAAACTAACCATGTACTCATGGATCAGAGTCTTCAGATCATTTGGTGTGATGAGACTGTGTTCAGCTCTGGGAAAGATACTGAAATATCCCCATTTAAATCTAAGTGGCAGGAGAAATTCAGCTAGGCAGGGGATGTTTTGAAAGGAGAACTAAAGCTTAACTAAAGAAGTAGCTAGAAATGTTTTACATTATGTTTTGTGCTTCTGTACCAGCCCAAGCCAACCACAGCCCTTTAGTAGTAAAGATCTGTGTCTCCAAAGATGCCCCAGTAGCTCCAAATCTTCTTTTCTGCTGATTCACTGCACATGCTCTGTGCTGCTGTCACTTACTGACACAATATACAGTACACATAGAATAGAAATGTCACAATATAAGGCTGATTAGTAATTAATACAGATAATTACTACAAGGCAGCACATAAACCAGTGCAATTAGCATCATAATTTAATAATCACCCCTAGCATCAATTTATATTACAGACAAACCTCCTTTTCTGCTTGATAATTTGGAACGATTTGGATAATTTGGCAAATGCTCCTAAATCTTTACTCACCCCTCGGTGCAGATTCTGTCCAGTGGAGATCATGGGCACAATCTTCTTCTCTTCGGTGATCTTCAGGAAGTAAGTGGCGTATTGGCGCATGCGCTGTTTGAGCAATTTTCTGTTTTGCTGCAACTGCGCATGCGCCAAAGTGCCGGGAGAAGACCCAAAGATTACCGAAGACACTGAAGATGGCTCCCATGAACTATGCTGGACAGAATCTGCACAGAGGGGTAAGTAAAGACTTAGGGGCATTTGCCCGGGGTAGCAGCTAGGTTGTGGAGGAGGAAGGAGGGGGTCTATGTAGGGTAGGGATTTTTTAACTTTAGGGTTTGCTTCTCCTTTAAGACTGTTCATTACATTACCCATAAAGTTATCTTTACACATTTATTTTTCATCTTTTGTATCAATATTATCAATATCAGGACTGCTTTTGGGGTAGAAAAGAGGGCATTTGACTGAGATCCCAAAATGACTGTGGGTAAAAGTGTTAAAAGGAACTTCAGAAGACCTTTCCCACCTCCTGGATCGTTGCTGCTATTGAGAAGCTGAAACTTTTACGTTTACTATATAAAATATGGCATTTTTAACCATATTCATTTTTAGGGTTTAGTCAAAAGAGTCAAAGACCCCCTTACCTGCTTACTGGAGGTCCTATAGCAACATATGATTGGTTATCCTGACTATAACGACTCACTGGGAGGGGTAATTCCTTGAATATAGGGATGCACCGAATCCAGCATTCGGTTCGGGATTCGGCCAGGATTCGGCCTTTTTCAGCAGGATTCGGATTTGGCTGAATTCTTCTGCCCAGCTGAACCAAATCCGAACCTTAATTTGCATATGCAAATTAGGGGCGGGAAGGGAAATTGCGTGACTTTTTGTCACAAAACAAGGAAGTAAAAAATGTTTCTCCCTTCCCACCATTAATTTGCATATGCAAATTAGGGTTCTGATTCGGTTCGGTATTCGGACGAATCTTGCACGAAGGATTCGGGGGTTCGGCGGAATCCAAAATAGTGAATTCGGTGCATCCCTACTTGAATACCACCCAAAACCTAAGCAGTTTACCAGTTAAAATATTCTAAAAGAGAATGTTTGCTTCTTGCAAACCCTTATTGACTCTGAGGCTCTGAATGCTACAGACACTGATAAATCTAAATGAGGGAGGAAATCAGGGATGTAATTAAAGATGAAGCAGACCCTGCAGCTGCAGGGGGGTTCCATACCTCCCCACTGTCCCTTTTTCGGAGGGACAGTCCCTCTTTTGACAGCTCAACCTGCAGTCCCTCATTTGTACTGGAAAGTCCCTCTTTTCTCTGCACTGAACAGCCAGAAAAAGAAACAAAGTTTCTCACTTAATTGGCTTTTAGCAGAGAGCCCAGAACAGCTAACAGGTGCAAATAAGATACTTTGCAACAATTTTGAGACACAAAAACACAGTTTAGATAAGGAGAAATATTTTCAAACTTTCATAACCTGCCAAATTTTGTAAAACAAACATGGTAATTAGGGGGTGTGGCCACATAAAGGGGTGTGGTCAAAAAAATTGCTGCGCTACGTGCGGGAAAACATTTTTTGTCCCTCTTTTTACTTCCAAAATGTTGGGAGGTATGGGGTTCAGGAGTATAGAGGGCCCCATGAGGCCCAAATTAATGAGATATTTCAACATACTGTATATTGATAAAACAGGGCAACCTCTAGATATGTTGGGGGCCCTAAAATGAATTTGCTGTGGGCCCAGTAACATCTAGTAACACCAGTGGAGCAAATGGTTCCTAAAAAGTGTTTTATTCTTTTGCAGGGACTGCAGCATCCGTCGGATCACAATTACTGTGACCTTAACATTGGACAGAAACGAAAGAAATAATGCAAATTTGTTATGTCTTCAGTACCCATTTCATCAGAATGCCAATTCACCTTTCAACTATATATTAAACATACACTTTTAAAAAGTCTGGGTTTTTTTTCACAGCATTTTTTTATCAAAACAGAACAGGAGCTGCCTTAGTTTTATACTTTACCAGATAATGGGGTCCGTTTACTATAGCGCGATAAATTTGACTCTATGCGTAAGTTTGCAAATATTTATGCTATAAAGTAGTCTTGTTTTATGGCAGTTATGGCAATTTTTACTGTGACATTTATGGCCAGAAATGCATCTTCAAAATTCATAAACTTTATTGACTAGTGATGGGCAAATAAATTAGCCGGGCGTGAATTTGCGGTGAATTTCCACATTTCACAGCCGGCGAATAAATTCGCGAAACTCCAGCGAAAATTCATCGTCGTCAAAAACGTTTTTGATGCATGTCTACAGGAAGTAAGTGCCGTATTGGCGCATGCGCAGTTTGAGCAATTTTCTGTTTTGCTGCAACTGCGCATGCGCCAAAGTGCCGGGAGAAGACCCAAAGATTACCGAAGACGCCGAAGATGGCTCCCATGAACTATGCTGGACAGAATCTGCATAGAGGGGTAAGTAAAGACTTAGAGGCATTTGCCCGGGGTAGCAGCTAGGTTGTGGAGGAGGAAGGAGGGGGTCTATGTAGGGTAGGGATTTTTTAACTTTAGGGTTTGCTTCTCCTTTAAAATTGATTACATTACCCCTAAAGCTACCTTTACACATTTATTTTTCATCTTTTGTATCTATTATCAATATCAGGACTGCTTTTGGGGTAGAAAAGAGGGCATTTGACTGAGATCCCAAAATGACTGTGGGTAAAAGTGTTAAAAGGAACTTCAGAAGACCTTTCCCATCTCTCTGTGACAAATGTGAAGTCCTGGATCATTGCTGCTATTGAGAAGCAGAAACGTTTACGTTTACTATATAAAATATGGGTTTAGGTCTCCTTTAATTTGAGTCAAAGACCCCCTTAACTAAGACCCCCTTACCTACTTACTGGAGGTCCTATAGCAACATATGATTGGTTATCCTGACCTATAACGACTCACTGGGAGGGGTAATTCCTTGAATACAGGGATGTAGAAAACTCCAGCGAAAATTCGTAGTCGTCAAAAAAGTTTCGATGCACGTCTAAAAAGTCGCTTGTGTGGCCGAACCCCCGAATCCTTCATGAAAGATTCGGCTGAATACCGAACCGAATCCGAACCCTAATTTGCATATGGAAATTAGGGGCGGGAAGAGGAAAACATTTTTTACTTCCTTTTTCTCTGACAAAAAGTCACGCAATTTCCCTCCCCGCTCCTAATTTGGATTCGGATTCGGTTCGGCCGGGTAGAAGGATTTGGCCGAATCCGAATCCTGCTGAAAAAGGTCGAATCCTGGCCGAATCCCGAACCGAATCCTGGATTCGGTGCATCCCTAGCATCAACACTATTTGGAAGCCCATTGACTTTAAAATTGATGCGAGCATCACAATTAACACAGGTGTCCATTTTAGAGTTTCACAAATTTTTCACTGTTTCATGAATTTTGAGGGAAATTCACAAATTTTTCAGTGAACCTAAATGCGAGAAATTCGCCCATCACTATTATTCACTGATTATACCATCCAACAACATTACCAGAGTAACATCAATCAAACATGTCTGCAACATATAAACCGATACTTCATCCATCCAGTCACAAACCCTTCTGCCCCTCCCCATTGCTTATGTAATGGTTACTAGTGATGGGCGAATAAATTCACCTGTCGCTAATTTGTGGCGAATAAATTTGCAAAACACGTGTCAATAAATTTGGGACGTGCATCTGAAATGTCACTCGCGTCAAAATCGATGCGCGTCAACACTATTCGGATGCCCATTGACTATAATGCTGGCGTCAAAATTGACGTGAGTGTCAAAATTAATGCGGGTGTCGATTTTGGAGTTTTCGCTAATTTTTTGGTGTAAACTGGGCTTTCATGTGTATTTAGTGTTGTTTTCGGCAAATGCGATAACTGCAGAACACATATTCTTGTGCAAGAAAATTCACAAATTTATATTTACCGCAGGTTGTTAAACTGGCGAAAACATATTCGGCGATAAATTTGTCTGTATTCTGTGCGCATATTTTTACCACACTTTAGTAAACAGACGCCATTGCCTTTGCTCGGCAGTGTTGCATTTATGGAACCCAACCTTGGTTGTCAGGTCAAGTCTCCTGCGGTTTTCTTGTAAAAGAATTATAACTAGGGATGTAGCGAACCGCTGACTATGTGTTCGCGAACGCCGGCAAAAAATGCGAACAGTTCGCAAACTTCGAACATCTGAAAATCTTCGATTCGAACGATCGAAGGATTTTAATTGTTCGATCGAAGGATTTTCGTTCGAATCGAACGATCAAAGCCATTCGATCGAATGATTTCATTCAATCCAATGGCTTCGATCGTTCGATTCGAACGAAAATCCTTCGATTTTAGCGGTCGAAGGAATCGAATGGTCGAATGATCGAACGATTTTTGACGCGAACGCCTATTGGCGAACGTCGCGCGATGTTCGCGAACTTGCGGCGGACGCGAACAGTCGAAGTTCGCGCGAACTAGTTCGCCGGCGAACAGTTCGCTACATCCCTAATTATAACACAACTGGAAAACCAGTCACCATAAACACAACACTAGCCCAAATAAAGTTGAGTTCAATTGTCTTTGAAATTCTACAGCTTGTCATTTGTTGCTCACATGCAAACCCTCAGCCTTTGTCCTTGAGTTATTCTTGTACATTAGTGTCTTTTTAAATACGTCAATAAAGATACTAACTTTGGACCAACTATTCACTCACTTTTGAGCCTGAAGTACTGAAAGCACACAACTACACACACACACACACACACACACACTCTCACATACACAAACATTCCATCATATGAGAACATAAACAAAGGGTGCTCAGAAGTCATTGCGATCAGTTGCGTTAGCTATGTTAACAAACCAGCTTACGTTAGCAGTAATTTTAGCGAGTTGCGAATATTCTGGTGACAACTTAAGTTCGCGAATATCTATGCTATAAAATAGTCTTGTTTCATGGTGGTTACTATGCCAATTTTTACTGTGACGTTTATGGGCAGAAATGCATCTTCAAAACTCATAAACTTTATTGACTAGTGATGGGCGAATAAATTAGCTGGTGCGAATTTGCTGTGAATTTCCGCAGGCAAATACATTCGTGAAACGCCTGTAAAAAATCGCCAGCGTCAAAAAATTTGGAGGAAAAGTCGCTTGCTTCAAAATCGTTGTGCGTCAACAACATCCGGACGCCTATTGACACAGCGTCAAAATTAACATGGGTGTCAGTTTTCACTTTTCACGAATTTTCCGCCGTTTCGCGGGGAAATTTGTTATTTTTTGGCAAACTGAAACTTCGCCGATCACTGTTATTGACTGATGATTATACCATCCAACTAGTGAATTTACGCCGAAAAATTTGCAAAACGGCACCGGCGTCTAGTTTTTAACGCTGGCGTCTGTTTTTTTGGACAGCGGCGACATCTTTTTTTTACACCGGCGAATTTTCGTGCCCATTTTGCGAATCGCACTAATTCGTCGCAAATAAATTCGCCAATCACTACATCCAACTACACTACCAGAGTAACACCAATCAAACATGTATGCATCCTATAAACCAATACTTTGAGCCTGAAGTACAGGAACAACACAAGCACAAACAAGGGTGCGCTCAGAATTCAATTAACTTTTGATTTGTTATAGAAAGGCCAATTCTTAGCTACTTTTCAGCTGGTCTTCATTATTTATTTTTTAGATTTTTAATTATTTGCTACTTTCTCCCTTTTCTGACTTTTTTCAGCTTTCAAATGACCCCATTAAAAAACAAATGCTCTGTAAGGCTTCAAATGT
The DNA here is from genome assembly GCA_038501925.1 of Xenopus petersii. Lineage (NCBI taxonomy): Eukaryota > Metazoa > Chordata > Amphibia > Anura > Pipidae > Xenopus > Xenopus petersii. The sequence goes on along the minus strand of CM076684.1, from coordinate 25,292,354 downwards.
ATTGTTTTTGTTATTGCTACTTATTTATTATGCATATTTATATTCAGACCCTCTCCTATTCACATTGCAGTCTCTTATTCAAATCAGCGCATGGTTGCTCTGATAATTTGGAAATAATTTTAAAAAATGTGTATAATTTGAGAAAAGTTAGTCTATGGGAGATTCTGCCTTTCTGTAATTGAGAACTTTCTGGATCATGGGTTTCTGGATAACTGAAAACCAATTGCCAATTGTCTCAGAATTTCACTCTATATATCATATTGTGGGGCAGATTTATCAAAGGTCGAGGTGAATTTTCGAATGAAAAAATTTCGAATTTCAAGCTATTTTTTGTGTACTCCAACTAGGGACTAGTCCAAATTCGATTTGAATTGGAAAAAAATCCAGAAATTCGAATATCGAAATTTAGTACGAAAGTACGGTCTCTTTAAAAATTCAACTTCGACCATTCGCCATCTAAAACCTGCCTATGGGGGACCTTCTAGACTTCTGGAGTCAATTGGTGTTTTTTTTTGGAAAACTTCGAATCTAATGTGCTAGTCCTTCGATTCATGCAATTCGAATTCGGCCGAATACGGACCTATTCGTTCGAAAATGGTCCTATTCGACCAAGTAAAAACTTTGACTTCATTTCGTTTGGTCTGTTTGAATTTCGAAGTTTTTTCAATTCGAAATTCGACCCTTGATAAATATGCGCTTAAATGTTAAAGGGATCTTGTCATCGGAAAACAGGTTTTTTTTCAAAACGTATCAGTTAATAGTGCTGCTCCAGCAAAATTCTGCACTGAAATCCATTTCTCAAAAGAGAAAACTGATTTTTTTATATTCAATTTTGAAATCTGACATGGGGCTAGACATTTTGTCAATTTCCCAACTGCCCCTGGTCATGTGACTTGTGCCTGCACTTTAGGAGAGAAATGCTTTCTGGCAGGCTGCTGTTTTTCCTTCTCAATGTAACCGAATGTGTCTCAGTGAGACATGGGTTTTTACTATTGAGTGTTGTTCTTAGATCTACCAGGCAGCTGTTATCCTGAGTTAGGGAGCTGCTATCTGGTTACCTTCCCATTGTTCTTTTGTTTGGCTGCTGGGGGGGGGAAGGAGGGGGATGATATCACTCCAACTTGCAGTACAGCAGTAAAGAGTGATTGAAGTTTATCAGAACACAAGTCACATGACTTGGGGAAGCTGGGAAATTGACAATATATCTATCCCCATGTCAGATTTAAAAATTGAATATAAAAAAATCTGTTTGCTCTTTTGAGAGATAGATTTCAGTGCAGAATTCTGCTGGAGTAGCACTATTAACTGATTCATTTTGAAAACATTTTTTTTCCCATGACAGTATCCCTTTAACTGAAAGTTGAACAACCCTTTTAAAATAACACAAAAATAATTGCATTTGCCAGTGCCTGCCTGATAGAAAAGAGAAATAAATGGGTAGGGGCTCCCAAGTGCAGTAAAAATAATTAAATTAAAAACAATTCAAAATTTTCCATAAACACTTATGAGATGCCTATAAGAAAAAATAATATTAAAAGATATTTATAAGATAGATCAGTGCCAATTATTGTGGTTATGGAACGTGCAAATGTCACTTCAAAACAGGGAGAGATAAGAACAATAGAAAAGAGAAGTAGTCAGATAAGGTTTCCTTTATAACGTGATTTAATAAGCAATTTTAGATCATTGTGGGCATATTTTTTCAGACAAAAGTAATATAAGAAGATACTTTTTGGAATGTCACAGAAGTGATAAATCACTATTCTCAGCAAAGACAATAGAAACTGGCGCTAGATTTTCGGATTATTTACGAGGATAACATACACTTTAACAGTATTCTTCTGATGGTATTTCCTATCAATAACAACAGGTTAGTGCTGAATTTGTTACTACAGGTATGGGACCTGTTATCCAGAATGCTCGGGACCTGGGGGTTTCCGGATAACAGATCTTTCTGTAATTTGGATCTTCATACCTTAGGTCTACTAGAAAATCATGTAAACATTAAATAAACCCAATATGCTGATTTTGCTTCCAATAAGGATTAATTATATCTTAGTTTGGACCAAGTATAAGCTACTGTTTTATTAATACAGAGAAAAAGGAATCATTTTAAAAAATGTGAATTATTTAATTACAATGGGAGACAGCCTTTCCGTAATTTGGAGCTTTCTGGATAATGGGTTTCCGGATAACATATCCCACAACTGTATCTATTTATTGGCTTTAAAATGTATTTGCTGTATAAAGTGAATCAAACGTAGAATAGATGACTGTCCAAGTAAACTCTATAAAATTATATATTGGTAATAAAACTGAACCAGATTTGCGCTATACCAAATAACTACTATATAATATTAGAGTAGCAGTGATGCAAACTTTCTGATTGGTTTAAACTTTAAGGGAGAGTCCAGTTATGCTTTTGTTTTGGAACTTGGATATCCTAAAGCCTATGAATAAGTGCTGGGAAGTACTATTGAGTGTGGGATTACAAATGTTTTTTTATACATAATCTATTGAATTAATATTTTTTTGTAATCAAGGGACTTCCATGACTAAACTTTGCAATTGCCTTTTATTATTTTTATAGTTTTTGAATTATTTTCTTTCTTCTTCTGATAGAAAGAAAGCCAAGTGCCAACATTAAGGGGCAGATTTATCAAGGGTCGAATTGAAAATTCGAAATTCAAATTTTCGAGATTTTTTATGGTCAAAACTGTGGGGAGTTATTCAAATTTGATCTGAGTTTTAAAAAAAAATCGAATTTGATTTTTGAGATTTATCATACTTTGGCCCTTTAAGAACCTGAATTTGACTATTTGCAACCTAAAACCTGCCAAATTGCTGTTTAAGTCAGTGGGAGAGATCCAGGGATCAATTTTGGTTGTTTGCAGCCTTCCTGACATTAGGGAAAAATGGGAAGGTAACCAAATTATAGCTCCCTGGTAGATCTAAGAACAACATTAAATATTAAAATCCATGTCCCACTGCGACACATTCAGTTACATTGAGTAGGAGAAACAACAGCCTGCCAGAAAGCAGTTCCATAGTGCAGCACTGGCTCTTTCTGAAAGCACATGACCAGGCAAAATGATGGCTCCTACACACCAATATTACAACTAAAAAAAATACACTTCTTGAGTTAGAAATTAAATATTACATGGTAGAGTGAATTATTTGCAGCGTAAATGGTGTAATTTGGAAATAAAAACGACACCATAAAAATTATGACGATCCTTTTAACAATGGTGTGTGGTCAGGGTAAAGGCTCCTTATTGCATTCCTTCTAACCTTCCTCTTTAAATCAAACCACTTTTTAAATATGAGGTGTGCTGAAATCTCTGAAGCCCAGCATTTGGCATGCTGTCATTAACTTTACTGCAATTTTAGCCAGAAAATTCGCAAAGGTTTCATCCTTGGAAGATATACCCCTTAGGCTTGGGCGAATTTGACTCTTTCTCATAGTATGGGAAAGAATAAGAATAATATCAAAGTAGATAAATCTTACGAAATATTTCAGAAATAGCAGAGAGCAAGTTCTTTCTAAACAGTATTAGTGATGGGCGAAATTTTTGGCCAGGTGCAAATTCCTGGCAAATTCCCGTGATTCGGTGCCGGACAATCAATTTGTGAAACTGCCGCAAAAATTAGCCAGCAAGAATTTGTCGGCGTCAAAAAAAAGGAGGCCAGCGTCAAAAACGGATGCAGGTGTCAAAAACGGACGCCGGCATCAAAAACGAGATGCCAGCGCCTTTTTGTGAATTTTTCGCAGTTTCGCAAATTCGCCCATCATTAAACAGTATATAATTTGGCAAGAGAACAGCAAGTTTATAGTAACAGTGGCATAAATACAGTATACAACCTTTTGATACATCTAGTGGGCTACATTTGTATATGGTCCTCAATAGAAAGAAATAAAAAAGGGGAAATAAATATAGACACATAAGAAAAAGCAAATATTGGGGCTGTAAGGAGCAATATTTCCAATATCAATATGACTTATAGGTTGGGTGTAGGTTAAGTTCTAGGTACAGGCGGGAAGGGATACATCATGGGATCAGGAAGCATAACCCCTGAGTTCCCAAATTCCCCATATATGTAAGTGACTTGATACCTTCTCTAAGAAAGCTATAGTATTTGCTTCAAATGCTCTGCTGGCATTACAATTGGTTTCTATTTCCGTAAGAGTTGCTGTTAGGATCTGATTAAGCAACCAATTGGAAGACCCCTAACATTCCTACTATACAAATGTGGAGTTTCCAGGTACATTACATGTAATTATGTTAACAGAACAACTACTTTTTCATCCTCTATCTCTCAAAAAAATGTATAAAATAAGACAATATCAACTGTAATTCAAAGAATGTTGTGTACCTCATTACATGTAACAAAAAAATGCTCCCAACAGTATGTGGGTCAAAAGAGTCGAACTCTAAAAGAAAGTATCAGGGAACACATACGTAATATCAAAAGATTTGAATTAAGTCTTACTACTGTAGCTAAACACTTTGCTGAGCACCTGGACCTCCCCCATCATTTTTGGTAAGGGAACCCCTATCTCTTACCACGCTCGACACTGAGGGGCACATTTATGAACGGTCGAATTTTGAAGTGAAAATATTTCGAAATTCAACCATCTAATTGAAATACTTTAGTATTTTTCACCGAATTTGGCCATGGAACGATCGAAGTAAAATCGTTCGATCGTACGTTTAAATCGTTTGATTTTACAATTTTAGCGTACGATCGAACGATTTTACTTCGATGTGTGAAGACTTCGAAAAATTGTCTAGAAGGTCCCCATAGGCTAACATTGCACTTCGGCAGGTTTAATTTGGCGAAGTATTGAAGTCGAAGTTTTTTTAAAGAGACTATCGATTATCGAATGATCGAATATTCAAACAATTTTTAATTCGAATCAAAGTCGAAGTAAATTCAAAGTCGTAGCATCCTATTCGATGGTCGAAGTATCCAAAAAATTACTTTGAATTTCAAATTTTTTTACTTCGAAAATTCACTTCGACCCTTGATAAATCTGCCCCTGAATCTTCTTAGAAGTAATTTGTCTGCCTAAAAAAAATATTAACTACAATATTTTTTTTTTAATTTCACTTTTTCTTTTGTTCTGTTGACCTCCCCATTTGCAATGTACCCTAATATTTTGTCTAAGCAAGTTTACTGAATAAGGAGCTATAAAACCTGTTGGGCTTTTACATCTCCATAGCTTTGCCTGCTCCCATGGTAAATCATGGCTTCCATTCCAGACCCTGTACACACTTGTTGGGACCTTTATTTGCCTGGGACCTCAAATTGTTGTGCTCAGTTCTATATATGCCTTTAATGGTTATATTGGAGGGGTAGATCCAGCCTTTGAGGTGAAGAGACCTGTGTGGCCCTATGCATGCACTGAAAAAGATACAATACTGTCAAATGTTAGTATACCTGTTATCCAATTTTTAGTGGGTGTTTACTGCACCATTTTGCTCAATATACATACTATGGGCAGCATGTTAAATGGGTGCTTTGCACTGGAAAAATATACTGTCTTTGTACACCTGTTATAATGGGTGCACCATTTTGCTCATGGAGTAGACTATGGGCAGCGTTTTGTGTTTACATATTTAAATAGCAGTAGGTAGTGCTTTAAAATGTGTAAACAAAAAAGTGCAAAATCTAATGAGTTATAGCAACCAATCAGCAGTAAGAATTTACTGGTCACCTGCAAAAATCTTATTGGTTAATATGGATTACTGCATTTGGGTGAACTTAATGCCTTTTATTATATCAGGTGTGAACAGGAGAACAGTACAGGTGTGGGACCTGTTATCCAGAATTCATGGGAAATGGGGTTTTCCGATTGAATCTTTATACCTTCAGTCTACTAGAAAACCATTTAAACATGAAATAGAGTGGTTTTGCCTCCTATAAGGATTAATTATATCTTAGTACAAGGTGCTGTTGTATTACTACAGAGAAAACAATTTAAAAATTTAGATTATTTGGATAAAGTGGAGTATACGGCCTTCACGTAATCTAGAGCTTTCTGGATAATGGGTTTTCCGGATAATGGATCCCATACCTGTATATATAAATTAGATTATTATTGGAGAATAAAATACATAAGTGCTATGATTTTCCAATAGACAGTTGGGGGAAATTTACTAACGGGCGAAGCGAACGCTGGAGAAAATTCGCCAGCTTGTAAGAGGGTTCATCAAGTATTGAATATGTATCTGAATGGATGTTATGCAAAATATGTGATTGGCAGAATGTTAAATGGAAATGTGATTGTGAATTGTGCAAAGTGTGAAGTGCTTGGAAATTGTTGTAAATATGAATGTAATTACTAGAAACTACCACAAGGTGGCAGTGGTGTCAAACCTCTGGTTCAGGAGGTTCCATGCTGGATAGCAGAGGGAAAGCACATGCACAGAATTAAGAGCAGCATATGAACAGTAAGTGTCAGGGTAGTGTTTAATTGAAGAAGGTATTTAAAGGGGAGACACACCCAAAGGGGTGTTCACATGCATTTGGATTAAGATAGAAATAGGGCACAAGTGTGAAATACTAGGTATTTCAGATAGACAGGACTATTTAGCATGGGTAGTTAAGACAACAAGGAGGTAGTGGCATATGTGCCAAGGCTAAGCCAGTTAGGGTGCAAGTGGAAGTTACAGGAAAAGGACATCCTGAAGGAAGGGGAAAAGGAAAGTCCTATAAGGAGTAGGCCAGAGGGGCATAGGTCATATGCCGGACTGGTAGGACCGGAAGGTGTCACAAGAAAAGTCCTACCCTGAAAGGTCAGTGGTGCGTGGGTAACCCTGGGAGGTGATGAGTAACCCTGGGAAGGGATGTCCTTCGAAAGGTTTTGGGAAAACCTCTGTACATTTGGAGTGTCGGTTTAGCCAGCAAAGGAGAAGTGTATTATTGCCGTGGATTGTATAACTGTATGCCCTGATGAGTGAAAGAGTCCAACTGATGAAAGAAAGTGTACCAAATAAACAGTTCAAGTTTGTTTTATAATCAAGAGTGTGGACTTCAATCCTTGGATCAAGCTGGGTTTCCATGGTGACGGTGTTAACCCCCTCCTACCCTTACAAGTGTGACATCATTTCGCACTTTGCCAATTTACTAATGGGTGCTGGCGTAATTACGCCAGTGAAGGAGACTCTAGCGCAACTTCGCACTCTAACACCAGGCGTATTTTTGCTCTGGTGAAAGAGCGTTACTAAGAAAATTCACTAAGTTTTTGTTTTTAATGAACGTTACCTCTTGCACCAGACTTGCCTTCGCCACCTCAGACCAGGTGATGTGCAATAGTAGATAGGACTTGGTCCAAAAAAAGTTGAAATTTGAAAACGATGGTGTCTTTTCCATTTTACAGGGGGAAAGGCTGAAAAAGATCATACATTTTTTTGGGGTACCTTCCTTCCCCCCTACATTTCCTAACATATGACACATAAATTATACACTGGGCTCATGTGTAGGGCAATATAAAAAAATCTATTTTCTTTTATTAATGTTCCCCGGGCTTGTGTAGTGTAATGTATTTGGTGCAACATATACGTCCATTGAAATTTAACTTCCCGCCGTATGCAAATTATCTAACGCTAGCGCAACTTCGCTATGCCTGACGTAGTAACGCTAGCGCAACTTCGCTATGCCTGACGTAGTAACGCTAGCGCAACTTCGCAAGCGTTCAGTGCCGGCGACTAAACTTCACAACTTAGAGAATTAGCGTTGTCTGTGCGAAGTTGCACCTGGCGAAGTGTGGCGAAGGCGGCGAAGCTGTCGCAGGCGAATTTTTGCCCGTTAGTGAATTTCCCCCTTGGAATGAGGTTCTTGCCCTGATAGGGTTCGGATTCGGTTCGGTATTTGGCCGAATCTTTCACGAAGGATTCAGGGGGTTCGGCCGAATCCAAAAAAGTGGATTCGTTGCATCCCTACTCAAAATTCCCTCTCCCCCCAAAGTTGCAGATTCTGGTTCTCGTATCGTTATACTCCCTTGTAAATAAGCATCTTATTCAATGCCCCTAATAAGGATATGGATTCATGCAGCTTGTTTGCCATCATCAATTATTTCATTTGTAATTATTACAATGAAATGGGAAATAATGAAAATAATTAATGATTGGTTCAAACTAGGGATGCACCGAATCCAGGATTCGGTTCGGGATTCGGCCAGGATTCGGCCTTTTTCAGCAGGATTCGGATTCAGCCGAATCCTTCTGCCCAGCCGAACCTAATCCGAATCCTAATTTGCATACGCAAATTAGGGGCGGGAGGGAAAACGAGCGACTTTTTGTCAGAAAACAAGGAAGTAAAAAATGTTTTCCCCTTCCCACCCCTAATTAACATATGCAAATTAGGGTTCGGATTCGGTTCGGAATTCGGCCGAATCTTTCACGAAGGATTCGGGGCTTCGGCCGAATCCAAAATAGTGGATTTGGTGCATCCCTAGTTCAATCAGACCTACCTGCAACCCATAGCTTTCTGGTTAATGGCTTTGTAGATTCAAATTAAAGCACTGCGTCTTTTCTGTTATTGGGTAAATTGTGGAGAACAGGTTTGCGGAATAACGTAAAAAAAAAAACTCCTGCCGGTATTGATAGAATAATAAAGAATATTCTGTTGTTGAAATGCAGAAATACTGTTACTCTTACTGTTATAGACAGACACCATGGCCAGAGAGAAAGTAACAGGAGCCCGGGCCCTTTGCATGAGGGGATATCTGCTCACAGGTACAGTCACTTATTATTCCTCTTTTTTTCTTCATACAAAATATAGAGGTAATGGATTCCATTCTGTAATTTATAAGACTATTAGAAGAGGAGATCTTTGACCTTATGAAACCACAGACTGAGGAGCACAAAGCTATTCCTACAGTTGCCGTGACTGAGCGTCCATGTTGTTGCCGGTCAGTGTTGCAGTGGATACTGGACTTTTCCCCAGTGATGTCATCATTTATAAATGGTTCTTGAAGATTTCATTTGTCACATGACTCACTGAAACATAATTATTATTAAAAAGAAATAATTAATAATTTTATGCCATTGTATCGATTATAACTTGTCTTTCATCTGTATAAAATTTGCTGTCATACTGTTATTATTTGTTTATCATGAAAATCAAATAAAATATTTTCAAAATAAATAAATTTTAATTATCCCCAAAAAAAAAAAAAAATTGCTAAGATTGGCCATTTAGTAGCCCCTTTGTGGATTGTCAACCTACATTTAGGTTCTGTTTGGCAGTACATCTGTTTTTTATGCAGCCAAAACTGGCCTCAAGCCTGGAATTCATAATAAGCACCTGCTTTGAGGCCATTGGGAGCAATATCCAAGGGGTTGGAGAGCAACATGTTGCTCACGAGCTACTGGTTGGGGATCACTATAATCTATCATTCAGACTGATACTGTACATACCAAATTAATTACTGATATACAGTAATTGCATACAAATTTCATTTAGTGGACCTGTCATCCAGACATACAAATCTGTATAATAAAAGTAATTTTCAAATTAAAAAAAAAAAAGAAAAAAAAGAAATAATGTACCCCTGGGAAAAAATTTGAGAAATCACTTTGGAGTTTCATATCTTGTATAAAAGGACTTGCCCTGAGGCCTTATGTATTTTTATGGTCACTGAACTACTTGGTGACCTGTAGAATCCTTATATTTTACAACAGGGGGTACATGACTTGTGATTTACTGAGCAGTGTAACTGTTCACCTGGTGCTGGAGTCTCCTGAATTATTCTAACACCTTTCTCCCTTTCAGCTCTCTTCAGTGTCTGGATAAATCTGATCTCCGGAATCAAAATTAAGCCGATTCCTGAATATCCAGTAGTCAATCAGCCTGTCACCCTCAAAGTCAATGGGGTGAGAGGGACAATTCGCTCTATCTCCTGGTATAAAGGTCGATCTGTTGACAGATCCTTCCTAATCTTATCATATAATGCCACTTACAATGAGAAGACACAAGGGCCAGAGTTCTTTCCTCAAGCTAAAGTTCTCTCAGATGGATCATTGAGCATCTCTGGACTTTATAAAGCAGTCAGAAGATATTACACAGTGCAAATAGAAGCAGAAAGTTTAACCCAAGAAAGTATTGACCTGCCTGTATATGGTGAGTACTTGGTTCTCTGCAGCTCCAACGATTTGCCGGAAAAAACAACAAGAAACTCCCTGACCTTCCTTAGGCAGCTAGCCTCTTCTGCGGGGCGACAATCTACCCAAACTGCCTTCCCCCTGCCTTCCACCTGCTATAATGAGAAAAAACGCCAGTGCCAATGCACTCACAGTGATTAGATTTCCGAAGTCGCCTCGACTTCGGAAATCGGAGCGCCATGAGTTCATTGGCGCTTTCTCATTATAGCAGGCGGAAGGCAGTTTGGGGAAATTGTCGCCCCACAGAAGAGGCAATTAGTCGCCAGGTGACTAAATCTCCCCGATTCTGCCTGTGTGCTTAAGCCCTTAAAGGAGAAGGAAAGGCTAGAATTAAGTAAGCTTTATCAGAAAGTTCTATATAAATACACCACTAAACCCTCAAAGTAATGCTCCTCTGAGTCCTCCTCTGTCAAAAGAAACACAGCATTTCTTTCCTTCTATTGAGTACACATGGACTTCTGTATCAGACTTCCTGTTTTCAGCTGAAACCACCAGGGCTTGGGCTTGAGCATGCTCAGTTTGCTCCTCTTTCCCTCTCCCCCCTCCCTTTCCCCCCTCCCTTTCCCCCCTCCCTCCTCCCCTCCCTGCTATAATCTGAGCCCAAAGCTATGAGTGAGCAGGGAGAGACTCAAGATGCAAATTGTCAAACCAAGCTAATATGGCAGCTGCTATCATAAACAAAAAGAGAGAGCTTCTAAAGCTATTTACTCAGGTATGGTAAAGCATTCTGCAAAATACATATAGTTTTATAGCTTGCACTATTGTGGCTAATCTATTGTAATGAAGCTTTCCTTCTCCTTTAAGGCCACGTTACACAGGCTGCAAATAGCTAAACTGTATTATTCTTAGCTTTTGCTACGAGCTTAGTATTTTTATTATTTATATGGGATATGAATTAAATTATTGCTGCAAGTTATTCATTTGTTTGCTTTTATGCATGTATGTACCTTTCTTTCTAAGCAAATGGGACAGAGCACTATCTGCTATTAACAGTGCTTTTTGTTGTTTGATTACACCAACTGAGGACGTCAGGCTTACCTGTTGTCACCATTTCTTCACCATCTAAATTATATCACTAATGTGTAGTGTTCACTTTCCTGAAGATGGCCCGAGTGATGATGCCGAAATGTTGAAAATAAAATACTATCTTTAATTTCTTATCTATTAAGTCCTTGTAGTGGGTTTTTTTGCTATGTATTGATATTTTGACCAGCACCCAGGCAGATGGCTGTTGGTTTTGAGTGCACCAGGCTGGATTATACAAGGCTGCACACCAAATGCATTTTACCATTCATGGAACACCAAGATCACTTTTTATATCTTCCTACTATGTATATATGTGTATATAGTGTTAAATTTCCTGTCTCTCGTGTTCATGAGTAATAACTTGTGACTGTCTTTGTGTTGCTGCTTCATCTCCAGTGATATTGAGTAAACCAGTGATCAGCATAGCCAACTGGCAGCCAGAGGAATATAAAGAAGTCACCCTTTCCTGTAATTTAGAATCAGAGACAGCTACAGTCTCATGGAGCAGAATCAATGGCAGCATTCCTTCTGAAGTTAAATTTGGTAACAATAACAGAACTATGATTGTTCCCCGGATTAAACAATCAGATACTGCTCTGTACCAATGTGAAGCGGTGAATCCAGTCAGCAAGAATATAAGTGACCTCTTCCCACTGTACTTCTACTGTAAGTAACATTTCATTGCCTATACACATACCAACAGTAATATAATGTACATACAGCAAACCTAATTGTTGTTCACTTTTGAGTTAACTTTTGGTATGATGTAGAGAGTGATATTCTGAGTCAGTTTGCAATTTGTTTTCAATTTTTATTTGTGGTTTTTGAGTGGTTATTTCATTTTTTATTCACCAGATTTCCAGTTTACAATGTCAGCAATCTGGTTGCTAGGGCCCAAATTACCCTAGCAACCGTGCTTTGATTTGCATAAGAGACTCGGATATGAATAGTAGAGGTCTGAATAGAAAGAGCATTTGTTTTTAGATGGGGTCAGTGACCCCCATTTGAAAACTTGGAAGAAGAATCATAAAAAGTCATAAAAGTGGTTTATTTATGGGTTAGATCAGTGATCCCCTACCAGTAGCTCGCGAGCAACATGTTGCTCCCCAACCCCTTGGATGTTGCTCCCAGTGGCCTCAAAGCCGGAGCTGATTTTTGAATTCCAGGCTTGGAGGCAAGTTTTGTATAAAAACCAGCTGTACTGCCAAACAGAACCTCAAGTAGGCTGCCAGTCCACATAGGGGCTACCGATAGCCAATCACAGCCCTTATTTGGCAGTGCACGCCCAGGAACTTATGCTTGTGTTGCTCCCCAATTATTTTTACATCTGAATGTTGCTCACGGGTGAAAAAGGTTGGGGATCCCTGGGTTAGATTGAAGGTGAAATGTCTTTAGAGTCTATTTTATACATATTGTGTTTGTGGAGAGATTTTGGGGCACATTTATTTAGCTTGAGTGAAGGATAGAATAAAAAATACTTTGAATTTAGAATGTTTTTTTTGGCTACTTCGACCTTCGACTACGACTTTCGAATTCGATTCGAACTAAAAATCGTTCGACTATTCAACCATTCAATAGTCAAAGTATTGTCTCTTTAAAAAATATTCAACCCCCTCCTCGCCACCTAAAACCTACCGAACCTCAATGTTGGCCTATGGGGAAGGTCCCTATAGGCTTTCTAAGCTTTTTTTGATCGAAGGAATTCCGTTCGATTGATGGATTAAAATCATTTGAATCCTTTGATTCGAAGGATTTAATTGTTTTTTCCTTCGATCGTTCGATCAAACGAATTGCGGTAAATCCTTCGACTTCAATATTCGAAGTCGAAGGATTTAACTTCTACAGTCGAATATCGAGGGTTAATTAACCCTCATTATTCAACCCTATGTAAATGTGCCCCTTTGTGTTATGCTGTGTTGCCTAATGACTGATTTTATGTAATTTAATTTTAAGGTAGGTCTATTTTCAAGTAGCAGAAGAAATGTAACCTTTTTGGCCTCCATGAGGTGACACAGTAGGACTTCTTTGCTGTGGACAGCTGGTACCTTTTGATTTGAAAATGTATAATAAATACACAACTTATTGTACCAATATGTAATAAAAGAATAATGAATAACATGATATGAAGCACACCATCCTCAGGCTTTGCCATTAAAGGAAAACTATACCCCAAAATGAATACTTAAGCAACAGATAGTTTATATCAAATTGAATGACATATTAAAGAATCTTACCAAACTGGAATATATATTTACATAAATATTGCCCTTTTACATCTCTTGCCTTGAACCACCATTTCGTGACTCTATCTGTGCTGCCTCAGAGATCACCTGACCAGAAATACTACAACACTAACTGTAACAGGAAGAAGTGAGGAAGCAAAAGGCAGAACTCTGTCTGTTAATTGGCTCATGTGACCTTACATGTGGTTTGTATGTGTGCACAGTGAATCTTACGATCTCAGGGGGCGGCCCTTATTTTTTAAAATGGCAATTTTCTATTTATGATTACCCAATGGCACATACTACTTAAAAAGTATATTATTATGATAATGGTTCATTTACATGAAGCAGGGTTTTACACATGAGCTGTTTTACTCAGTATCTTTTAATAGAGACCTACATTGTTTGGGGGGGTATAGTTTTCCTTTAAAACATTTTATTTCAACAGAATTCACACACAGATGCTATCTTGTGATTTTGTTTTGAGTGGTCGGTGACTATGCACATGCTCAGTGTGCTCTGGGCTTCTTTTGAAAGGCTAAGCTTATGGACAGTTGTTAATAATCAAAACAGCAGTAATTCAGGTAAAAATATTTAAAAAACTGATGCTATGTGGCTGATTATTAATTAGAATCAGCTAGGGATGCACCAAATCCAGTATTCGACCTTTTTCAGCAGGATTCGGACTTGGCCAAATCCTTAGGATCCTTTGTATACAAATTAGGGGCAGGGAGCGGAATTAGTATTTGGATTTGGTTCAGGATTCGGGGGTTTGGCTGAATCCAAATCGTGCAGAATGCACTGGTTTCTCTGTTTTCACCTGGATTTTATTTTATTTTGATTTTATGAGATTATCAAAATAACTTTATTGAAAGATTCACATGTTGCAAGGCTGATAAGTGATTATTTCTGCTGCTTATAACAAACTAGCAGTCAGCATTCAAATATTTGTAGTCTGGAGTACGTTTATGGTCACTATTTAAGGTGTAGAGCTGAGCAGATCATCCCATTATCTGAAAATGGTGCTAAGAAAGTTCATCTTGATGGGATGCTTATAAATAACGACGACCATAGAAAGGGGTACATATTAACCAAAGTTAATTAGATGCATTTTATGACAGCATTCCATTAAATAGTTTGCATTCAGCACTTTGCTTCACTGCTACAGCATTGTAATTATTTGTTTCCAAATAGACTGACTTCAGTTTAGCATCTGATCTAATTTGATGTTACTTAATTAAATGATACTTCAGACTCTGCTCAGTATATTGTGAGTATAGTAACAAAAATAGTATTGAATTTTTAAATTTTTCATAAAACATGAGACACTGTCTGTGACCAAATTTCCTTGTTGTGTGTTTAATTTCACAGATAATCAATGTGATACAGACAGTTGTGCAACCTTTATGGTCTCCATCATCTGTGGGTGCATCTTGGGAACTGTGCTCATCATCTGTATAATGCTCCTACTGTACAAGAAATATGTTCTTCCCCCAAAAGGTGAAAAAAGGAATAAACGGTTTGGAAGTATTATATTAACTTTATATAAGGGGATACATTTATGTGGAGAATATGATAGTATATAAGACAGAGAAGGTTGGAAGACAACTTTTATTTCAGATAAACAGAGACTGGGGGTCATGTATAGCAAGAGAGGCTTGGAGGAGAGACAGCATGTCCCAGGCACACCTCTATTCATTTACCTATAGGTCAGTGTGTTATTGGCAGGGCTGTTATAAATAGGGGAGTGTTATATTTTGGTAGCTAAGAATGGGTTTGGTGTATGCTTTATTAACAGCCTCATGCAGTCATTACACTTCAGCAGGAACTTCTACTCTTTTTGCAGTATAGAAAGTACATTGCACGCACAGTATAATTCTTGTACACAGTGACACCTACAGGTCATTCACACAAACACCACTGGAAGGAGTTTGTCCCAGTCCCAGGTGCTTGACAGTGGTTCCCAGTTCAGTCACCAGGAAGGTAGCTACAGTATGTAGTATGGTTCCCCACACCCCCTCTCCAGCTTGTTTTTTGTTTTGTTCTTTTAGGGGAATGGCAAATTAGGATTTAATGTTGTGTAATGGTGTCCCTTTGGATACATAGTTGAGTAACACACAGTGCCTTCTTTGGAAGACCTTTGTGGCACTGTAGTTCTGGATAAACAGGAGGCCTACACTTAGTTGAGATGAACGCAAGAACCAATTTATTATCAGCCACCAGTAGGATTCAGCAGAAATAATTACACAATATTCTTCTCACCACACACACCCTTGACAGTTACGTTTTCCAAACAGGGCCACTCCTGCCATGAGACAAGGTGAGAACCTTGCCTTAGGCAGCAGCAAACAGCCAGTTATAAGGGGCGACAAAAAGCAGCCTCTTGTAACTTTAAGAGCCGGATTTCCGGGCTCCGCTAATGCAAAGAGCGCAATTGCGCTCAATGCACTAGCGATGCAGCACCCTTTTGACCCCCTCCGACACTGATTTTTAAGCACGGAGAGGGTGTGTGGCATCTGAGCTGCTACCTCAGATGGCAGCAGCCCCAGAATCAGCTCTGTTTCCAAGGCCACTGGGCCCCAGCCTCCTGCTTATGTCCCTGCTCCTACTAACCTCCAGGGATACTGCTTATTGCTGCAGACTTTCAGCAGAGGGGTCAGCCCTCTAGGTTCTACGTATCCTAGTCCTTCTTTCACTGGCTCCCTAACTGGGCAAATACCAGCGGGACACTTCCTCCTCGTTGGAGTCTCAGCTGCTCAATTCTCTTCCCTGCCACTAACTCTCATTGTTTACAGTGAGATCCAAAACTTCTTCTCCTAACACTCTCTCACTTAACTACTCCTACTATATCTGATTCCCTTCTGAGAGGGCTTCCTCAGATGCCCTGGTGTCAGGTGCAATCCTTCTTCATCTGCCAAAGTGGAAGGGGCTCACTATTTCCCACCTTATATAGCCTGTCCTGGGCCATTTCTCTTACCAACAATGCTACCGGGTGGCTGAACCAAAAATAACAGTATTTACAATAAAATATTTTCCCACTGCTTCCACCTTCCACCTAGATTAACATAACCAAGTCCTCACAGTTAATGGACTAAACATACCCCCCCCCTCACAATGAGAGGTTAGTTGCCCTTCGATTGTTGCTTCCTTGCATGGAAGCTTCGGGCAACTTTGAGTCATGCATGTTAGTCCCTGGGGAAGCATTAGGAGGATATTAGTGGCCTGCACTAGAGGAGATTTATTGTGGGGTGACTAATCAACTCATTTGTCATTGCCATAAGTTTGTTGTTTTGCTCATGTGGCCTCTGAGGGCAGAGGTATACTAGTTATTACCAAGTTAGTTGGGGTGAAGGTGTCAGGTAAAATGCTATACAGTAAGTTCTTCCCTGAAGTTATTTGCTCAAATTGTATATTTTTTTGTACTGAGTATTTTTATCCCTAATTTCAATCAGGTGATAGAGGACAGGACCCATCTGGAACATATTGTAACATTCCAAATACTGCCCGGGTAAGTGATCACTGTACAAGTAAGTAACACTTTGCAGTACTATGCATAATTCTCCTTACTCTTTATCATTGCCCCAAAACAGATTACATTTAGAAAGATTTAGGTACCTTTTTAGCACACAGATATAATGTGGAGAATGGAACTGGTCAAGACTGTTAGGATTCTGCCTATGACTAAGTGCTGGGTAAGCATGAAACGCGTTAGGCGTTAGAGGGAATACTATATATGTTTTTTAACTACTGATGTGAATAAATATATTTTTTTACTTCAATAGTATGTGTTGGAGAAATTTTTGATAATAAGACTGTTAGTTTGACATGGAAATAATTCAAATTTGTTGAAATGTCTTTTGAACCCAGATTCTTTTTTGTACCACATAATTCTTTAGAAATGTTCTTTAGAGGGGCGTGTCCAAAATGGCGAAATACTTCGCTATATCCTGATTCCTCCCAAGCTTGCAAAGGGCAACCTATCAAGAAATAAAACGGAGGCTCCGTAGTGCCGGTATTATGTACTCAATGTTGTATCCTGCCAAACTGCGGGTGATTCAGGGTGATCGCAACACAATTTTTCACAACAATAGGAGAAGCTGATCAGTGGCTAAATACACTGCATCTAACAGTCCGCAAAGGGAGGGGGATGGTCCCCGCAGTTAGGCCCAGACAGATGTGTTGAGCAGCTCCTTATAACCAATAGGATGTAATAGTGGGAACTATCGGCATTATGGACAGAGTATTCAAAGCAATGCCATGCTCTTATTGTTGAACTGGTTGTTTTATCGGTTGGATCGGTGGCTGTGATTCAAGCCACGTGCTTTTCTGTCAGTCATTTCCACTATTGTTCTTTGTCGTGAAGCATTTGGAGCAGTCTGGTTTGCAAGCTTCATGACCCCTCTGGGTACAGGGCCCACAGGAGGTGACTCTTACCTTTTTCTTACAGAGGATTTTCTTCATCCCGCAAGTGCATTCTCTGTGCATTATGTTTTTGGTTATGTTATTGAATTGGAAGCAATGTAAGAACAGTTTTAGGATTTACTGCATTTAACACTTTGCCTTTCAGATCCTATATAGTATGGGTTGGCGAGCAGCTACCTTGTCAGTAGGCATTAACCTCAGCAAGTTTTGGGTATAGGCTCACCCATGTTTCAGGGCTGGGCAGGGTGGGATGGGTTCAAATCCACATGCAGTCTTTCAACAAGAGACAATATTTTGGGAAAGATAATAACAGTTGGGGGTTTTGTGTTTTATGTTAATTGCTATGTATATTCACAGTCTATGCAATGTTTAGTATTTGACAGGCTACACCAGGTGGCGCAAGGCCGGCCACAATTTATAATATGCCTTCATTATGGTAGGGGTTACAATTGTAACATGGAATGTTAGAGGCGTTAACTCTAAATTCAAAAGAGCATTAATACTTAACCATATCTCCAGACACCGTCCAGAGGTGGTTTTACTGCAGGAATCTCACTTAAAGGGATCCTGTCATCGGAAAACATGTTTTTTTTAAAAAAAACACATCAGTTAATAGTGCTATTCCAGCCGAATTCTGCACTGAAATCCATTTCTCAAAAGAGCAAACAGATTTTTTTATATTCAATTTTGAAATCTGAATGTGTCTCAATGGGACATGGGTTTTTGCTATTGAGTGTTGTTCTTAGATCTACCAGCCAGCTGTTATCTTGTGTTAGGGAGCTGTTATCTGGTTACCTTCCCATTGTTCTTTTGTTTGGCTGCTGGGGGGGGGGGAGGGAGGGGGTGATATCACTCCAACTTGCAGTACAGTAGTAAAGAGTGACTTAAGTTTATCAGAGCACAAGTCAAATGACTTGGGGCAGCTGGGAAATTAACAATATGTTGAGCCCCATGTCAGATTTCAAAATTGAATATAAAAAAATCTGTTTGCTCTTTTGAGAAATGGATTTCCGTGTAGAATTCTGCTGGAGTAGCACTATTAACTGATTCATTTTGAAAAAAAATTTTTTCCATGACAGTATCCCTTTAACAGGACAAAAATTGCTGGCTCTAAAACGACACTGGGTAGGACATGCTTATCATGCCCCATTTTCAACTCATTCCAGGGGTGTTTCCATTTTGAATGGAAAAAAGGTGTTCCGTTCGAGCTCCTCACATTGCACACTGATTTTTTTGGCAGATTCATTATTTTGCATTGTAAGATTCACAACATGCCATTTATTCTGGTGCATGTGTATATCCCACCTCCATTCTTTCTCACAATCTTAGAGCAAATTTCCCAAAAAAAGTAATGTCCCTCCCCACTGATCCTTTATGCTACATGGGGGACTTTAACTCCACAGTGAACCCATTGGTGAACAGGAGTGGAAGGCACTGCTACTCATTAAAGGGCTGGATGGAAGCCCTAGCATTACAAGACCTTTGGCAAAATAAATATCGACAGACCATCAATACTCATGTCACTCCAAAACTCATAAGATGCTTTCAAGAATAGATTTAGCCCTAGGGACAACATCTTTTGCACAACTCCTCCAGGAAATTCAATACTTACCAAGGGTTCACTCTGACCACTCCCCACTAGAAATTAAAATTTCCCTGGGCATTTCTCCAAAGCATGCCTTATGGCGTCTGTCGCCACTATGGTTATCGAACTAATCAGTGGCCAATAGTTGTGTTACTGAATACAGGCAGTATTGGGAAACTAATGACTCCTCTGCAAATACTAACATAGTTTGGGATGCTTTTAAAGCAGTCTCTAGGGGTACCCTCATAACGGCAATAAAAAGCGCTAGGGAAACTATCAAAGAGGAAATAAAACAAAAAGAGACAGCAATGCAGGCGGTCCAGTCCGCATTTATCAGGGTAAAATCTGAGGAGAATCACACTGAGTTAGTGAGGGCTCAAAAAGAACTTGACCTGCAGCAGGTGACTTTAACTAAGGAAAAAATACTGTACCAAAGCCAAAGAGTATTTGAGTATGGTGATAAAAATGGTAAGGTGTTAGCCCACCTATCCAAAATATCTGAAGCCACAACAGTAATATCAACTATTAGGGATAGAGCTGATGATCTGTGTATGGACCCACAACAAATAGCAAACATTTTTGCTTCATATTATAGGATATTTACACTGAACAAACCCATTAAGTTCAAACAAATCTTAAAAATGACCTAGACTGTATCCCAATCCCCTAAATGTCCATTGAACAAAGACACTTTCTAGACAATCTCATTCCCTCCCAGGAAATTGAGGAGGCCATAAATAGTCTACCCTCTAATAAAACACCTGGCCCAGATGGGCTTCCAGCAGCATGGTAAAAGGTTTTGTGTACAGATGTGCCCCCTCCCCCGCTTGCTAAATTATTTAATGAGTTTCTAGATTCCCAGACACTTCCTGAGACATTCTACGAAGCTGTGATTATTCTAATCCTCAAAACCGGGAAAGACCCAACTCGCTGTCACTCCTATAGGCCTACTTCTTTAATTAACTCTGATGCTAAAATATTATCGAAATTACTTGCTAAAAGACTTGCTGGAGTTATAACGGAGTTGATACATTCAGTCGAGTTTTATGCCTAAAAAAACTACTTCAATAAATCTGAGAAGAGTTTTCACTCACCTGCAATACTCTAAACTAACACAATCAAAGGGACTACTAGCATCTCTCGATATAACGAAAGCATTGGACTCAGTTAGCTGGAAATTTCTATGGGCAGTGCTAGAACAATATGGGTTTGGCCCCAGGTTTATTAACTGGATTCAGATATTGTACCAAAAACCTACTGAACGCGTTTCTGTAAATACCATTCTATCTGATAGAATAGGTCTGGGCAGGGGTACTAGACATGGCTGCCCCTTGTCTCCACTATTGTTTGCATTTGCGGTTGAAACTCTGGCAATTACCATCCAGCTCAATGCAAGGTTTAGGGGTCTAATGGTCAGCAGGGCTGAAGATAAAATTGCCCTATATGCCGATGACATACTGTAATTATTTTTTTGAAAGATGAAGGGAACTCGCTTACCCAAGCTTTGAACATGGTGGAAACGTTCGGTGACTATAGTGGTCTCAGAATAAACGGGTAAAAAAGCAAAAGAGAGGGAGACACTTTGCATGGGTTATGCTGGGTATCCCAGTTTAGATACCCTGGTCTGGAGATCACCAGAGATACTTCTAATTTTTGTGACACTAATTTAGACCCTATAGTAACCAAATTCAAGAAAGATGCTATTCATCGGATTAAACTATCTCTAACGGTTTGGGGCAGAATTAATTTATTTAAAATTATATATCTTTCAAAATTTCTGTACCCCCTTCAAAACGCCCCAATACTAGTGCTAAACCGGTTCTTTAATAATCTCAATAGTGAAATTTATATGGGCCAACAAATCTCCTAGAGTTGGATGGGCCACCCTTATAGCTCCATACCATATGGGAGGCCTAGCTATGCCTAATATGCAACACTACTATCTAGCGGGTAAGTTAACCTATGTGCATAACTGGCATAATGTGACATACAGGACCATGAAAGATCTGCCTGCTATACCGGAGGTCCTTATCACCCCAATTAGAGTATGGGACAAGGTAATGAAACAGAAGTCAGGTACTTCTAAAAGACCCTCCCCACAGACACCCATCTGGAGAAATTCCAACTTCCAACAGTTTTTATATATTCCTGATTACCACTATTGGCCCCATATGGGAGTAAAATTGTTGTCCGATCTAATAGTTGAGGAGAATTTCCCTCAATTCGAAGCTCTCAAAAACAAAGTAGGGAACCAAAACATTAAATTTTTTCAGATACTTGCAGTGATGTCATGTGTTTAAGGCACAGTTTGGTTCCCTCAAACTGGAGATGTGCAGAGCTGCATGGGAAGCTAGACTATAGGAGCCCACAGCTGATAAGCTACTTTCCCAACTATATAAATTGCTTGCACAGGCTACGCCTTTGCTAAATCGAAAATTAAATGGAATAATTTAGTTAGCACGCTTAATGATGGACAATGGGAGGAAGCAACTGATCACATTTATGATTTTTTGATTGCCACCAGAGATCAATTTATACAATTTAAATTTATCCACCAAGTGTATATCACACTTAGGGATGTCGCGGACTGTTCGCCCGCGAACTAGTTCGCGCGAACATCGACTGTTCGCGTCCGCCGAATGTTCGCGAACGTCGCGCGACGTTCGCCAATTTGGGTTCGCTTTAGCTGGCGCTTATTTTTGCCATTTCTCCCCCAGACCAGCAGATACATGGCAGCCAATCAGGAAGCTCTCCCTCCTAGACCACCCCCACACCCCCTGGACCACTCCCCTTCCTGCAGCGTTTTTTCATTCTGCCTGTGTGTGCTTGGAAGAGCTAGTGTAGGGAGAGAGCTGTTAGTGATTTGAGGGATAGTTGATAGTAGCTTTGCTGGCTAGTAATCTACTTGATACTGCTCTGTATTGTAGGGACACAACTCTGCAGGGATTTGAGGGACAGTGAATTTAGGTTAGTTAGCTTTGCTGGCTAGTAATCTACCTTCTACTGCAGTGCTCTGTATGTAGCTGCTGTGGGCACTGCTTCTGATCTCATCTGCTGACTGCTGTAATAACCCAATAGTCCTTGTAAGGACTGCTTTTATTTTCTTTTTTGTTTTTTTACTTTGCTACTATAAGAGCCCAGTGCTATTAGTCTAGCTGTGTTGGGGAGTGGGACTGGTGTGCTGCTCCTCCTAGTAGTTCACCACTACCAGCACCAACCAGAGTCAAAATTGTTACAAAGTATCTTATTTGCACCTGTTAGCTGTTCTGAGCTCTCTGCCAAAAGCCAATTAAGTTAGAAACTGGTTTTTTTCTGGCTTTTCAGTGCAGAGAAAAGAGGGACTTTCCAGTACAAAAGAGGGACAGGGGGTTGAGTGGTCAAAAGAGGGACAGTTGGGAGGTATGCAAGTGCCACCTAGCTGTGTGAGCTTTTTCACATTCCGTGTCCAGAAACATCACCTGAGTGACGTAGTGTGATTTCTGCCCTTTACAGCACAAAACGCAGCGCTGTGTCAACAATGTATTTTTCAGATACATTTTTGCCCTTGATCCCCCTCTGGCATGCCACTGTCCAGGTCGTTGCACCCTTTAAACAACTTTAAAATCATTTTTCTGGCCAGAAATGTCTTTTCTAGCTTTTAAAATTCGCCTTCCCATTGAAGTCTATGGGGTTCGCGACGTTCGCGAACCGTTCGCATTTTTGACGCAAGTTCGCGAATATGTTCGCGAACATTTTTTCGGACGTTCGCTACATCCCTAATCACATATGTAAACGGAAAATTATGGGGAGATTACCCAATGCTGAGTGTCCAAATTGTCAGGAAGTGAATGCTGGTTTTGAACATATGGTATGGGAATGTTTACATATTAATGGATACTGGTCCGAGGTGATGGGGTACATAGATGAGTAGTTGGCCTTGCCTAGGGTTAAGTCTCCTGGAGTTTGCCTCCTGGGGGCAGTTGATGACATCATTCCCCAAAATGGTTCTAGGCAACTAATGAGAGCAGTTTTGTTTTATGCAAAAAAATTGATTGCCATAAAGAGTCCTGAGACACCAAAGTTGGTAGATTGGATAGCACTGGTGAACAAAACTTTACCACTCATAAAACAGATATATGTAGCCTGGGGCGCTCCCTCTAAATTTGACAGTATTTGGACCCCATGGGTTGATGCCAATCCAACAGTAACACTCCCCAATTTAGCATGTCCAAGACAACCCCAACAGTTGAGATAAGGATTGGTACTCCTAAATGCAATAGGCTGGTACAGGCTATAGGTATGGTGATTGTCCTGCTATAATATACCTTTGTTAAGTTGATGCTAAGCTATAATTGGACTGTGAACGTCTTTGTCTTGTCTGATGTTTGTTAAAAAACAAAATAAAAACCTACAAAAAAAAAAAAAATGTTCTTTAGAAGGTTTCAAATTCTTGGTTTCACCCTAAATCTGTTTTAGGTGAAAATGGGAAATACATTTCTATTTCACAATAAAGATTAGGTGCAGGGCAAGTCCCCCAGTCACTGTCGGGATAATGAAGAACAGAGAAAACTGTAGCCTCTTGTAGTGATGTAGCGAACTGCCGATTTGATGTTCGCGAACGCCGTTCGCGAACACCGGCAAAAAAGCGAACAGTTCGCGAACAGTTCGCGAACTTCGAACGCTCGATAAAATCGTTCGATCGAACGATCGAAGGATTTTATTCGTACGATCGAACGATTTTCGTTCGAATCGAACGATCGAAGCTATTCGATCGAATGATTTTAATTCAATCGAATGCTTATAATCGTTCGAACGAATGGAAATCGTTCGATTTTAGCGATCGAACGGTCGAATGGTCGAATGGTCGAACGAAATTTTACTTCGAATCGAACGCGAACACCAATTGGCGAACGTCGCGCGACGTTCGCGAACATTCGGCGGACGCGAACAGTCGAAGTTCGCGCGAACTAGTTCGCCGGCGAACAGTTCGCTACATCCCTAGCCTCTTGTCCCTTTCCATGTAAATAAGGCACCTACTTAATGCTATTGATACCTATTTCTGCAGGGAAAATAAAAGTAGCTCAAACAGTTCCAGAATATCAGTACAATGCTTCCATCCTAGTTTTGTCTTTTTCTTTGTTTCTATCCCTTAAAAACTTTTTTGCTTGTTACAATGTTTTATTGTCACCCCCTACAATTTAATGGCAGCTATTGCAGATAGGATGCAGAATCTATTGGAATGGGATAAATCTTTATGTTCTAGTATCTATATATTGGGCACAATACCCAATCCCTAACATCTTGAAAAGTAAAGCCTTATACTCACCTCTACTAATGGGTCATATTAATAATAAATAATAATAATTCACTGCTGTCATTCCTTATTCTTTATCTAAATGTTACTCTAACTTTTTGTATGCTGTACAGAGCAATATTTTGATGCAATTTGCAATTTTTTTTTATCACTTGTGTTTTTTTTTAGTTATTTCACTTTTTACTCAGTAGTTCTCCAGTTTGCAGTTTTAGCAATCTGCTTGTTAGGGTCCAAATCCGCCGATTTGAATAAGAGACTCGAATATGAACAGGAGAGGGCCTGAATAGAAAGATGAATAATAAAAAGCAGCAATAAAAAAATGTGTAGCCTTACAAAGCATTTTTTTAGATGGGTCAGTGACCCCCATTTGAAAGCTGGAAAGAGTCAGCTGGAAAGTTGGAGAGTCAGAAGATGAAGAAGGCAATTAAATAAGAAGCTATAAAAAATAAATAATGAAAACCAAATAAAAGTTGCTTAGAATCAGCCATTCTATAACATACTAAACGTTAACTTAAAGGACCAGTAACATCAAAAAATTAAAGTGTTTTAAAGTAATGAAAATATCATGTAATGTTGCCTTGCACTGGTAAAACTGATGTGTTTGCTTCAGAAACATTACTATAGTCCATATAAACAAGCTGCTGTGTAGCAATGGCAGAAATTGAAAAAAGGCTATATGGCACAGGTTAAATAGTGGATAACAGATAACATTATGTTCTACAGAGCTTATCTGCTGTGTAACCTGAGCCTTTTCTCCTTTGAATGACTGCCCCCCATTGCTACACAGCAGCTTATTTATATAAACAATAGTAGTGTTTCTGAAGCAAACACAGCAGTTTTGACAGTGCAGGGCAACACTATATTATATTTTTATTACTTTAAAACAATTACAATTTTTGATGTTACTGGTCCTTTAAAGGTGAACCACCTCAGTATTCAGTATTCCTATTGGTCTGTTGGCTTACAGACAATACATATATTTTGATTGTAATATATATATATATATATATATATATATATATATATATATATATATATATATATATATACAGTATATACTGTATGTCTACCAGCAGTCCTTTCTGCTGGTTCTCCATGTGTTTCTAAAAGGTATTTACTTTCCACTTCTTATTTGCTAATTTTAGGTCCAGTTTACGAAAAAGGAGTCTGAATATGTGGTAAGCTACCTGTAACTTTATGGTAAGTTAGGATTGCCCATGAATT
The DNA here is from genome assembly GCA_038501925.1 of Xenopus petersii. Classification (NCBI taxonomy): domain Eukaryota; kingdom Metazoa; phylum Chordata; class Amphibia; order Anura; family Pipidae; genus Xenopus; species Xenopus petersii. The sequence goes on along the minus strand of CM076684.1, from coordinate 25,266,413 downwards.
ATATTAGTATGCTTTTGTTCTCTGGACCAGTGCCCCTTACAAGTACCACATTGACATCATCTCAGGCATCCCTGGCTTAGACATGGGCATTGGCAGTAGAGTAAATTTACCTCTGGAGAAGCCTGGGAAACTTAGGGGTCCGTTTACTAAAGTGGGGTAAATCTGCCTTTAAGTTTCCGCATGTTATCGCTGAGAATATTTTTACACCAGAATATTCACAGCGACTAAGTTTACTAAACAACGATGCGCTCAGAAGTCATTGCGATCACTTGCTACGTTAATGAACCAGCTTACGTTAGCGGTAATTATAGCGAGTTTCGAATTTTCTGGTGACAAATTACGTTTTTGCGAATATGTATGCTATACATGGTATATATATATGCTATGCTATACATGCTATACATATATTATGGCAATTTTTACTGTGACATTGATGGCCAGAAATGCATCTTCAAAACTTTATTGACTGATGATTATACCATCCAACAACATCACCAGAGTAACACCAATCAAACATGTCTGCATCATATAAACCCTTCTGCCAATAGAATCATAGGAACAAGAAATGATACCAGTCAATCTCTTTGCTTCATAGAAATGTACAGTTTAATGTAGCCAATCACAATGAAACCAAAAAAGTGTCGAGGCTGACGAATCCTTGGACTGTGATGCCGCTGCCAATAATACGCCTCTGAGCTGAAACTGCTGCTGTTGCAACAGATAGAAGCAGAAGCCAAAACATCTGTTAGCAATAACTACAGATCTGTCTCCTGTCAGCAAAGAATGATGGGTAAAATAAACAGTATTATGGGATATTTCCTGCCCCTTGAGAATATTCTGGTGAAAAAATACTTTTACGCCACTACATAGGTGGCGGTAAAATATTGCGAATATTCTTGCGTAAATGTTGTCTTTTGCACATTTCGCTGTTTAGTAAACCAGGCGTTAATATGTACGTAGCTTTATTTTTAGCGAATGCGATAACTGGCAAAAACCTATTTTTGCGCAAGAAAATTCTTCAGGTTAGTAAACTGGTTAGTAAACTGGCGAAAACATATTTGGCGACAAATTTGTCTATATTTTGTGCGAATATTTTTATCGCGCTTTAATAAACGGACCCCTTAAAGTCAGATTTACCGTACTTTAGTAAACGGACCCCATAGAGCTCTTAAACTGCTCCTTCTTTTAAATCCATTCTTGTCACTTATGTCATTCATTTAGAAACGAAATGAAAAAAATACAAATTTAAACAATTCATAACAAACTCGATATTTGTATTTCAGGGACTGGAGTACCCAAGTCAGAATATATACAACGAATTGAAACCACAATGTGATACCGAAAATACAAATCCACTGTTAGTGTGTAATATGGAATGAGACTGTGTGTATAAAATATGTATATACCTTTATTGTTACTCTAAAATATACTGTATGTAATATAGGAAATGACCCACACATCATAACTTTGTAACAAAAAAACCCTGTTTCAAAATTACATGCACTTGCATATTTACTTGAATTACTTAGACAGGGCTTTAAACTTTTTGAAATTGGCCTCAGGTGTGCATCCACAACCCCCCCCCCATAGTTAAGAAAGTAACACAACCGTACAATATTTGTGTTTTAAATACAGTAACTATATGAATAAACCCCTTACAAAATTCACCACAAGCTCATTCGTCATTTTATCCTTCCCCTCTCCTTCACAAAGGGATCTGAGCCGTTCCACTGTCTGTATAAAGACATACACATAAATATATGGTTTATTTATTTTAATGTGGGATACAAAGCAACCAGATATTTGTTGGTGGTCAGATTTATTATTATTAGTTGTGCCTGTGTTTGTAAGATAATAGTAATATATAAACTACAGATGGTACTTTTTGCTTAGACAGCAACATAGTATAGATGTATCTAGTATAGGTAAATGTAAAAACAACTGGACTTGCTGAGTAATCTAGGAAGACGTTTCACTACTCATCCGAGCAGCTTCTTCAGTTCAACTGACTGGTGTGGGAAGTTCTCGGCATATAAACTCTTCCACTAATCCAATCACAACGGCACATTGTAACTCTTCAAAAAGGTGACATCTGAAGAAATTCACAGAGGTGTTGATTCTGTGTAGTTACTGTCATAGGATAACCAATGTGTCATGCAACTCCTAGATACAGGTGTTACTTGTGAGAGTTGTATGAATGGATTTGTGAAGTGTTCTGAATCTGCCGGGGTACAGATGTTAGAACAGCATTGTATGTAGCAGACAGGTGGTGTCGAAGGCCCCCGCCTCTGTTCAGGAATGGTTTCTCCACCTTGACATGAATCGTCTCTTTTACGCTTATTTCAATCCAGCGGTCAAAGGAGTTTCCCTTGTGTTTTAGGGGTAGAAAGACAGTCGAGTCTTGCCCTGTAGAGTTCTCCCTCCTATGCTGAGCCATTCGCTTGGTGAGCAGTTGTTTTGTCTCCCCAATGTATAGATCTGTGCACTCCTCGCTACACTGGACTCCGTATACCACATTGCTTTGTTTTTCTTTTGGTGTTGGATCCTTTGGGTGTACCAGTTTTTGTCTGAGTGTGTTGCTAGGTTTGAAAACCCAGGGACGTGGAGTTTATTGAAAATCCTCCTGTGTTTCTCTGACACTCCAGCTACATATGGGATGACTAGGTTTTGCCTACTATGTGTCTCTGGGCGGTTATTTATGTGTAGACCCAATCCAACATAAAAAATCAGTCAAATCCCCCTTTTATATCCATACAAAAATTAGTAGACAGGACATGAGATAACAATAAAAATGGGACAGAATTCTCAGAACTCTACAGTTTCTTATAGGGGAGCACCCAATATTCCTAATGCAACACCCTGATAAAGTGTACTTTACAGAGCTAAATACAGGGGATGTCAATGATGTAAGCCAGAGCTTTATAATATGATATGGCCAGTGAACAACAGGGAGATTGTTCCTTCGCTCTGCCGATGCTAGAATAAGTTTGCTGGTGCCTCAATCCTCCATAAAGGGTTACCGCAATCCCATATTAGTCCATAAAATAGTAGTTAGAGGAAAGCACTCATAGAAGCAGATACTGCTAAAACATTTTATTATGGCTACAAATCACACAACATGTTTCGGGCATGGCCCTTTTGGGGGGGTCGTCGACACTCTAAACTGTTCCAAAATTGATATATTTCTTATCTTTGTCCCTGCTTAACAGAATCCATGAGTTTCATTACTAGCAAGAATTGATTAATAGATGGTAATACTCCAGAGATCCTGCTGAGAATTGTATCAACAGCACAGAATCTGCACCCGAATTACTGAGCTGCCAGACTGAAACACTAGAGACAGGAACCTTAAACTTTAAACTTAGATTTTGGAAAAATGGTAAAAAATAAAAAAGGGAAAGCAATTGAAAAAAAGTCTGGTGAATAATCTGAAAACAACTCAACTGAAAAAGTGTTTGGTAGGTGAACATCCCCTTTATACACCGGAGGCTTTTTCCCAAGTGTTCGATCTTGTAAAACAATCAGGCGGTGCCTTCAAATTATTTGTTCAATACCTTTACTTTGAGTACCAAACGTGGATACAAAGGGGAGCCTTTTGTTCCCCACTTGTTCTTATAACATAGCAGGTCTCTCCAATCTGTCTGTGCACCATTTGTTTATTATCCGGTGATTTCATGTGTGTGTTTCACCTGTTGCTTATCTGGCCACAGGTGATCCATGTAAGCCATTAGTCTGGTTATAAAAACCCCCTACTCTGTAATGACTCATTGACCAACGTTGGTCTATTTCCTCATAGTTCCTGGGTGTGATTATTGTTTGATCATCTGTTCCTGACCCTTGCTGTTTTTGACCTTTGCTGTATTGCTGCCTGAACCGACACTTGTCTGTTATTGACCACTCTTCTGGATTCAGACTCTGTACCATGCTACTGGTAGGTTTTGATCCTGGCCTAGTTATCCTGACGATGCTCCTGGTTACAGATCCTGTACTGACTGGTACTTACCCAGTCTGTTCCATGACTACTCTGACTGTTCTACCTTCTTTCTGCATACATTACGGTTCCCTTGTCTGCCCAGAACTCCCCCTTGGTTCTCTCATTTTAAGTCCTGGAGGCATCTGAATAGCAGAGGGCTCCTCCCAAAGCAAAAGGCCAAGACTGGAACCTTGGAGTTTGCTAAGGGTTTTGGGATACCATACATTACAGCTATGAGAAATGTCTCTAGATTATCAAACTAATTTTTTATCAAAAGTAGTCTAGATGTGGTTGCTGTCTTCAAAATGGATTGTGCAGACTGGAGATGCACCAGTTTCTCCTGCTGTTTGGAGAGATGATCCTGCAACTGTTTGATTAGTTGGCTTTATTAATCCTGCTGTTTCATCATATTTTACATTTTTTTTCTATATTTTTGCTCCGGGTCCCCTCTAACAACCAAGGGCCAGTCTGCTGATCAAATAGCTAATAGCTCTGACACCAAATGCGACAGGTTTGACGGGACAACAATAGTCTAAAAAAAATGGCTTTTATATCTGCCGACAACAGTACACAGAAAAATAAAAGCAGATTATTTTCAGCAAAGTGTTAAAAAACACAGATATGTCACTAATGATATTAGCTCTGGACCTACTATTAAATTACTTTGAGGCAGAAGCACACACACATACACATGGGGTTATTTATCAGAATCCAAACATCATTGTTTTCTAAAATCTACTCTGACCAAATGTGCATGGGTTATTTCCCCTTACTTATCAATACATTTTCCTGGACATTTACTGTCTGGGAGAAAACGTATAATTTATGGGAGAGTCCAGTCTGCCAGTCCACACAGGGCAACAGAAGCTCCAGGACTTTGCCACAGCTCCCAAGGCACTATAGAATAATTACTCAAAAACAATATCGTGGAAGCTACTAGATATAAAAGTCAAAAAACTTTATTAAGTAGACATAGTAAAACAATGGTACATATTGACCCTCCAGTCATCCACCACTCTATGCGTTTTGTACTGGTACTCTGTATATATACTAGTATAATATTAGCTAACCTATTAACATAACTAGACACTTCACACAGTGTAATGGTGGGGACACAGTCTGTTTCTCTGTACAAGGGATAGAGAGGGTACGTCTAGGAATTAGAGGTGGTGAGCCCATGAGGCTTTTGGCAAAAAGGGAGGTGTTTTGGATCTTCCACTTACAAACACGCTTACCATTAGGACTGAACTATGAGTTTGATGTGACATTCCATATTTAAAATATTTGAAATATTTAAAACAAAAGAGAAATCTTTATACGAGATACTAGGGGCACATTGGCAGCAATGGAGACAACAATATTGAAGAAGATGGTGTTTGAGCTTTTAATGTATCTGTGATGGTTTTAACAAAAACGAACTATTTAACTGTTGGATTTTGCGTATATTATAAAAAGCTGAATATAACTATAACTATATATATATATATATATAGAAATTCTCAAAGTACCTGCACTCCTTCCTTGTGAAAAAAGGTTTATTTCAAAATCACTCGTGTGTGTGTCCAACGTTTCAGCCCACATTAGGGCCTTTATCATTGAGGATGGGATCACCCTGGTTTTAAATTTTGTGATGTATGTGATACTGCCAAAGACACTTATGACTAAGTACCGGAGGGTACGAAACTTGAAATAAAACTGAAAAAAATTGAATCGTACAAATTTTTCTTATTTTTGCCAAATAAACACAAAAATCTTCGGATTATTGCACGAAACCCAGTGCAGATCAATATATCTTCGGGACTTCTCCAAATGACTTCTGTACAACTTCAGCAAGTCTGAATCAAGTTTTTTTTCATTAAAAATTCGGATTGAATGGTAAAAAAAAACTTGAATTTTTCGAGTTTTTGGCATTCAGACTTTAAAGGGGTGGTTCACGTTTAAACTAAATTTTAGTATGTTATAGAATGGGCAATTCTAAGCAACTTTTCAATTGGTCTTCATTATTTATTTTTTATAGTTTTATAATTATTTGCCTTCTTCTTCTGACTCTTTCCAGCTTTCAAATGGGGGTCACTGACCCTGCCTAAAAAACAAATACTCTATAAGGCTAAGGGTTGCTAAGGGTAACTTGGAAAAAGTAAAGTAAAGTAAACTTTATTGTCATCTCAGCAGCATACGAATATACAGTGAGACGAGGCGACGTGGCTCCAGCTACTACATATCACAAAAAGGCACTTAAAAATACACAATAAATATGTAAACATGAAATGTGCAATATATTGGCAGAAATTGGATATATACATGTGTAAACCTTTAGAATTGTGCATATGAATTAACAGTTCACAGTTGAGGTGTGTGTCTGGAATGTAGTGGGAGGGCAGGCAGTGAGTTGAGGAGTCTGATCACTTGTGGATAAAAGCTTTTGCGCAGCCTGGTTGTTCAGTCTTTAATACTGCGAAAGCGTCTGCCGGATGGGAGCAGCGTGAACAGTCCGTGTGAGGGTGTGTGGAGTCCAGTGCAATGCAGGAGGCCTTTCTTACACAGCGCTTGTGGAACATGTCCTGCAGTGATGGGTTGGAGGCGGAAGGCTGGCCCGTTTCAGTCGTCTTGGGAAGTGAAGACGCTGCTGAGCCTTTTTGGTGATGGAGGCGGTGTTGATGGTCCAGGTGAGGTCATCAGAGATGTGGACTCCCAGGAATTTGGTGTTCTTTACCATGGGCGGATTTTAATGAAGGCTAGCCTCCCCAAACCAGCACGGTAAATGTCATTAAAACTGGGGGATTTGAAAGACTGATTCTAGCAATACCTTGCAATAGAATGTAGTAACTTTGTTTCACTTGCAGCTCCTGTAGTCTCACACAGGCTGAGAGATCAGCTGAGGAACAGGAGGGGAGTGGACGGGACCTGCACAGCTCAGAGCTGCTCTCCCTGGAAGAAGCACTGTATGCTAAATGGGAGCTCATGTTTAGCCATGTGCAGCATCTCCAGGACTACAGTGAGTTAAAAAGATCCCAAGTAGTTTTAAATATGTATTTATTCCACAAACCAGGTTGCCAGTTGCTCATATATATTTATATATATATTTATATTTATTTAATATATCACTGAAAGATTCCACATACATTCAGAGACTTAGGCAATGAGAAGGGAACAATTATTTGTGTATTGTGTATAACTGTATTTGTAGCTCCCATTATCCCATGGAGTCAGTTTGCTGCAGTTTTACCCCTTCCTGCCCTGATTGCCATGCCAAGATGTGCTTCTCACATGGAATCCTGGTGACAAAACTAGCGTACAGGGAGGAGGACAGTGGGTGAAATTAATCAAGGAAAAACTTGTGTGTGTGTTTTTATTTAGAGAGACTAGTCTCTGTATCTGTCTGTCTGTATCTGTTCCATTTAATCACATGACCTTACATTTTGGGGAAATATATTTTCTGAGGTGAAGGCTTCCACTAGGTTCACAAAATGTATTTCTGACATACTATGTTATACTTGATGTTTACTCTGCATTTATTAAGCTGTGTTTGTCAGGGATGTTATACACTATAGATGACACTATTTTATCAAAGCTCTTACTGGATTGTATAATGTATAAAAGTTGGTATACAAAACACACACTTACTGGAGCAAGGACCCAGGTGCTATTCAGAGAAAAGAAATATATATCCATATAGAAAGCTGAAGCACACTGGGATTTGTCAAAATAAAACTTAATTTATTGGATCGACGTTTCGGTCCACACAGGGACCTTTTATCTTGATAAAGGTCCCTGTGTGGACCGAAACATTGATCCAATAAATGAGGTCCCTGTGTGGACCGAAACGTTGATCCAATAAATTATATATATATATATATATATATATATATATATATATATATATATATATATAGATAGAGAGAGAATTCATGCAGGGATACGATTGATTTGAAGTCCTGGATTATTACTGCAATAGAAATGCTGAACCTTTAGGCTGGTTCAATAAGCATATAAAATATGGCATTTTTAGCCATATTTAGTGTTAGGGTTCAGTTCGCTTTTAAGAAAATACCCCTATCAAGCACTGGCTTGTTCACTGGGAGGGACCTCCTGGTATGGAAGGCCTCATTGAGGCACACACATTTTCTTAATGAGTGAGGTGACTATAGCACTCTATAGGGGACTTTTCTTAAAAAAATGCTATTGTTTCCCCCATCTGCACTGAAGGCACTGTTAGCCTGCACCTCCGGTTGGTGAAACAATTTTTTGGTGATCTTTGATTAGCCTTCCCAAACTCAAAAGTCACCCTCCGCCTATGTTCTTTACTGTCTCTACTGTGGAGCCGTTGATGTTGAGTGGTGTGTGAGCAGGGCGAGTTCTCCTGAAGTCGACGATCATCTCTTTCGTTTTATCCACATTCAGTGATTGTTCTCGCTGCATCAGACTGCCAGCTGCTGAACCTCATCTCTGTACGCCGACTCGTCGTTGTGGTTGATTAGCCCCACCACAGATGTGTCGGCGAACTTGATGATGTGGTTCAAGCTGTGTCTAGCTATGCAGTCATGTGTCAGCAATGTGTACAACAATGGGCTGAGAACACATCCTTGAGGAGCTCCTGTGCTCAATCTGATGGTGCTGGAAACCTTGTCGCCGATACGAACAGACTGAGGCCTCTCTGACAGAAAGTCCAAGATCCAATTGCACAAAGTGGTACTCAATCCCAGCTCTCTTAGTTTCCCACTCAGCTTTTGAGGGATGATGGTATTGAATGCTGAGCTAAAGTCTATGAACAGCATTCTCACATAACTGTCTTTCTTGTCGAGATGAGTTAGTGAGAGGTGGAGTGCAGAAGATATGGCATCCTCAGTTGACCTGTTTGGCCGATATGCAAATTGTAGTGGGTCCAGTGAGCCGGGGAGGGTGCTCTTGATGTGTGCCATCACAAGTCTCTCGAAGCATTTCATGATGACCGTGGACCTTAGCAACCAGATTGCTGACATTGCAAACAGGAAAACTGTTGAATAAAAAGCTAAAAAACTCAAGAACCACAAACAATAGAAAATGAAAACCAATTGCAAACTGTCTCAAAAAATCACTGTCTATTTCATACTAACAGTTAATTTAAAGGTGAACAACCCCTTTAATAAATAACCCCTATAGACTTACACATGCACAAACATTCAGTCAGGGTAAAGACTTGGCAGTACATCTGTGCCTGATGGGAAACAATAAATGGTGGCTCCCAAATGCAGCAAAAACAAAATAAATTAAAAAAAAAAAAACTCAATAAGAAAAGTAATCGGCAATGATTGTAGTTATGGTATGCAGGCAGAGATAAGGAAAATAAAAAAGAGAAGTGGTCAGATAGAGTTTTGTTTGTCATGAGATTTAGTAAGAAATTACATAAATTGCAGGCATAATTTTCAGACAAAAGTTCTGCAAGAAGACACTTTGCACAATGTAACAAAAGGGATATAACACTATTTTTAGTCAATACAGTTAAAGCCCCTGCTTGTTGCAAGGGGTAATCTGTTGGCTCTGTTCCCCACAAGAGAGTTTTTTTGGATTTATTACTTACAGACCAGGATACCATATGCTTTAAATGATTATTTTGATTCTTTAAATTATTCTTTAGATGGTACTTGTTATATAATAGGTTAGGGCTGGACTGATTGGTATCTATCAATTGGTTGTAAATGTATGTACTGTACACAGTGAATTGAACGTAGAACAGATTACTGTTTATGCAAGTAAATTCTACAAGATATTTATTGGTGATAAAACACAACCCAATATAAGTTTTGGATCTGTTATCCAGAAAGCTCTGAATTACAGAAACCATTAGACTCCATTTTATCCAAAAAAATATTTTCTTTTTCTCTGTAATAATAAAATAGATATAATTAATCCTTATTGGAAGCAAAACCAGTCTATCATTATGATAATGGGTTGAGTGCAGAGTAGGGATGTAGCGAACGTCGGAAAAAAAGTTCGCGAACATATTCGCGAACTTGCGCAAAAATGCGAGCGGTTCGCGAACGGTTCGCGAACCCCATAGACTTCAATGGGAAGGCGAACTTTAACATCTAAAAAAGACATTTCTGGCCAGAAAAATGATTTTAAAGTTGTTTAAAGGGTGCAACGACCTGGACAGTGGCATGCCAGAGGGGGATCAAGGGCAAAAATGTATCTGAAAAATCTGCCTGTGTGTGCTTGGAAGAGATAGTGTAGGGGGAGAGCTGTTAGTGATTTCAGGGACAGATGATAGTAAGTTTGCTGGCTAGTAATCTGCTTGATACTGCTCTGTATTGGAACAAAAAAATAAATAAAAGCAGTCCTTACAAGGACTACTGTTATTGCAGCAGTCAGCAGATGAGATCAGAAGCAGGACAGCTGCCCACTGCAGCTACATACAGAGCACTGCAGTAGAAGGTAGATTACTAGCCAGCAAAGCTACCTAAGCTTAAATGTCCCTCAAACCCCTGCAGACTTCTGTCCCTCCAATAACAGAGCAGTATCAACACGATTACTAGCCAGCAAACTTTCAACTGTCCCTGAAATCACTAACAGGCAGCAGCTCTCTCCCTACACTATCTCTTCAGCACACACAGGCAGAGTGAAAAAAACGCTGCAGGGCTTCGGTTTTTATAGGGAAGGGGAGTGGTCCAGGGGAGAGCTTCCTGATTGGCTGCCATGTACCTGCTGGTCTGGGGTGAGAGGGCAAAAAAAAGCGCCAACAATGGCGAACCCAAAATGGCGAACGTCGCGCGACGTTCGCGAACTTCCGGCGAGCGCGAACACCCGATGTTCGCGCGAACAAGTTCGCCGGCGAACAGTTCGCGCCATCTCTAGTGCAGAGGACCCTTGTATTTGTCTTTATGTATTTTGTGGTCACAGCCTCATTGCACTCCCACCTAATGGTTTTAAAAATCAGTGAGCACAACTTTCCCTTGTTTGTTATAGTTATACAGGAGCAGTGACCAGCTCCTTGTTGTAGCTCCCACCATATATATATATAACCAGCTAGATGTCGGCACAACTTGTATAAGAGTGAACAGTGCCTGGGTGCAGTAGCCTGAAACAATAAATGCAGGACCAAATAAGGCTCGCACTCACAGGTTTTATGAAAAAACCTGTGAGTGTTTATTTAGCAAAATACGACTAACGTTTCGACTAGCACTCTAAGAAAGGCTAGAGTGCTAGCCAAAACGTTAGTCATATTTTGCTAAAGAAACACTTTTGTTTTTTCATAAGACCTAAGAGTACGAGCCTTTTTTGGCTATATATACAGTATATAGAATCCTCTATGAAGCAGTGCAGAGGGATGTGAAAATGAGGCTCTGAGCAGCAGTGAGGTGAGTAGCCTCACCTGGAGTAAAAAGGTGGGGGCTCTGCCCTGTCTGAAAGAGAAAGGAGAGATATGGGGTGCTGTTTGTCCCAAATACATTCTGTATACAAAACTATCCCTAATACACAGAATGAATGTCTCTCATGGTATATAAGTATTTGTGACCATACACAGATAAAAAAATATACAAAAGACTTATTTCTATTACAGAATGAGAATGAACAAACAACAAAATCTGGTTAGTGCACAAAAGGATTTCATTATATCATAAACTCCATTCTGTATATTGTAACAAGCAATCTGTCGCACAAATGTATAACCTCCATGTAACGGAAACACTTATGTGCAAAGTTACTTACAGAATGAATTATGTAAAAAAAACTTGGACATAATATATAATATTGTAACTAACTAGTGCATGTCAAGCTAGATTTGAATGACAAAATAGATATATAGATATATAGACAAAAAGCAAGATTTTAAAATAACAGACATCCTTTTGTGCACTAATCAGATTTTGTTCTCATTCTTTAATAGAAATAAGTATTTTGTATATTGGCACTACCACTGAAACGAATGGAAAACGCACTATGGCAATTCACACAGGGCGCTTGCAAGCTGTATTGGCATTTTTAAGCAGAAACACCAATACGTCAAGAAACTACCAAATCAATAGTCTCTATGGGATCTGCATGTTTGAAACCACACTTTGCTTAAATATGCAGTGTATTTTAAATATGGCGGCCAAATTCTCAATGAGAACAATGAGAAGTGCATGATGGGAAAAGAAACCTACGCAGTAGTGGTGATGGGCAAATCTGTGCCGTTTTACTTGAAAAATTCACAAAACTGCTGAAAAAATTGTGAAATGGAGAAGAATTTGCAAAACGCATTAGGTGTCAAAATAATTTGGACGTGTGACAATTTTGACACTAGCAAAAATTTTTATATGCGTGACTCTTTTGTCCAAATGCATTTCCAAGTCCAAGTCAATGGGCATCTGAATAATGCGGAAATTCTCTGCAATTCCATGCCAGGTGAATATATATTTTGCTTTGATTCTAATGTCCTAATTGGCTACAATTGATGTTTGCAACATTGCTATTGTGGACTTGGTATGGTCAGGATACAATTGTTCAGGACAATAATGTTTTGGATTTCAACTATGTGGGACTTTAAACAGCGACTACCCGGAAGTCTTGTCACCGCTCTTGAAGGAAGCCTGTTGGCGAAACGCGTTAGTGGTGAACTAAGGAGTGCTTAAGCGTGAGTTTCCAAAGCGGACATATGCACAGTAAAACCTGAGAGATGTTAAGAGAGAAACACATCGCAACTACAAGGACTGCCTTTGATTTTATATGCCGTTTTAAAAAGAACGTTTGTGAGTGTATTTTAAATTTTTTATTAAACACTTGTCCCTTTTTTATTGGCCACATAAGGATGTAAGAAGACCGAAAGTGGGGATCAAGCACCTGTATTCTGATAATGCCTGTAATATCTCATATCTCATATCCCATATCTGAGGAAGTTAAAGAATTAACAGTGACTCTGGGCTCAGGGCAGTGTACTCTATAAACAATTGACCACTAAAATCAACGCATTTATTCTGGTGTGGGTATTGAATCTACATTTATCCCTCTTACACACAGTTAACCATTGCACGTGTGATAATCTTAATCACTTCACTTTCTATACCAATTAGAAGGGCCACTTCTGCACTTTATTATTTTTTATCTTTTCTGTTTTTTACACTCATTACCGCTAGTAATTTGAGGTGTACAGTGATTCCTATTGAACTATTCCTATCTGCCGATTGTAGGTTGAAGAGAGCCCTACTACTGTATATCGCTGGACTGGGGAAACACTGGGTTTGAGATTTAATTTTTGTATCACTATGGTGAATAAATTTGCCCATCACTACTCAGTATGCTTTACAGCGCAAAAGGACTTCAACCATTGATATTTATGATTGGATCCTTCTTTCCTCTACCCTTCATTTTTTATTTTGTAAATAAACCTAATGTGCTGTGTTTAACCAATCATTTTGTGCTATATCTCCTCCATCTATGAGCAATTGTCCTTTTACCCCCCACACACCATTCATACCCACTTTCCCCTTCATATCTCATGCCTTTCTCTTTGTACTTTGCCCCCATGCCCACAAAGGCTACACTCTCTTCCCTTTGGCTGTCACTACAACTAGCATTCAACCTTCCAACACTTTCTCACACTTTCTTTGTCTTCTACTTGCTCTAATTATATGTTAGCCCTGTCAAATGTACAATGTGTATTATCTGTTAGTTAGAAAGATATTATTATACAGGTATTGGATCTATTATCCAGAATTAATAATCCGCATAGCTCGGAAATACATGTAAGTCAAGAAAGACAATTAAGCAGCAAGGCAAGAAGAACCATTAAGTGTGACTTGCTGCATGTGGGGGATGTGGGGTAATGATTTTCTTTAAATAAACTAAATGAGAAATTCATTTCCTGGATACATTTTGTAACTTTACAGACAAAGTGTTTCTTTATTCTCCAACAGGACTAAATTTTTTTCTTAAGTAGGCATGTGACTACAGAAAAAAGAAACTCATAATATATTAATACATATATGATAATAATACATAAAGAGAGCATACGGAACGCACACCATAATCCTTGAACAAAGCCTGGGTGCCAGCCTGGAGAAATGTAGACGGCACTCCAAGGACATATCAATAACAAGATCAAATTGAAAACATCATGAGGGTTTATTAGAGCTATAATGATAATAATACATGATGTGAAAAATATGGACATAAATATGGGATCCTTTAAAAACAACTTAAGTGTATATGATAGTATAGAGACAAATGGGTGTGTATCTCCATACCTGCAGTATGTTAGTCCCTGTATAATGCTTGGGGTATGTCCTGACAGCAGGTCCGGACTGAGAATTAAAATAGGCCCTGGCATTTCAGGTACACAGAGGCCCAATCAGCCCACATAGAGGCCCAAACAGCCCCCACCAGCCCACTAAATACTGACTTTCTATGGGACCTTATAGCAGCCCCTCTGGCATTTGCCAGAACCCACAGATTGCCAGTCCGGGCTAGGGATGTAGCGAACTGTTCGCCGGCGAACTAGTTCGCGCGAACTTCGACTGTTCGCGTCCGCCGAATGTTCGCGAACGTCGCGCGACGTTCGCCAATTGGTGTTCGCATTCGATTCGAAGTAAAATTTCGTTCGACCATTCGACCATTCGACCGTTCGATCGCTAAAATCGAACGATTTCCATTCGTTCGAACGATTATAAGCATTCGATTGAATTAAAATCATTCGATCGAATAGCTTCGATCGTTCGATTCGAACGAAAATCGTTCGATCGTACGAATAAAATCCTTCGATCGTTCGATCGAACGATTTTATCGAGCGTTCGAAGTTCGCGAACTGTTCGCGAACTGTTCGCTTTTTTGCCGGTGTTCGCGAACGGCGTTCGCGAACATCAAATCGGCAGTTCGCTACATCCCTAGTCCGGGCCTGCCTGACAGTGTTATTTCCATGATATAGGCGAGTGGAAGAGCAATGATGGTCTCATTTGTGATGTATGTCTCAGATGACATACACACACACACTACAATACAGAGGAACCTTATTTGTATCATTTAATTTCATGCTTGACATGAAATACTGCACCTGGGAAAACTTAAGACCTATTACACATGGTGGATATAGGGGCATCATACGAGTAAATTAAAAAGTGAATAAATACATCAGTGCTATGCAGTTTCTAAACACAGTTGGAATGAGGTCCCTGTCCTGATATGCTTAAAATCAATGCACCTTGAAATTGTGCATCAGTGGGTTCTCGAAACTCCTGACCCCTCCCCAAGCAGTTGCAGATTCTGATTCTTGTTTTGTTATGCCCCATTGATAAATAAGCTTTCTGTATAATTTATACAGGTATTGGAAATATTGTCCAGATCACAGTACCTTATGGTAGAAAAACCATTTAAGCATAAAAAAACAAACAGGATTTTTTTGCCCCACTAGGGATCCATGCAGCTTTATTGCCATTAATAGCCAGGTATTTTATTATTACAGAGGTTAAAGGAAATAACAAATAAAAAAAATAGTTTTTAAGTGAGATGCCCTTCTGGATATATATGGTATATCTATATATTTGCTGCATTGCATTTTTACTATTATCGGGTAGATTTTGCAGAACAGTATTGCAAAATAAGATGAACAATTTCCTGCTGGTTGTGATAGAATATTAAAATATTCTGATGTTGACATGCAGAATAAAAATACTTCGGACTTCCTCTTATAGTTAGAGACAAACATGATGGCCAGAGAGAAAGCAACAGCAGCCCAGGCCCTTTGCATGAGGGGATATCTGCTCACAGGTACAGTCACTTACTTAAGGGGGTTGTTCACCTTTGTTACCTTTTAGTATGATGTAGAGAGTAATATTCTCAATCAATTTGCAATTGATTTTCATTTTTTATAATTTGTGGGGGTTTTTTTTAAGTCATTTAGCTTACCCTAGCAACCATTCTTGATTTGAATATGAGAATAGGAAAAGGGCCTAAACAGAAAAGTGGTAATAATAATACATTTGTAGCCTTACAGAGCATTCGTTTTTAGATGGGGTCAGTGAACCCCATTTGAATGCTGGAAAGAGTCAGAAGAAGCAGGAAAATCATTAAAAACTACAAAAAAGAAATAATTAAGATCAGTTTAAAAGTTGCTTAGAATGAGTATTTGACTATAACATACTAAAAGTGACCTTAAATGTGAACCACCCCATCTCTGTGTTCTTTGTACCATATATAGGGGCAATGGATCCCCTAATTTAATTTATAAGACTATTATAAGAGAGTTATGCAAACAAGTACTCCTGCAGTTGGTCTGGGCATCCATGTCAGTGTTGCCGGCATGCAGATCTGACTGTTCCAGTGTTATGGGCAGATTTATCAAGGATCGCAGTGAAAATTCGAATTTCACATTTAGAATTTTCCTTTCGACCCTTGATAAATCTGCCACTGGTGTCTTTATAAGGTCAGAGAACTACTAGGTGGCTTGTAATCTCATTATATTTTATTACAATTAGGAGAACTTTGTTCATCATTTACTGAGTAATGCGAATACCCAACTTGTGCTGGAGTCTCCTGAATTAATCTCACTCTTTTCTCCATTTCAGCTCTCTTCAGTGTCTGGATAAATCTGATCTATGGAATCAAAATTCAACTGGATCCTAAATATCCAGTAGCCAATCAGCCTGTCACCCTCAGTGTCAGTGAGGTCAGGGGGGCGGTTCTCTCTTTCTCCTGGTACAGAGGTTTACCCGTTGACAATTCCGGCCTAATCTTAATTTATAATTCATCTTCTAATCCTAAAGAAACACGAGGGCAACGATATTCTTCTCGGTTCAGCGTCCTTCCAGATGGATCATTAAAGATCTCAAGGCTTTCTTCTTCATACAAAGATAATTACACAGTGCAAGTACAGGCAGAAAGTTTAACTCAAAAAAGTATTTACCTGCAGTACCATGGTGAGTACTCCTCTGAAGCTCCAGTGACTTGCTTAGTAGTGTTTGGCGAATCGGACCCATTTTGCTTTGCCAAAAATTTGCAAAGTGGCAAAAAATAAATTTTTGCTGCAAAACTCTGAGAAAAATTTCACTCATCACTATTGCTTAGTATTTTTATTAGCTATACGGTACGTGAAATTAATTGCTTCTTCCGAATAATCATTGGCTTGCTACACACCATTAGTAATGATCCTTGAAGTGGTAATTTCAGGGGTACATTCATGGAAAGGAAAGCAGTATGTGTGGTGGCTGTGAGCAGCAAGCCTGCACTGCATTCCAATAAAGGACAAGTGGGTTATATGATAAAAGGCATTACGTTTTCCCAGTAACCCATAGTAACTAATCAGCAGGTAGCAGTTACCTGTTTAAAAGCAAACATCTAATTGGTTGCTATGGGTTACTGCTCCTGGGCAAACTTAGTGCCTTTTATTATTATATGGAGGTAAGTCTTCAACACCCTCCATCATCTCAACTTAAAAGCATCAGTAACACTATGGGAACATATTCATAGCTGTGGTTAAATTCATCATTATTTTTTTTTTCTGCAGAACAGGGTCCCAAACTGTGGTTCTGACCCCCCCCTAGGGGGTGCATGTAGCAGACAGGGAGTCTTAGCATTACATGGATTTAGGGTGAGAACTATAAATTAATTGCTTTGGATACCTCTGAATTTGGGGTGTTTTGCTTCACCGAAAAATTTTGCAATTTCCGGCAAAATTTGCGAAACGGCAAAAAAATTTGCGAAACGGTCCGTCTTGTTTTTGATGTCGGGGCCATTGTTATTGACACCAGTAAATTTATACGGCGGTTTCGCAAATTTAATTGCCGGCGGCGAATTGCAGTAATTCGCCGCAAAATTGCGCCTGCTGAATAAATTCGCCCATCACTATCTGTCACCACAATGTTATAGGTTCCTGGGGGCCTGATCAAATGTTGAGTTGTAAAAGCGAGTTAGGGGGGTATGATATATGAGCCCAAAAACAATGATTTTTTTTTTTTTTGCTTTAAAGGGAACAATTGTCATTTTTTACCTACTAAAGCAACTCTGGGAGGGTTGCCAACTCTGTTAACTGTTCTAAACTGATACATTTCTTATCTCTGTCCCTGCTGAGCAGAATTACTGGGTTTCATTACAGGCAGCTGTTACAATAGTTGTTAATACCCCCCCCGGTACTGCTAAGAAATGTATCAACTAAGGGTTGGGGCAGGCGGCAGATTCGGGGAGATTTAGTTGCCTGGCGACTAATCGCCTCTTCTGTGGGGCGACAATCTCCCTGAACTGCGTTCCGCCTGTTTGAATGAAGAATCACCTGCGCTAATGCATACCTCCCAACAGTTTGGAAGTGAAAAGAGGGACAAAAAAAATTTTTCCGCACGTAGCGCAGCAATTTTTTTGACCACACCCCTTTCTGTGGCCACACCCCCTAATTACCATGTTTGTTTTACAAAATTTGGCAGGTTATGAAAGTTTGAAAATATTTCTCCTTATCTAAACTGTGTTTTTGTGTTTCAAAATTGTTACAAAGTACCTTATTTGCACCTGTTAGCTGTTCTGGGCTCTCTGCTAAAAGCCAATTAAGTGAGAAGAAACTTTGTTTCTTTTTCTGGCTGTTCAGTGCAGAGAAAAGAGGGACTTTCCTGTACAAATGAGGGACTGCGGGTTGAGCTGTCAAAAGAGGGACTGTCCCTCCGAAAAAGGGACAGTTGGGAGGTATGGCTAATGCACTCGCAGTGCTTCGATTTCCGAAGTTGCCCGTTCCTTCGAGCTGCCAGACTCAAACACCAGAGACAGGGATATATTAAACTTTAAACTTAGATTTTGGAATCTAAGTTAAAAAATGGAAAGCAATTGGAAAAAGTCTTTATTTCTGGTGAACTATCTGAAAACAACTGAACTGAAAAAATCGTGGAAGGTGAACAACCCCTTTAAAGGACCAGTAACATCAAATTTGTTTGTATAGAACGGAGAAAAAAATACCAAGACAAATGTAACTTTAAAATCGCAAAGTCTTTATTAAATAACTTACCGAAACTCCGCTTGCGCTCCTCTCCGAAAAAGGCGACAGGGCAGTGATCCATCGTGCGGTGCTCAATTTCTCCTCCCTGCCTTCTATAGGCTATAGCCAGGGAGGAGAAATCAAGTGCTGCACGATGGATAAGTCACCCTGTCGGCTTTTCGGTAAGTTATTTTTTAATAAAGACTTTTAAAGTTATATTTTAAAAGTTACATATGTCTTGGTGGGTTTTTTTTCGTTCTATACAAACAAATTTAATGTTACTGGTCCTTTAAAGGGGTTGTTCACCTTCCAACACTTTTTTCAGTTCAGTTGTCTTCACTTATAAAGACTTTGCGATTTTAAAGTTACATATGGCTTGGTATTTTTTTTTTTCATTCTATACAAAACATTTTTTTTAATCAAGAAGTGAAATCATCGGAAGTAGGCATGATCAGAAAAAAGGAGTAAAATTTTTTTAAGTTACTGGTCCTTTAAGTGAACCATATAAAGAAGCAAGCTTAAGCACTATTAGACCATTTGTGACACAATCACTTCTTACATCCTCCTACTTCAATATATTTTATAATACAGACATTTCAATGCATCAAGCAACATTATGGGGCCCATTCATTAAGTTCAAGGGAAGGAATAGAAGAAAAAAAACTTCAATTTCCACCATCGAATGGGCTAGTTCGACCTTCGACTACGACTTCAAATCGAACGATTCGAACTAAAAATCGTTCAACTATTCGACCATTTGATAGTCGAAGTACTGTCTCTTTAAGAAAAAACTTTGACCCCCTAGTTCGCCACCGAAAAGCTACCAAAGTCCATGTTAGCCTATGGGGAAGGTCCCCATAGGCTTTCCAAGTTTTTTCTGATCGAAGGATAATCCTTCGATCGATGGATTAAAATCCTTTGAATCGTTCGATTCGAAGGATTTAATCGTTCGATTCGAAGGATTTAATCGTTCGATCAACCGATTATTCCTTCGATCATTCGAACGAACAAATTGCGCAAAATCCTTCGACTTCGATATTCGAAGTCGAAGGATTTTAATTCGCCAGTTGAATATCGAGGGCTAATTAACCCTCGATATTCGACCCTTAATACATCTGCCCCTATAAATCACTAATTATAGCTGTCATAGTGATAATAATACATTACTAAGCACAGGAATAAGCACATATTTTAAAAGGCATTCATGGCTCCTCTGTATTACATGCACATTTGTGTTTTATACTCTTTTTATTTTCCAATGTACATGTGAAATAATTTGAAACAGTCCCTGTGTTGTTGCTTCATTTACAGTACCATTGACTCAACCAGTGATCAGCATAGCCAACCCACGGCCAGGGGAAGGTGATAACGTTACCCTTTTGTGTAATTTAGAATCAAAGAAAGTAAAAGTCTCCTGGAGCAGAATCAATGGCAGCATTCCTTCTGAAGCCACATTTGATGCAAACAACAGAAATATGACTATTCCCAGGTTCACACAGTCACATATTGGACAGTACCAGTGCACAGCGGAATATCAAGTCAGCAAGAATATTAGTGACCCCTACACACTGTCCTTATACAGTAAGTGATATTTCATTGTGATTCCCATACACACAGCTACTGTAACTGTACATACTGTAAGTCACTGCAAGTCTATTATTATTACATTTATTTTATTTATTTTGACATTTCCCATAACATATATTGCAAAACAGCTCTTTTGACCAAATTGCCCTATTGTGTGTAGGGATGTCGCGGACTGTTCGCCCGCGAACTAGTTCGCGCGAACATCGACTGTTCGCGTTCGGCGAATGTTCGCGAACGTCGCACGACGTCGCCAATTTGGGTTCGCCTTAGCTGGCGCTTTTTTTTGCCATTTCTCCCCCAGACCAGCAGATACATGGCAGCCAATCAGGAAGCTCTCCCTCCTGGACCACCCCCACACCCCCTGGACCACTCCCCTTCCATATATAAACTGAAGCCCTGCAGCGTTTTTTCATTCTGCCTGTGTGTGCTTGGAAGAGCTAGTGTAGGGAGAGAGCTGTTTAGTGATTTGAGGGACAGTTGATAGTAACTTTGCTGGCTAGTAATCTACTTGATACTGCTCTGTATTGTAGGGACAGAACTCTGCAGGGATTTGAGGGACAGTGAGTTTAGGTTAGTTAGCTTTGCTGACTAGTAGTAATCTACCTTCTACTGCAGTGCTCTGTATGTAGCTGCTGTGGGCACTGCTTCTGATCTCATCTGCTGACTGCTGTAATAACCCAATAGTCCTTGTAAGGACTGCTTTTATTTTCTTTTTTGTTTTTTTACTTTGCTACTATAAGAGCCCAGTGCTATTAGTCTAGCTGTGTTGGGGAGTGGGACTGGTGTGCTGCTCCTAGTAGTTCAGCACCAACCAGAGTAATTTTTTTTTTTAATATATATATATATATATATTTTTTTTTACTTATCTTACTGTTCTTTAACGTGTCCAGTGCTGTTTGCTGTTCTTCATAGTAGTGCACCAATAGTAGTGCACTTGCAGGCATTGTTTGCCCAGTGTGTTCTTCAAACGACTGCCATCTAGCTGTGTGAGCTTTTTCACATTCTGTGTAAATATCAATAATAATACCATCTCCAGAAACACCACCTGAGTGACGTTTTTCAAGCAGCAATAATATATTCCGTATCCACTGCTGTAGTGTATAAGTTGACCTTGTAGGCATTGTTTGCCCAGTGTGTTCTTCAAACAACTGCCACCTAGCTGTGTGAGCTTTTTCACATTCTGTCTAAATAACAATAATAATTCTGTGTCCGTAAACATCACCTGAGTGATGTTTTTACAGCAGCAATAATATATTCTGTATCCACTACTGTATACGTTGCCCTTGCAGGCATTGTTTGCCCAGTCTTTAACCAAGTGCCACCTAGCTGTGTGAGCTTTTTCATATTCCGTGTCCAGAAACATCACCTGAGTGACGTAGTGTGATTTCTGCCCTTTACAGCACAAAACGCAGCGATGTGTCAACAATGTATTTTTCAGATACATTTTTGCCCTTGATCCCCCTCTGGCATGCCACTGTCCAGGTCGTTGCACCCTTTAAACAAATTTTAAATCATTTTTCTGGCCAGAAATGTCTTTTCTAGCTTTTAAAATTTGCCTTCCCATTGAAGTCTATGGGGTTCGCGACGTTTGCGAACCGTTCACATTTTTGACGCAAGTTCGCGAACATGTTCGCGAACATTTTTTCCGACGTTCGCTACATCCCTAATTGTGTGTTTCCAATTTAATAGATAATGAACCTCGTTCAGGCAACTCTGCCGCCTTTACAGCCGCCATCATCTGTGGGTGCATGTTGGGGACTATGCTCATCATCTGTGCAGTGTTCCTACTGTACAAAAAATATATTCTTCCCCTAACAGGTGAGGCTTGAGATAGTATTGAGATAATAGAAGATTGAGATAATAGAATAATAATAATCTCCTCCAAAGTAGGAGTATACAGGGAGAACAGCAACAGAAACAGATGCCCCTGCACCAGTGATCCCCAACCAGTAGCTTGTGAGTAACATGTTGCTCTCCATCCCCTTGGTTGTTGCTCCCAGTGGCCTCAAAGCAGGGGCTTATTTTTGAATTCCAGGCTTGGAGGCAAGTTCTGACTGCATAAAAACCAGGTGCACTACCAAACAGAGCCTCAATATAGGTTGACAATCCACATGGGGATACTAAATGGCCAATCACAGCTCTTATTTGGCACCCCAGGAACATTTTTCATGCTTGTGTTGCTCCCCAACTCCTTTTACTGCTGAATGTTGCTCACAGGTTCTAAAGGTTGGGGATCCCTGCCCTACACTAGGGAATGGGTTAGAGGGGTGGTTCACCTTTAAGTTAACAATGTCCTATTCCTAGCTGGGCTGGATTCATTATTTCTTTTTTACAGTTTTTGAATTATTTTCCTTTCTCTTCTATATATTTACAGGTTTCAAAGGGGTCACTGTAGCTAAAAACTGGATTACTCTTACAATTTTTTTTTACTATTGTTACTTTTTATTCCTAGTCTTTCTATTCATTCCCTCTCCTATTCATATTCCAGTCTCTCATTCAAACAATTGCCTGGTGGTTAAGGTAAACAAGACCAAAGCAACCAGATTGCTGCTAAATTAACAAACCAGGGCCGCTGAACAAAATGTTAAATAACTGAAAAACCACAAATAATAATAAAAAGAATTAAAACCAATTGCAAATTGTCTCAGAATATCACTCTCTGCATCATACTAAAAGGTAACTCAAAGGTAAACAACCCCTTTATGAATGTTAGTAGCATAATAAGAAGAATACTTTTATTTCAGATAAACAGAGCAAATGGGAGCCATGTATAGCAGCAGGGACTTGGAGGAGGGGGTGACATGTATCAGGCTCACCTCAATAAAGGTTTCCCTCGGTCAGTATGTTATTGTCAGGGGAGTTATATCTAGGGGAGGAGTTGGTTCTCAGTTAGCGAGATTTGTTTACCCAACATTTAAAGGGGTGTTCACCTTAAATTAACTTTTAGTATGATGTAGAGAGTGATATTGACTTTTTTTGTATTATTTGTATGTTTTTTTCCAGCAGCAATCCAGTTGTAATTTCAGCAATCTGGCTGCTAGGGTCCAAATTACCCTAGCAACCATGCATTGATTTGAATGAGAGACTGGAATATGAATAGGAGAGGACCTAAATAGAAATATATAATAACAATAAATAAGATAATAAAAAGTAGCAAAGGCAAATCCAAAACTATTAAGAAAAAGAAAAAAAGGCCAATTGAAAAGTTGCTTAGAATTAGCCATTATATAACATACTAAAAGTTATCTTTAATATGACCCTCCCCTTTACGGTAGGTAGCTGAATAACATGGCTCCATCCCAAGTTTTTTTTTAGTTTGTTGTTTGGCTAGTAGTCACTTATGTTGTCATGTTGTCTGAGTATTTGTATCCATCATTTAGGACAATCAGGTGACAGAGAGGAGGACCCATCCCAAATATATATTAACATTCCCAGTACTTCAGGGGTAAGTGATCACTGTACAGGCAAGTAACGCTTTGCACTACCAAGTACTATGCATAATTCTCCCCACTCTTTATCACTGCTCAACATATTACAAGACAGATTATATATAGATTACATATATAAATATACTGTACTTTCTAACACACAAAGATAAGTGGAGAAGAGGACTAGTCAAGACAATACATTTGGCATGGAAAGAATTCAAGTTTGCTGAAATGTCTGAAAACAAACTGCCATGTTTAGTAAAGGTAGGGGACCTGTTATCCAGGATGCTCGGGATCTGGGATTTTCAGATAACGGTTTTTGTAACGGCTTTATGTAATTTGGATCTTTATACCTTAAGTCTACTTGAGAATCGTGTAAACATTAAGGGGCCCATTCACTAAGTTCGAGTGAAGGAATAGAATAAAACTACTTCGAATTTCGAAGTATTTTTTGGCTACTTCGACCATCGAATTGGCTACTTCGACTACGACTTCGGATCGAACGATTCGAACTAAAAATTGTTCGACTATTTGACCATTCGATAGTCGAAGTACTGTCTCTTTAAGAAAAAAACTTCGACCCCCTAGTTCGCCACTAGGGATGTAGCGAACCGCCGCCGATGTGTTCGCGAACGCCGTTCGCGAACACCGGCAAAATTTGCGAACAGTTCGCGAACTGTTCGCGAACTTCGAACATCCGAAAATCGTTCGATTCGAACGATCGAAGGATTGAAATCGTTCGATCGAAGGATTTTCGTTCGAATCGAACGATCGAAGCCATTCGATCGAATGATTTCATTCGATCGAATGCTTCGATCGTTCGATTCGAACGAAAATCCTTCGATTTTAGCGGTCGAATGGTCGAACGATCGAACGATTTTGACGCGAACGCCTATTGGCGAACGTCGCGCGACGTTCGCGAACTTGCGGCGGACGCGAACAGTCGAAGTTCGCGCGAACTAGTTCGCCGGCGAACAGTTCGCTACATCCCTATTCGCCACCTAAAAGCTACCGAAGTCCATGTTAGCCTATGGGGAAGGTCCCCATAGGCTTTCCAAGTTTTTTCTGATCGAAGGATAATCCTTCAATTGATGGATTAAAATCCTTCCAATCGTTCGATTAGAAGGATTTAATCATTTGATCGAACGATTATTCCTTCGATCGTTCGATGAAACGAATTGCGCAAAATCCTTCGACTTCGATATTCGAAGTCGAAGGATTTTAATTCGCCAGTCGAATATCAAGGGTTAATTAAACCTCGATATTCGACCCTTAATACATCTGCCCCTAAATAATATATCTTAATAAATAATTTAATTAAGTATTTTATAATTAATTAATTATATCTTAGTTTGGATCAAGTATAAGGTACTGTGAAAAAGGAAATCATTTGTAAAAATTTGGATAAAATGGAGTCTATGGGAAACGGCTTTTCTGTAATTAGGAGCTTTCTGGACAATGGGTTTCAGGACAACGGATCCCATACTTGTATTTCACTGGCAACTGAACCTTTCAGAATAACAGTTTATGGTTGTTTTTAAACAATTTCTTCTGCAACATATTACATTTATGAGAAAACAAATAGAAGTGATCATCCAGGTGAAAATGTCACCAGTCACTATTTGTGTAAATAAAAGGGATGCAGATACATTAACCCTTGCAACACTTTCCACTCTCTCTACCTCTGTTTATAAAGGCATCTATATTTGTATGCAGGGATAATGGAAGCAGTAGCCTCTTGTCTCTTTCTCTATAAAAAGACACCTTCCTAGGGCTATCAATTCCTTTTGCAGGGGAAATAAAAATAGACAGCAAATGTTTCAGCTCTGTATATATGTATCTACCAGCCACCCTTTCTGCTGGTGATTAAGCCCTCAATGCATAAATAAAAAGCATTTTCCTTCAATTTCTTATTTACATATTTTAGGTTCAGTTGGCAAAAAAGGAATCTGAATATGCGGTAAGTTACCTGTAACTCTATGGTAAGTTAGGCAACCCTATGAATTAAATCACCATTTTTTTCCCTGGGCCAGTGTTTCTTTCCAGGTAAAAAAAACCCCTGGCAAGTGCCGTGCCAACATCTTATTCCTTTTTCAGGCATCTCTAGCTTGGATGTGGGCATTCACATTAGGGTAAATTCACCTCTGGGGAAGCCTGGGAAAATTGTGGCATGGCACTTAGTTTTTTCCTGGGGTCAGTTCCCCTAAAAGGAGCCCCAGCCAAAGGCAAAAACATATTGGATAATACAGAGGATACTGGTTAAGGAGACAATTCTGTCCTTTTATTACCCAAAGCATAGGGAGCAAAGAGAAGGGTGGATCATGAGGAAACTAAATTAAAAAAAAGACAAAAAATTATTAACAAAATTAATTTTTCTATTTCAGACACTGGAGTACCCAAGTCAGAATACGTATAGCGAGCTGAAACAATAACGTGATACATACAGTTGGAGCATGTGTAAAATATGTATATAAAATATGTATATGGCCATATGACATAAGGTAGAAGGACCACAGAAAGTATCAAAACTTGATAAGGAAGCAGCACAACTTTCTTTTTTTTTTTTTTACAAATATTTTTGCATTTTAAATGACTTCAATAATAAAACCCCTAAACAAACAAGGGTGTCGGCATTTGTATAAATCAGTAAGCAATAACCATTTCCAATGGAAGACACTTCTAGTGCAACAATCAAATTGAATAAAGGGTAAGAAGAGGCCGGTATTACATTTATGTTTCAAAAGTTTTTATTGAAAGTTTCAAATTTATAGACCCAGTAAGATACATATATCCACCATGATAACAAAGAAAATCTTATGTTTACATATAACATATTTAACATACTCACATACTTCAGTAGTGTGATACACCATCTAATGTCTGTATGGCTATTAAAGGAGAAGGAAAGCTACTAAGGCCACACTAGTGCAAGCTAGAACTCTATGTTTATTCTGTAGAATGCTTTACCATATCTGAGTAAATGCTCTGGAAGCTCTGTCTGTTTGTTTAGTATACAGCTGCCATATTGGCTTGGTGTGACATCACTTCCTGCCTGAGTCTCTCCCTGCTCTGGGCTCAGAATAGAGCAGGGAGGGGAGTAGGGAAAAGGGAGAAGGAGAGGGACAGAGGAGCAAACTGAGCATGCTCAAGCCAGTGCCTTGAAGGTTTAAGCTGAAAGACGGAAGTTTGATACAGAAGGCCATATGTAAACAACAGAAAGAAATGCAGTGTTCAGAGCTGGGCCACACCGGGCAGGTGCCCTAGGCCGGCGCACATGCGAGAGGCGATGCCGGCACGCATGTGAGAGGCCATGCCGGTGCGCATGCGAGAGGCAATGCCGCAAGAAGAAGCCGGGAGTAGGGGACCGGACGTGGGGTAGGCGATAGAGCAGGTATCTGCATTGTGCCCCCCCTCTGCTTTGCACCCTAGGCACGTGCCTACTCTGCCTACCCCTTGGCCCGGCCCTGGCAGTGTTTCTTTTGACAGAGGACTCAGAGCAGCATTACTTTGAGGGTTTACTGGTATAAAGAAAAAACTCAAGATGAGTTAAAAAAGAAATGAGGGAAAGGTGGAAAACAAAGACCAGAGAAAAAGGGAAAGAATCAGTAGCATAACTACATATACAGCAGACCCCACAGTCTCAGGGGGGCCCGGACCGCAGGTCTCCTGTATCCTTTTCCCCTCCCCCAGCCGCTCTCATTTTAAACTGCATCAACAAGTAGAAATGCACCGCAAGTAGCGAGTGGGCCAGGAGGTGGTGGAAAAGTGGGAACTGTTCACGCCAGACCCTCCAAAGATTTTCTGTGCAGGGGGGCCTGGCTCTTCCAAGGTAAGCCACTAAAAAGAATTAAAGTAAACAGTTAGAATAGTGGGCCATTTTCCTCTCTTTTCCTTTGCTTTTTAAATTGTTTATTAATGACAAGGTGGGCATTATAAATACTGTCTCTGTTTTTTTGCTAATGATACTAAACTGTGCAAAACTATACAGAGCTTGCCACTTTGCAGAGAGAGTTGACTAACTTGGAAAACTGGGCAGCAAACTGAGACATGAGGTTAAATGTGAATAAATACAAGGTTATGCCTGGTAAGTTCAGGCTGCTGATGGTTACTATGGATAACTAGACAAGTAGAATGTGTATGGCCATTTATTACATTACCTCCTGAACATAGTCTACAATTTCTATCCTTATGATGGTTTCAAATGTTTTGCCATGTTGTGTCTGTGCCAGTTATATACATGTATTAAAGCAATAAAATGCATGGTTTGTATTATTAGTTATAATTCTATTTTTTTAAATACATGGGGGCAAATTCACTAAAGGACGAAGCGCCTAATGATAGCGTTAATTCGCTAGCATAGCGCATTTTCGTTAATTCGCCGATTCACTAACGGACACTGGCATAAATTCGCTAGTGTTACTTCGCACCCTTACGCCTGGCGAATTTGCTCAATGGACGTAACTACGCAAATTCACTGATGCGCGCATTTTTCTGAACGCTACCTTTTACACCAGACTTCCTTCGCCACCTCAGACCAGGCAAAGTGCAATAAAGTAGGTAGGGATTGCTTCAAAAAAAGTTAACATTTTTCTATGTCCCAAAAAACGCTGGCGTTTTTTCTTTTTTAATGGGTGATAGGCTGAAAAAGATCGAATTTTTTTTGGGGCTACCCTCTACATTTCCTAACTCATGGCAACTTAACTATACAGTGGGCACATGTGTAGGGCAAAATAAAAATTTTATTTGCTGTTTTGAAGGTTTCCCAGGCTTGTGTAGTGATGCTACATATACCTCCAAATTAATCATCGCTAGCATAACTTCGCAACCTTACGCTTCCCCTGAGCGCAACTTCGGTTTTTAATGAAATTGCGCTGGCTAAAATTCGCCTGGCGAAGTGCGGTGAAGCAGACGCAGGCGCAACTACGAATCTTAGTGAATTTGCCCCTTGGTGGGGTCTTAGTATAGTATATTGTGAATAAGAAAAATAGACAGAATAAAAGAAGATAAAGCAACAAAAAAAATTAAATTCTGAAAGGTAAAAATGTAAGATACGCACAGGACAGACCAAACAGAAGTAGCATAACTGGGTCAGTATATATAAGGAGAATGTATAGCACCTATATCCCAACACCCACGCTCTCAGCTCTTCCCTTTCCTAAAATGGTCAGGGGTTCTTACATAGCCTTTGCCAGCAGAGGGGGTGAACCTACAAGACCAGTGCAGTTCCTGAGAGCATGCTGCAGCGGAACACGATCTATGAGATGAGCTAGAAGGTAAATTATAAAAAATGGCCACAAGGTGGTGCAAAGCTCTGCATTATTTCTAATATTTATAATAATCATTATACTGACTACCCTCCCACTAGATGTGGCAGGACCAGAGGAAACATAGGTTAACATGCAGAATAAACAAAACTAAAGTAGGCTTCCTCTTACTGTTAGAGAGACACACCATGGTCAGACAGAAAACAACACCAATGCAGGCCCTTTGCATAAGGGGATATCTGCTCACAGGTACAGTGCCTTTGGTAATTTATTTACGCATATGCTCTGAAATACACAGGGAATAATGCCCCCCCTAGTGTAAAATGTAAAAATATTAGAATTAATTTAGAATTTAGAGGAAGATTGGGTGAGATTTATTAGGTATATATACAAATTTCATTATATTCATGGCTCCAGTTACTTGGATATATGGAGGTAGTATTGCTGCCTGGCTATTATCTTACTAGCCTGGTTACTAACAAACAGACTTTGTAACCGTACTTTAATTGTACACTTATTTTATAGACTGCTGTGTCTCCAAGCAACACTTACTTTAAAGCACTTGTGCATGGCTGCGCTACTAGAACTGGCAGGTGCCAAAGCACTTGAAGTCTCTTCATCTATGGCCATTTTCCCAAGTAACTCTGGCCCTAATAAGCACATAAATTGCTGAAACCTGTAAAAGAAATAAAAAAAGTAGATTTAACTTTACTTTAAGTAAGAGTATAAGAGTATTAGGTACTGCAGATAGAGTGACTGCTGAAGGGGTGACAATTAATGGAGGCCTGATTGGGGTCCTTGCTGTTGTGTTGTAGGGTTTGGCGACCTTATGTCATGAGAGCATTTCATTATGTTGAACAACAGCAAGATGTAAAGGCCAATGGCACACAAAGTGTGGCATTAGGAAAAAGCCAACAATCAACCTACTTCCTTCCATAGTGGTAAAATCAAAAGTGGTACAGCCAGTACTTAATATGATCATCGCTCCTCCAAGTTCTAAAGGGCAGGGAAGCAGTGTGTGGAGTTGTGTCTCGCCGAGGTTAGCCACATCGATGAACCTGACACGCTGCTTTCTTGCCCTTTAGAACTGATGCGCTGATGGTTTTTAAGTACTGTAGACACCGGCTATATAAGGATTGGTGCAGGCTGTAGCATGTGCGAGCAGAGAGAAGGAAGAAGTGAACTGCAGAAGATCATGTTTTTTTTAAATAAAAACTGTACAGGTTTTTTAAATTAAGTATATATCAGCTTTGGGCATGATAATGGGATTTTATTTTTTGACTTGACATTCCTTTTAAATAGAACTTGTCTGAACTTGATAGCAGAGTTTCTACAGATCCAGGACTTAGTCAGCTTGGGGTGGGCTTCAAGTGATCTTAAATGATTCATTGAATATTGTGATTCCCTTCTATAAAAACATTGGTGCTGCTTTGATCCTCTATTACCCCTTACTGGCTACATCACTCATTAGATAGCATTTTGAGATGTACCCCTTGGTTATTGTCTAGAGTGTTGTTTGGCTCAAAGGTGAACTAAAGGCCCCTACAGAGCCCTCCCTTAGTCTCCTAAATGGTACCACTTGTTGCCATTTGCAGTAACTTGTTCTGAAAAGCAGAGCACTGGTTGCTGGGTATGCAGGGCCGGAACTAGGGGTAGGCAGAGTAGGCACGTACCTAGAGCGCAAAGCTGGGAGGGCGCCAGGCATGTACCTCCTCTGTTGCCTACCCCAAGTCCGGTTCCCTTCTCTGCCCGTTTCTTCAGGTTTTTTTGCGCTTCTCTGCCCGTTTCATTAACGCTTTTTTGCGCTTCTGTGCATGGGAGTGAACTTCACGCATGCACACTATATTGCAAATGCGCGCATGTGCATGCGAGCATAAATTTGTGCATGCGCACACCAAACAGGCGCTGCAACTGCCCGGCCTGCCTAGGGCGCCTGCCCAGCGTGGACCACACTGACACTAGTTTTAATTAATCATATGTATCCAAATATATATAATTCTCTGTGATCAACTCTTTTTAGTAAAAAGGAGGTAGGGCATTGTTTTTGCTATAGATGGGGTATCCATCTTAATGAAAACTATACTCCCAGAATAAATATTTCATCAACTTATTATATTATATGTTGCCTACCAAGGAATCTAATCAAACTAGAATAAATATATATATATATATATATATATATATATATATATATATATATATATATATATATATATATATATATATAATATTGCCTTTTTACATCTTTTACATTGAGCCCCCATTTTGTGATGGTCTGTGTGCTGCTTCGGAGATCACCTCTAACTGTAACTGGGAAAAATGTGGGAGCAAAAGACAGAACTTTGTTTGCTAATTGGCTCATGTAACCTTTAACATTTATGTGTAGGATACAGGGGGAACAGCCCTTAAGACAGTAAATGGCAATTTTCTCTTTAGGATTACCCAATAGCACATGCTATTAAAAAAATGTATTATTATGAAAATGACTTATTTAGATGAAGCAATTTTTTATATACGATCTGTTTTATGCTATTTATTTTTTATGGAGACCTACATGGGTATAGTTTTCCTATGAATCTTTTTATCATATAAATGTAAAAATCAGTTTTTCAGAGGTATTCAGAAATTTCCTTTGTAACAACCATGACACTTCCACAAACCTGTAAAGTACCTTGTACGATGCCTTTGCTTGGATAACAATGACCCAGTGCAGAATCTCATTTTGACACATGCATGAAAGCTGATCATGTTTTAGGTCATATTTATGCAAAAATATTTCTGCACACTTTCAAGCTCCCCTGCGGGTATTTGGAAGCATATAAATTACAGAAGTGAGACTATTGTTTCACTTCTGTAAGTTCACCTAAGAAAATGCACCTAAAGTAAAGATCACGCAATAGTGACTATATGTTGATAATCAAAGTATGAAATCTGGTTGATGTTAAAGGGTAAATCATCCAAAGCATGGCAGTAACTTTTAATGATAACTTAGTAGGGTCTCTCTGCCTGAAATCAGCAGCCTCATATCTGCTACTTTATTTAATTTCCATCCAGAGATTGAGCCCCCTGCTTGCTCCCATAAAGCTGAGAGAGCGGTGCATTTGAGTCAGAGACTCCTTCTGCTTTAATGTGGTTGAAACAGTTTTGTTTCAGTGTATCATACCTCCCAACATTTTGGAAGTAAAAAGAGGGACAAAATTTTTTTTCCTGCACGTAGCGCAGCAATTTTTTGACCACACCCCTTTCTGTGGCCACACTCCCTAATGTTTATTTTACAAAATTTAGCAGGTTATGAAGGTTTGAAAATATTTCTCCTTATCTAAACTGTGTTTTTGTGTCTCAAAATTGTTACAAAGTATCTTATTTGCACCTGTTTGCTGTTCTGGGCTCTCTGCTAAAAGCCAATTAAGTGAGAAACTTTGTTTCTTTTTCTGGCTGTTCAGTGCAGAGAAAAGAGGGACTTTCCAGTACAAATGAGGGACTGCGGGTTGAGCTGTCAAAAGAGGGACTGTCCCTCCGAAAAAGGGACAGTTGGGAGGTATGCACAGAGATTGACTAGGATGCTGGATCACATATATAGTGCAAGAACGCCATTGAATGTATTAATAAACATATTTTGTAGGAACTGTCTGAGAAATTTTAGGCTAGGGCAAAAGAAGTCCTTGCTTGATGTCTTCTGTGAATGCTAGTTTGCTGAGTTTAAAATTGTCTCCCGAGGTTTCCTGATGTTTTATGGCTTTGGCCTAGCTCTCACAAAACAAAACATTGCTTATATATATATATATATATATATATATATATATAAAATATAGAAATAGATCATTACTAAATAATGAACCACTCCTTTAAGTTGGCCCCCAACACATAAATAGTATGTTCCTTAACTGAGAAAAAGGTGGGGAGATTTGTGGATAATAGACTGTAATACATACATATAATAGACTATGGTACAACTCTAGGCAGTGTCAGTCAGTTAATGCCTTTAGAGTGCATGGAGTATATTCTTGGACAAGCCTAATACACAAGGGTGGATTAAGTAAACCTCTCAACATGTGAGCCCCACAGGTGTTGCAAATTTTCCCCACTCACACTTTCAATAGTGGAAAGTGAAGTGTAGCTTTTTGCAGAGTTAATGGACATGGTTTTCTTTATGCAGATACAATTTGCAGTGAATGGACTACTACCATCAGCTACAAATTTCTTTGTTGGCTTTCTAGGCAGAAGGTGGCTACTAGATCTTAAGAACATCATATAGTCCCAGCACATAACGTAGAGAGAACAGTGGGTACTAGCACCCACATAATATTATACAGTAGTTCATATCATCCCCATGTAAGTAATTATTAAAGTCTAATTGGTAATGCCTACCCCAGCATATTGTTCAATGAGAGCAATAAAAAATGATGACCCTTACACTTTCTGCAGAGAGAAAAATGGATACTGGAATAGCATTCCCATTAGAAATTATACTATAAATGGCATCCCCAGCACAATAATCTGTTGTGTACCACTAGAGGGGGCTGCATGTCTAAATGTTATTTGAGTTAATACAGTATGCATTAATGTGGTGTGATATACTTCCTTCTTGAAAATATCTGTCCATAGTTAGCTATGTTGGAGCTCTAATAAATAAGATGCATAAGTATTATTAGTTAATCCTGCACAACATTACCATAATCAGTGAAGGCTGTTGGATAAGTTAATTGTTTATATAGTTAGAGGCAGTGTGTAATGATGACCCAAGCACATATTTAAAATGAAAGGCAGTGGCTTCTGCCACAGTAGTACAGTATACTGTGAGAGGCTGTGTGTTCTGGAACTTCAGGCACATTATATTAAATAAGAGGCAGTGGGTTCAGACACACTAAACACATAATATACAATGCAAGGCTTTGGGTATTAGCACCTTAAGTACATTACATATACTGGAGTAAGAAGAAGTGGCTACTGATACCCCAAGAACATTATATACAGAGGCAGACAGTAGGCACGGACATCCCAAAGTAAAATATAAACAGATTTTATATTAATTTATATTTATATTAATTGATATAAATTGGTTATTGCTTTCATTATATCTCTACTATTATATGCATGCATTGCTTCTGGAATTGTCAGCGAGTTACTCCCATAGAACACTAAGTATAAAAGCTCCTGATATGGTTATGGAATCTGGTCCCCCATGAATAACAGGATGGTGGTATAAGGATGGAGCCTTTCTTCCCAAATTACCAAATATTATTAATTACTGTGTTTAAATATAGTGAACTGCTTTCTTATCATTTCCTTGCTCTTCTTTAACTTCAGGCCCAGGTTCTGCTTGCTGGGCTTTCTCAAGAAACTACTCACCTGCAACAACATTTTCCAGACTCTGTATTAGCTTACAACCTAGATTTGATATACATTCAATAGTCCATGAAAACTGTAATGTGTTGCTTTAATTAGTTTTGGTTATTGACTTGCCTCCTACACCTATGATGACTGAGCCTGTCCTTTCCACCTTAAGCAAGTGTTCATGGCTTTGGCGGATGGCTCCAGAGGTTACAGATGGTCACTGAAATTTTTTTTTTAACTGTTGGCCCAGCCTGAGTTAGTTTGACCAATGATTTCTCCCCATTTAAAAAGATGACTGGGAGAGAAAGAAGAATAGAAATAGAGATAATCCAGATGGGGAGAGACAATAATCTAATGAGAGAAACAACTGTCAGTTCCACTTGCTGTAGAGACCATTTACAAGTGCAAGTGCAGTTGGGGTCAAGAAAAATGGCTACAGGCATTGCACAAATTTATGCCATTCATAAAAGGTACTTGCATCCAAAGCTGATCTTATGCTTGGTGCTGCTGTGGACTTTCCTGTTCCAAAACTGCCCAAGTGCTTCTCCCTTGAGCTACCAACATCTCGAAGGTAGCTGCAGCTCCAACATTCCCACCACAGCCAGCATTATTAAGAGCGGTGTAATTGTCCCTAAAGAATTATAAAATGTTTTTTTGACTCTAGTCTCAGGAAATTACACAATTCCTCCTCTGATCCAGTAGTAGCCTCTGTTTATACCATGTTAAACAAAGCCAGGGAAAGTGAAATTCAAAGAAAGGAATAAAACAGAGACAGAGAGACATACAAGCTTGTACTGCCTGTCTACCGATATATCAAAGACATAGGGGCAAATTCACTAAGATTCGTAGTTGCGCCAGGCGTAACTTCGCCGCACTTCGCCACACTTCGCCAGCGCTTCGCAAATTCACTAAAATCCGAAGTTGCGCTCAGGGGTAGCGTAAGGTTGCGAAGTTGCGATAGCGTTGATTCGCTAAGTGAAGCGAAGTTACGCTAGCGAAGGCTAATTTGCATACGGCGCGAAATTCAAATTTCAATGCCCTACACATGTGCCCACTGTCTAGGTAAGTTGCCATGAGTCAGGAAATGTGGGGGGGAAGGAGGGGAGCCCCAAAAAAAATTTCGATCTTTTTCAGCCTATCACCCATGATGTAGAAAACACGCCAGCGTTTTTTGGGACTTAGAAAAATTTTTGACTTTTTTTTGAAGCAATCCCTATCTACTCTATTGCACTTCGCCTGGTCTGAGGTAGTCTAGCGTTCGTTAGTGAATTTGCGCAGTAACGAAAATGCCAAACGCTAGCGTTCGGCGCTTCGGCGCTTAGTGAATTTGCCCCATGGGTTCTTCTCCTTTAGAATTGCACTGATCCTTCAGCCTCCTTGTCCCCTGCTCTACTGATCTTGCTTTATTGTCTCTTTCAGTTTGCCTCAGTGTTTGGATGATTTCAGCTCATGGAATTGGGGTTCAGCTGATCCCTCAGTATCCGGTGGTTAATCAGTCTGTTACTCTGAGTATCACTGGAGTCATTGGCACAATACAACAGTTCTCATGGTTTAAAGTTTCAAGTGTACTTGGTTATAGCCAAATATTCAATGTGAATCCATCTCTAAACTCAGCGAAACCAGGGCCTCAGTATTTCCCTCGGGCCAGCTGGTTCCCAAATGGCTCATTGCAGATCTCAGGCCTCGTTCCTATTGACCAGGGGACTTACTCAGTGCAGATATGGGCTGTTAATACAACATCACATACAACTTCAGTTTTCCTGACAGTTTATGGTGAGTATTTTGTGCTCTGCAATAATAATAATAATAATAATAATAATAATAATATACTCCGCATCTTGGTTTGTATGAGTGAAAATATAACAAAGTGTTGCACTATGCATGACACAATGACAAGTAATTAATCATGTTATTAATGGGGCTCAGGTTCAATATCCATATT
Organism: Xenopus petersii; assembly: GCA_038501925.1. NCBI lineage: Eukaryota > Metazoa > Chordata > Amphibia > Anura > Pipidae > Xenopus > Xenopus petersii. Next base: position 25,229,983 of record CM076684.1, on the reverse strand, counting down.
AAGTTCTTGGGAATTCATTTGGTTTTCCTGTACTTATGACACTAGCACTTAGGGCCTGATTTAAGAATGTCAGAGCCTCTGTTCTTGAGCATGCGAGATTTCCTAAACCTTGAATTTTTAGTATATTATAGAATGCCCTATTCTTAAAATTATTTAGAATTTGTAATCCATTGAACACAGTGCAGGCAATAACCTATGGAATCCTCTATTGGGTGTCGTCTTGTAAACAGAGTGTTCTCCTAAATCCACAGAACCTGTCACTAAACCAGTGATGAGTTCCTCCAGCTCCCAGACACTGGTAAATGACACTGTCACTATTACATGTGTAACTGCTCATGCAGAGAGAATTCTATGGAGAAAGGATGGTACTGACCTTCCTTCTGGAGGAGATTTGTCTTCAGACAACAGGACTATGACCTTCCACAGGATTAATCGCTGGGATGCTGGGCGATATCAATGTGAAGCTGAGAATCCTATCAGTAGAAATTTCAGTGACATCATCACCCTGACTGTCATTTGTAAGTAACACACCGTTTCTTATAATTTTTAAAGGAATGAAAATCATCCCTTAAGCCTCATGTTTTCTTGTAATACCTAAGAGTTCCCCATCTAGATGCGCCTTTGCTGGGGCTGGGCAATATTCCATTCTTTAGGTCTGCTAGAAATAATTAAAACATGAAATAAACTCAATAGGATTCTTTCCCCACCAATAAGGATTAACTGTATCTTAGCTGAGTCTATGGGAGATGATTCCATAATTCAGAGCTTTCTGGATAACAGGTTTCTGATTAACAGATCCTATATCTATACCGTACCTATTGTGCAAAATAGCATTCATTTGAATCAATACATTTAAAATGGTATAGCCTTCATTTTATTTTGTATAACTGCAGGAGACCCAAGGGGTTTATTCCCGTACTGGTTCCCAGTATGTTACCTATGCCCTGGGGGAGAGATGTAGTCTCATAGGACTGGGGATAGTGTGAGTATCGTCCATAGGTTATGTAATGGAAGGGGAGAACATGGCTTATCCTCGTTGGATCCCACCTAGTGCAGGGGGTGCATGTTATGGGTAGCTTGGATCTCTATAATAAAATTGTATACTTAAGCTGGTCATAGATGCAAAGATCCAATCGTTCGAATCCTCGAAAGATTCGACTTTCCCATCTCCCGACTTGCCACTAACTATTCCAATCAAATAAAGTAGTAAAAGAACAAATCAACCCCTGACAGCAATCGTACGAAAGTTATCTCCGACAAAACTAGTGACAGTCTCCCACTGTAAATTGTACGATCGGCAATACATGCAGAGATATTATCGCCATCTAACAGAAATCTTTTAACCTGTCCGATCGACCAATCGACCATTCGAAAAATGTCAAGACTCTCCACACAAAGTCTGAAATCGAGGATTCGTACTATCGGATCTTTGCATCTATGGCCAGCTTAAAGAAACCAACCTCTTGATGAATTCAGAGAGAAAGGATCATGTGAATGAGGTGTAGACTAATAGAAGGAGTAAGTCAGGCAGGTTAGTTAAAAATAGTAGTTTGTGTTCCACTGAAGAGATCTAATGTGGGGTAGTTCCTAAGGTAAGGTACTTACAAACTATATGGATTCAAGTTTAGAACATTCAGCCATTCCTCCAAGTAAACATGTTGCAAATGTTGAGCAGGTAACATATTGTAGATATGGCTTCTGTGCACAGTGTGTATACTGTTTATTTCCACTATCTCTGTTGCAGATGGACCTGAGAATGTTAAAAGTTTGCTTCATGTCAACACTGGATCAGACCCCCCATCATTACAATGTGTTGCTGACTCTGTGCCTGCACCCACCTACCTCTGGAGAATCAACGGGACTGTTATTCCACATGACACTATTAGTGTCCTACAGGACAAATCACAGGAGCAGTTGGTGTATATATGTGAGGTGCATAACTCAGTGACGAGGCGCTCGGCTACTATTTCTGTACATGTGGCTAAAATTGGTAAGTCCTGAAGCCCAGAATTGTATTCTGTACTCTATGCAGAGTTTACAGATACATTTGTTTGCAGGTCCAAGAGGACCCCATCTTTATAAGTTTATCTATTAGGAAAGTTTTTAGCTGGGTGGTGGAGAATGGATAAATATGAATGTATCAATGTCTGCTACAATGTGTAATGTGAGTGTTAAGATTTCATCTGGGAAAGGGAGAGTAATTGTCAGCTATCTGACTTGTCTTTTGATTCTCATCTAAAGCTGTGGCCCTTTCCAGTCCTGTTCATTTCTAACACTTTTGCAGAACTGCTTGGGCATCTCTACTTGTTACAATATTGTAAAACTAACAACAAACCGAATCAGGTTACTACCAGTTTCCACGGGCCCCCAAGCAAGGGGGTTGATGACCAAAAACCTCATTGGCATAAATAACAAGTCATCGTACTCTAAATAGATTGGGAACACATTTCTGCAGGTAGCAAATACAGTCATATAATCATACATACTGTATATACTGTTTATGTAATAGATATATATGTATATACCTGTGTGTGCGTGTATTAAATCTAAAAATAGACTGGTGTAGGGCACAGACAGCTTTAGTTAGAGATATCGGGGGTTAGTGATGGGCGAAAATATTTGCCAGGCACAAATTTGCGGCAAATTTCCATGTTTCACCGGCAGCGAATACATTCGCAAAACTGCAGTGAAAATTCACCAGTAAAAAAATCAGCTGCGTCAAAAATTGGTGCACACATAAAAATTTTTGCTTGTCATAATTAGTGATGGGCGATTTTATTCGGCAGGCGCAAATTTGCGGGGAATTCCCGCGATTCGCCGTTGTCGAATAAATTTGTGAAACTGCCGCAAAAAACTTTTTGGGTGCCGGCTTCAAAAACTAGGTGTTGGCGTAAAAAATGCGACGACGGCACCATTTCGTGAATTTTTCGCCGTTTTGCGAATTTCGCAAAATGGGACAGATTCGCCCATCACTAGTCATAATTATTCTGACGCCCTCTGACGCATTTGGACAAAATAGTCGTGCATATAAAAATTGTGGCTTGCATCAAAATTATTTTTAACGCCCAATGACTTCAATTCACTTTGGGGACTTTTTCACCGTTTCGCAAATTTTGCGTTAAATTCATGAATTTTAACAGCACAGGTGAACATTCCTTTACATACATTTTTGCGTTGGAAGCTGACATCAGAATGGATACCATAGCTGTGAGCCGACCTCTTAGCCTGCTCACAATAACTATGTTTTTGTCCTTATTCTGCCAGATCAGCTATTAAGGCAATGAAATAAATGGCAGAATTCTGTTATGGCTTTTTCACAAAATACATCCATTATCTAGAAACCCATTACCCAGAAAGCTCCACATTTCACGAAGGTCACCTCGTAGAGAGTTTTAATCAATTCACATTTTTACAAATAACTTTCTTTTTCTCTGCAGCAATAAAACTGGGATATAATTAATCCTTATTGGAAGCAAAACAGTCCTATTGAGTGTGTTTATTGTTCAAGTGTTTTTTAGTAGGCTTATAGCAAAGTGACCCAAATTACACAAAGACCCCCCATCCAGAAAACCTCAGGTCCTGATCATTCTGGATAACAGGTCCCATACCTGTGTATTGCATATTAGCCCCTATTGACTGATTTTATTCATCTTGTACTTTACTCTTTCAGGTTGTCAATCTTACTGTGTCACCTCAATATCAGGAATCATCTGCGGGTCGATTGCAGGAACTATACTAATCACCTGTATAATGTTTCTGCTGCACAAGAGATATGTTCGTCCTCGGAGAGAGTCCCAGAAAGGTGAGATAGAGCCTGTTAATGTTGATGGAACAGCTGGTGACATTTGGAGGTTGGAGGGAGCAGACAGCTCTTTGGTAAGGGAATGGCACATTTAGCTCATGCGCAATTCGCTATTCACACCAACTGCGAATGAGATGAAAAGTTCTGAAAATAGCGGTAGGGAAAGGAGAGGATCCGAAGAAGACCGAAGACCCAGAATATGGCGTCAGTGCATTACTTTGCATGAATAAGGGAGCATGCTGTCTAGGGGCACTTTCTGGAATAATGTACTATGAGGGTAGGAAGCAGGGAGGGGGGCTTTTTTTTATTGGGGTTTAGTTCTCCTTTAACATCTTCCAGTGGTTCAAGGGACCTCTGCCATTGACTCTTACATGAGCTCAACAGGTTTTAGATGAAACAATTTACAATAAATCTCTTTTTAAAGAGGACCCGTCACCCAAAACAATTATTCCAAAATCTATTTTATCATGTTAGCTAAGCAAAATGAACTTCAAGTACAATGTATAAATTATTTGAACCATGTTTCCTTCAGTCTGGGAATTCATAATTATAAGAAGCAGGCAGGAGCCATTTTGTAGTTTTCCATTTTCCTGCAATTTTCAGGTTATTAAGGCAAGCCTTGCATCATCTTAGAATCTTGTTTGTACACCAGAATGGGGGACCTAATGTCCATCTCCATACACTGACTACACAATTAGATGGTTAAGAGAACAGGGGAATGTGAGGAGAGCAGTGACATCTAGGAAGTGCTGAATGGAAAGTGAAAGTAATTGCTTGTCCTAAGGCATAGAGGAGGTGCAGGCGATATTTAATTGACAGCTGAGATTTTTAAATGAGTTTACAACAGCATAAATGCTTTAAGAGAATTTGGATTTCAAGTTTAACTTGAAAAGAACTTTTATTAAACAGATTTTTATGTCCGAGTGACAGGTCCACTTTAACCCTAGAAAAATAGAATTTTGACCAAAAAAAATAACCTTGAAAACTTGGAACTCGACCCTTAATAAATCTGCCCCTTACTGTTATTGTTACTTTTTATTACTCATCTTTCTTTTCAGGCCTCTCCTATTCATATTCCAGTCTCTTATTCAAACCAATGCATGTCTGCTAGGGGAATTTGGACCCTAGCAAAAAGATTGCTGAAACTGCAAACTTAAAGGGATACTGTCATGGGGAAAAAAACAAAACAGTATAAACCTGGTGTTATTAATTGATTCACACAATATATTGTGCCATGGTGGACGTAACTGCTCACCTTAAAGGGATACTGTCATGGGAAAAAAAAAATTTTTCATAATGAATCCGTTAATAGTGCTGATCCAGCAGAATTCTGCACTGAAATCCATTTCTCAAAAGAGCAAACAGATTTTTTTATATTCAACTTTGAAATTTGACATGGGGCTAGACATATTGTCAATTTCACAGCTGCCCCCAGTCATGTGACTTGTGCTCTGATAAACTTCAATCACTCTTTACTGCTATACTGAAAGTTGGAGTGATATCACCCCCCTCCCTTTTCCCCCCAGCAGCCAAACAAAAGAACAATGGGAAGGTAACCAGATAACAGCTCCCTAACAGAAGATAACAGCTGGCTGGTAGATCTAAGAACAACACACAATAGTAAAAACCCATGTCCCACTGAGACACATTCAGTTACATTGAGAAGGAAAAACAGCAGCCTGCCAGAAAGCAATTCTCTCCTAAAATACAGGCACAAGTCACATGACCAGGGGTAGCTGGGAAATTGACAAAATGTTTAGCCCCATGTCAGATTTCAAAATTAAATATAAAAAAATCTGTTTGCTCTTTTGAGAAATGGATTTCAGTGCAGAATTCTGCTGGAGTAGCACTATTAACTGATGCGTTTTGAAAAAAAACATGTTTTCCGATGACAGGATCCATTTAAGAGCTGCTGAATAAAAAGCTAAATAACTCAGAAACCACAAATAAAAATCAAAACAAATTGCAAATTTACTCAGAAAATCACTTTCTACATCATACTAAAAGTTAACTGAAAGGTGAACATCTCCTTTACTATAGTGAGATCAGACCATCTTAACTGATCTCCCACCAGAGAGTTTTTCTTTTAATAAGGTAAGGAAAAATAATTCTAATATAGATTAATTAAAATTGATTCTAAAATTGTTTGTAAATGTAATTTCTATTAAATGCTATTATATTTATATTAAGTATTAACCCTAATACCCTAATACCCTAACACCCAACCCTAACCCTAATATACTAACCCTTATACCCAACCCTAATACCCAACCCTAACCCTAATACCCAACCCTAATACCCAACCCTAATACCCAACCCTAATACCCAACCCTAATACCCAACCCTAATACCCAACCCTAACCCTAATACACTAACCCTAATACTGAACCCTAATACCCAACCCTAACCCTAATCCTAACCAGACGTGTGTTAGTGGAGCTCCCGAATGGATCGTGAGAGAAAGGGATCTCCGGATCCTGGAGGGACCCAAGATTTGGCACAGACCTTTCTGAAGGTCCCTACAGCAAGTTGTGACCGTCAGCCGGCGGATCGGCTGTCGGATGGTGAAGATACGGGCGAAAGAAATCTCGGCCTAGCAGTGAGTGATGAGTCGGTTGGTGCCATAAATGGATCCAGTCCTGCGTCATCCTCCTTCCTATGTGAAGAAATGTCAGAAGTGACTTTCGGAACTTCGACCTACTGTGAGTACAGAATCAGAATCTACCAGTATTGTTGTGGAAAGTGATGGTTTTATGCACCCGGGGGCCACCAAAATTGAGGCCCAGGCTTTGAGGCCTTTAGCTTCGAAGACTTATTCTTCAGTTCTGGTGTCGCCAGAGTTAAAAAATTTGTCTCTGCGGCCACAGGGCAGCACCCTAAGGCGAGATTATAAAGATTTTGGATTGATACCAATTAGAGGAAAGCAGTCGGAAGCTTTTATTTCTCCTGGATCGGACGTGGCAAAATCCAAGATGGCCGCCAATGTTATTTCTCATAGGGAACTTTCTCCTGCAAAACGCTCAATTTCTGACCAAATTTCTACAAATTTTTTGCATGATCCTAAGAGTACAGGCCAAGAACAAGCCCCCATATCAGTTTCAGCTTCCCAGGTGCAGCCAATTTCGATCGCCAAGCAAAATCTCGGATCAGAAAAATCCAAAATGGACGCCAATGTTATTTCCCATAAGGAATTTTCTCCTGTGGATCGCTCAACTTCTGATCATTTTTCTGCAAATTTTTTGAACGTCGCTCAGAGTACGAGCCAACCAGAAGTCAACGCATCATTTTCAGCCTCTCGGTCGGATCATAGTTGCCTAGAAGAAGTCCCCGTTTCACTGTCGCTCCTGCAAGACCAGTCCAAGCCAGATACAGCAGTGCATTCTGACCCGATCGGTGAGATGGAAGTCGTCCCAAGTCGTGTTGCTCCGGTTCCTGCATTCTCCCCTGAAGTCCCTACCGCTTTTCAGACTGTTTCTGCATCTTTAGACGAAGGACAACCTAAACATCGTCCCCCAGCTGCTCAGCCCAGGGTGGACACCGATCACCGTTCACGAGCAGCTATTCCTTCTGTCGCTAGCCATCGTCACCTCCCGGTGGCCGATCTGCACCCTGTTGTGCAAATTTCTACTCCGCTGGGTCAAGATATGGTTAATGCATGTGTGGACTCTAATGTAAATATTATTGATAATGTCTGTGATACTGATGTACTGTTTGATGATTTTGAATTACCTGCAATGCCAGTTTCCAGTGTAGAAAGTCATAGGGTCTTTTGTGAAATGTCAGTTAATGCTCAGGTACATGGTAATCCTACTAATCATGATTGTATCGCTTCCTCTATTTCTGCTCCTCGAGGTAACACTGTAGCAGCCTCTGCCCACACTGAAGGTAGCAGTCGTACCCTAGAGCCCGCTCCTCAGTCACAACCTATGATTTCTGCTGCAGCCACGGTGAGACAAAATACGGGCGTTGGGCCTCAGCCGCAACCAGTTTCTGCCCCACCTCCTACTGTGAATGCATGGACCACTAATCGTCTGCAACAATCTGTAACTGAGCCCCCCCTCTTTGCATCTTCAGGTCCAACATCAACTCGGAGAAACGCGGTGAAGCTCAAATGGAATGGCTCCATGGAGGAATGCCCTGACAGGGACTTTGTAGTGGAAGACCTTTTAAAAGAGTCATCGCAGTTTAAAGTGGACGACCAAGTATGGGCAGTAATAAAGCAAGGTGAACGGGAGTTCGACATCAGCTTCAAGATACCCGAAGATCTGGATACCTTCCACTCTCGGCATAACGTAAAAAGGGGGTACGAATTATGGAAAGGATTTCGAGTTGTCCCGCTAACAAAGCAAGCTTTGAGACACATTACGGTGGTCTTCAAACACAAAAACATTGTGATGGAAGACATTCTTTTCTGGCTCAAACGCCACTGTGATGTAGTTTCTCCACTTAAACGATGCCTTGATCGTAACGGAGTATGGGATGGGTCATTCAAAGTGTCCGTCAAGCTGTGGATGCGTGGTCACGTACCTGTCCATCTACCAAACTCGTTTTTCATCGGCAAAGACAGGGGAGTCATCATGTTGGGCAGCCTAGACGGTGCTTTCGATGTGGGAGTCTGGGACACTACGCCGCTACTTGTTCCATTAAAAAGTGTTCCAAATGTGGTGAAGTGGGCCACGAAGCCTCTTCTTGCCAAAAACTTTTCTGCAACCTGTGCGGTGAACCGGATCATGTCCATGACGATTGCCCCATGGCGTGGCATAATGCCTATAATGAGATCATGCAGATGGAGGCGGCACTGCTCACTGGCAATGACGCAAGGGCTAGGCCGCAGGTAGCCCCCAGGGAGCCTCAGCCTACAATTGTTAATGTACCAGTCGCAGCTCAGGCACCAGCGGTACCCCTGTTGACACCTTCTGCCTCATCACAAAGTGTCCTTGTACGGCCGCACGCTCCTCCACCCAAAGTTCCTCCCCCAGCTAAAGATGGTCAGAATCAGGCAAGAGCTCAGTCCCAGCAGTCCAGCCCTGTTTCAAATGTGCAGAAACCGGTACCCCTTGCTCCCATCCAGCAGACTAGCCCTGTTTCAGCTGCTCAAAACACAGCACCTGTCTCTCCTGCCAAGAGGGCCAATCTTACCTCTCCTGTCCAAAGCATTGCACCTGTCTCTCCAACCAAGGAGGCAAATCGTGTCTCTCCTGTCCGAAGCATTGCACCTGTCTCCCCTGCCAAGAAGGCCAATCGTGTATCTCCTGTCAGAGAGCCCAGCCCAGAAGTCTCTGTCCAAAATCCTGGTCCCGCCACCGGTATCCAAGAATCAACTTCCGTGGCGACAGACAAAGTACAGGATGACACTTTTTCGAACGCAACAGCACCGACCAAATCCCGTCTGACTTCAATCAAGAGTCAGCAGGTGCTTCTGCCACCTGCTTCCGACCCTTCTCCTGGGTCCGCAGATCCACAACCCTCAAAAACTCCTCCTTTGGACATAACACCGGTCCAAAGGCGGAAAGACCCGCCGGATCCATCTCAACAACTTACCTGTGACTCAGAGGATGGCTCTAATTTGGAGAGCTCAATGGACTCAAGTGCCTCGCCAGACTTGGCGAACCTGACAGGCCCCCCAGACCTGGCGTGGGAAAGGCAGTTGCGGAAACGCAAAAAGAAAACCCGCAAGGGAAAAGAAATACTGCCTACCTCAAACAGGTATGAGGTCCTAGTTGCTCTCTCTGACAATGAAGATGGAAATGTACAACATGAAAGTGAGGTAGAGGAGGAGTCCATAGGTGCTTGGGGTGACTCCATAGACCCGGGAGACATTGACAGCATGCCATTCTCCCATGTCAGTGAAACGCCCAGCCCGTATCAGCTTGCTGACCAAAAGGCTGAATCATCTAGCAGTTCCAGCGAGGTTCAGGACAAAAGGAGGAAACTACTTCCTCTCGTAGAATCGTCTGACTCTGCTTAAAAATTCATCATGGCTAATCCTCAATTTCGAATACTTACAGTAAACGCATGCAGCATCAAATCTGACAAGGCCAGGTTCTTAGCATATGATTATTTGGCATCGTCGGGAGCAGACATCATCTGTCTGCAGGAAACTCGCCTCACCCATAAGTTACAAATTGCCAAAGCCAGAAGGGACTGGAAGCTGGGTGCTTCTTTCTGGTCCATAGCCGATGAGCCTGCCGCAGGTGTCGGAATTCTCTTCAGAGAGCCGCTCCAGCCTAACATTCACAGACTAATAGAGATTTCCATCGGGAGATGTCTTTTGCTCGATTTCTCTCTCGGCACTGAGAAGTACCGCCTGATCAATGTTTACGGTCCGCAAACTCCCGCACAAAGGAAAGAGCTATGGGCGGAAATTGCCCAGTATCTTCTAGTACCTCACGTGCTGCTTTTGACGGGTGATTTTAATCAAGGCCTTGTTTCATCAAAAAACACCTCAGGCTCCCTACGAACTATGGTGCATCGGGCGGGCCTGGTGGATATTCTCTCAGCCAATGGCAGGAAACCTGTGCATACTTATAGCTGCGGTGTTCGAAGTTCGAGGATCGATTATATTTTTGTGAATAAAACTGCCGCTTTTACGGATTGCAAAGAAGCAGAAGTGGAATTTTCGGACCATCTGGCTCTATCAGCCGTGATCGGAGCTTCATCGCTCCCGCAAAGGGGAAGGGGCATGTGGAGACTGGGACCGCAAGCCCTTGTTGACCCCGCTATTACAAACTCAATCAAACACTTACTGCTTGAACAGTTACAGAGGAGAGATTTCTACAACTCCTTACCAGAGTGGTGGGAGCAAGCAAAGACCTCTTTCAAACATTTGTTTAAATCTAGGGCATCGGCCAAGGCCACAAAGCGCTACAGGGCATATCTTGCCACTAGGGGCAGGTTAGAGAACGCGATCTCAGACAATCTATGTAAGGCTGATGTTTTAACTCTTAAGATTAAAATGAGGCAGCTACAGTACTCCAGATTTTCTTCTTTAATATTTGAGAGAGATTATGGGAAATTTATAACACCTGATCCTTATCTTCAGTGTCGTGAGAAAGAAAAATCCAGACTAGTGACAGGGCTTTTGGATGCAAAGGGCCTGTTCCAAAAATCCAAAAATGGCATCCTTGGGGTCATCATTGATTATTATAAAGATCTGTTTAGCGAGAAAGATATTCCCCCTGCCGAAATTGAGGACTTTCTTAATACGGTTAATGTCCCTTATCCTCAGGTAGATCTCAGCTTCTTGTTAGAGGACATTTCTGAAGCTGAAGTATCAGAAGCTATTGCTGCCCTGCCATTGAGGAAATCCCCAGGCCCGGACGGGCTAACCTCAGAGTTCTATCGAGCCTTTCAGCTAGAGCTTATCCCAGTACTTACTGAAGTTTTCAGTGACTGCTTAAAGAGGGGACTGCTCCCAAACTCAATGAGAGAATCTGCTCTAATCCTCCTATCAAAAGGTAAAGACCAGCGTAAAATTGAAAATTGGAGGCCGATAGCGCTGTTAAATACAGACAGGAAAATTTTAGCTAAAATCCTATTTAACAGACTTTATGCGGTTTCAAACCATTTGCTCACTCCAGAGCAATACTGTGCTGTGAAAGGTAGAGGAGTGTTACAAGCAGCTGCAACCATAAGGGATATGGTGGAATATGCTAAATTTTCCAATGCTGAGAAATATCTTGTGTGTTTGGACCAGGCCAAGGCTTTCGACCGGGTGCAACATCCATACTTGTGGGCTGTTTTGGCCAAGTACGGCGTCCCAGGGCAATTTATACATTGGCTCCAAACATTATACCGGGAGGGAGAGTGCTTCCCTCTGATCAACGGCTGGCGAGGTGACGGGTTCTCGGTCGCGGCTGGTGTGCGGCAGGGCTGCCCTCTCAGCCCTCTCTTGTACGTTCTCGCCCTAGATCCGTTCCTCAGACGTTTGCGACAGAGCGGGCTGGAGGGCGTCTTTGTTCCCCAGTCTCCTCCGATCTCCTTGATCGCTTATGCGGATGACGTTTCTGTCTGGGTCTCCGGCTCTTCGGAGGTGGGTACCTTGGTGGAGACGATCGATGCTTATTCTGCAGCCTCTGGGTCAGCAGTAAATGTTGAGAAGTCAGAAGCACTCTGGGTGTCGGACTCGCAACCGGCCTTCCAAGTAGCGAATTTCCCGACCACCTCCACCCAAATTCAGGCCTTGGGCATCAAATTTGGGAGGGAAGCATCCGCAACCACAAATTGGGCTGAAAAATTAGACGCCAGAAAGGCAAAAATTCAGCGCTGGTGTAAATGGCGGCTGACTTGCAGGGAAAGGGTTGCTATGGTCAAGTCTTACCTGGTCCCTATGTTCCTTCACTTATCTTATGTTTATCCAGTCCCAACTGAGTTATACACTGCATTGGAGTCCCTGTTTTTCCTGATGCTATGGGGAAATAAAATCAATCTGATGAAGAGAGGCATCACCTACTTGCCTAAAGCCAAAGGTGGCCTCGACATGGTATGTCCGGTAGCATTCTTTGCAGCCATTTTTCTAAAGTTCATCTTCCCAATGCAGACAGAGTGTGTCCCTGGGGCTGTGCAGTAGCGGAGACCCAGCAGCATTTCCTAGTCGATTGCCCAGTAGCAAAAGAAGCCAGGCACTCCGTGGCTGCTCGACTCCACTTGCCGCCCCTAAAACGAGCAGGTTATGCGCAGTTAGCATATGGCCTCATGGACAACACTGTCTACACAGACAAACAGACCTACCTGCTTATTGCCGCTTTTAAGTACCACCTTTGGCAGTTCCGCTGCAAGCGTTCTTTGGGTCACATGAACATATCTGTACAAAACATTGTATCCGCAGTTGTGAACGAGCTCATCCAACTTAATATACCAGTACCATGAGAACTGTGGATATAATTGCCTTCCTTTTTTTATGGTGTGTTAATTACCCATGCATTTTTTAAGTTTGGTACCTCATTTCTTGTGTTTTTCGTTATGCATAATATTGGGTTTGACTTTTTGCCTTGATTTCATCTTTACGTGGGACTTTAAAGATCACACCAAGGGGATACTTCATCTGGAACTGTCATTGCATGGCCACCGGGAGCACCACTGTTTCATTGTACATAGTTTCCTTTTTGTTTCTTTCCACACACAAGAACTCTTTTGGACGGAGACTGTGTTGTTGCTGTTTTTGCAAAGTACTGCCAATGATCTGGCCTTTAGACTGGGGAGGGTGTCGGTTGTCCGTAAAATTTGTAACGTCGACCGGCATGTTGGTCTGAACACCTGTTAATTGATATTTTATAAGGATTGATAATCCTTATAAAATCCTAATACCCAACCCTAATACACTAACCCTAATACACTAACCCTAATACCCAACCATAACCCTAATGACCAGCCCTAACCCTAATACCCAACCTTAACCCTATCAAATATAAAAAAATTTCAGTGCAGAATTCTGCTGGAGTAGCACTATTAACTGATGTGTTTTGAAAAAAACATGTTTTCCGATGACAGGATCCATTTAAGAGCTGCTAAATAAAAAGCTAAATAACTCAGAAACCACAAATAAAAATGAAAACAAATTGCAAATTTATTCAGAAAATCACTTTCTACATCATACTAAAAGTTAACTGAAAGGTGAACAACTCCTTTAATATAGTGAGATCAGACCATCTTAACTGATCTCCCACCAGAGAGTTTTTCTTTTCATAATGTAAGGAAACATAATTCTAATATAGATTAATTAAAATTGTTCAATGATTCTAAAATTGTTTGTAAATGTAATTGCTATTAAATGCCATATCTGTCTGGCTGTTTTATTATCTTTTTTATTTGCAGAGCCAGAGAACAGATACTGGTTTAACTTTAACGTCATTGAAAATGTTCACATTTTTACATAGAGGTAGAACAAGTGAAAGAAAAACACACATAGGGGCAATAACTAAAGGGGGGATTAGCCGTCGCTAGCGAAAATTCGCCGGAAATCTCATCCACAGGGACATCGCCAATTTACAGGTGTAGAGAACAATTAGCTAAGGAAAGAAACCATTGCTAGCTTACGTTTGCACCCTATTGCCAGGTGACATTTCCCTCTGGCGAACAGTCGTTACTCCCTAATTCACTAAAGTGCAAATTTTACAGATGGTTTTTCACCAGAGTCTCCCTTGAAAACTTAGTTTGAAGTCCATTAGGTTCTGATGATAACTATATCATATAGCACTGTTGTTACAAATGGCTTAACATCTATATAGTTTGTATATGTATATGCTCACCAATTGTTTCTATCAAACATTTAGAACAATCCAGTGGCAGACAGGACTCAGTGATATATAATAATGTTTGCAGTTGTGCCATGGTAAGTAATCCATTACTAGTCTATAAAATGGGTGCTGTACAGATTGGAGCAGGTAAATACCATCCAATACCCCCTCTGGTTAATCAGCCCAACAAAATTGTCACCCTATCATTAAAGATAATTTGGATTAAGGCAACATCTTTCCCATCATCACTACACACAGTTCAGATTTATACATTCAATACATAGGGGCACATTTACTTAGCTCGAGTGAAGGAATAGAAGAAAAAATACTTCGAATTTAGAAAGTTTTTTTTGGCTACTTCAACCATCAATTTGGCTACTTCGACCTTTGACTTTGAATCGAATGGTTTGAACTTAAAATTGTTTGACTATTCGACCATTCGATAGTCGAAGTACTGTCTCTTTAAAAAAAACTTCGACCCCCCTACTTCGCCAACTAAAACCTACCGAACATCAATGTTAGCCTATGGGGAAGGTCCCCATAGGCTTTCTAACAATTGTCTGATCGAAGGAAAATCGTTCGATCGATGGATTAAAATCCTTCAAATCGTTCGATTGAACGATTGTTCCTTCGATCGTTCGATCAAAGTATTTGCGGTAAATCCTTCGACTTCAATATTCATAGTCGAAGGATTTTACTTCGACGATCGAATATCGAGGGTTAATTAACCCTCGATATTCGACCATTAGTAAATGTGCCCCATAGTGTATTCCTGTTGCATATTTACTGGCTTACTGGTTACCAGGGATGGAATTTGACCCGTTTCGTTTTGCCAAAAATTCGCCGCCGGCGAAATGTCGCAGACGCCCATTAAAGTCTATGGGCGTCAAAAAAAATTTGTCGCGCGTCTTTTTTTTTGACGCACGTCCCCATACAAGTTTATGGGCGTCATTTTTTCGGCGAAACGAGGCGAAAAAATTCGCCATCCCTACTGGTTACCAAAGTAAATCATTTTCTGGGGAACAATCTGAAAACAACTGAACAACTGAAAAAATGTTTGGGAGGTGAACAATCCCTTTAAATGTCCAACATGAGATAACTAAAAGCAGTTTCTTTCCATCTCTCTTCCTCTTTATGTAGAATCACAATCAGTCTGTAAATGAGGAGCCGGCATACATGGTAAGTTAATATAAAAGCTTTAACACCTGAGAGACTAATATCTATTTGTCTTTAGGTCTGAGGAACACAAATGATGTACAGGACACAAAAAGATTTTATAAACCATAATTTCCCTGTATTGCAGTGCCAATAGGAATTAGCAAAATCAACCTTGACTAGGAAGGTAAACTGGTTGTCATGAGCAGAGAGATGCCATGTAGAAATAGAAATAGGAATGATTTGTATTTTCATACGAAAAATAACAGAAGGTAGGGTCAGCAAAGTTTCAGAAATAATACTAGCCTACTTATGGCACTGTTGGAACAAAATGCATTATACAGGTATAGGATCTGTTATCTGGAAACCCATTATAAAGAAAGCTCAGAATTATGGAAAGGCTGCCTCCCATAGACTCCATTTTATCCAAATAATCCAAATGTTTCAAAATGATTTCCTTTTAGTCTATTAAACAGTACATTGTACTTGATCCCAACTAAGATATAATTAATCCGTATTGAAAGGAAAAATAGCCTATTGAGTTTATTTAATGTTTACATGATTTTCTAGTAGACTACGTGGCAGATTTATCAAGGGTCAAAGTGAATTAGAGGGAATTTCCAAAGTAACAAAATTCGAAATAATTTTTTGGATACTTCGACCATCGAATAGGATACTACGACTTCGAATTTATTTTCGACTTAGACTCGAAGTAAAATTGTTCGAATATTCCACCATTCGATAATCGAAGTACTGTCTCTTTAAAAAAACTTTGACTTCAATACTTCACCAAATTAAACCTGCCGAAGTGCTATGTTAGCATATGGCGACCTTCTAGACCATTTTTCTAAGTCTTCGCATATCGAAGTAAAATCGTTCGATATGAACGATTTAATTGTTCAATCGAACGATTTTACTTCAATTGGTTGATAGCCAAATTCGGTGAAAAATACTTCGACTTCGATATTCGAAGTCAAAGTATTTAAATTTGAGGGTTGAATTTCGAAGTATTTATCACTTCAAAATTCAACCATTGATAAATCTGCCCCTAAAGGTATGAAGAGCCAAATTATGGAAAGATCCGTTATCTGGAAAACCACCGGTCCCTAGCTTTCTGGATAACAGGTCATTTCTAATATAATTCTGCAAAACCTACTACCAACTGGCATTGTATTATAGCACATTTCACCAACTAAAAAGAAAAGAAAAAAAACATTGAAGAGATAATTCATAACAATGTGAATTCTTATTTTTTAGGGACTTCTGGACCTGCCTCAGAATGCATACAGCATGCTGCAACAATAATGTGGTACATACTGTATAAGGCACATCCAATATGGGCATGAAAAAAATACAGCGACACCCTGAGATAGATTTTAATACAGGAATGGGACCTGTTATCCAGAATGTTTGGAACATGGGGTTTTCCAGATAAGGGACCTTTCCATCATTTGGATCTTCATTAGTGATGGGCGAATTTATTCGAAACGCCCGCGAAAATTCGCCCAAAAAAAATTTGCCGGCGTCAAAAAACAAGACGCCAGCGCCGTTTCGCAAATTCTTCGCCGTTTCACGAAATTTGAGAATTTTCCAGCTAATCTTCATACTGTACCTTAAAGGAGAACTAAAGCTTAACTAAAGAAGTAGGCTAGAAATGTTGTACATTATGTTTTGGGTTTCTGTACCAGCATTTTTAGTTATATTCATTTTTAGTGTTTAGTTTTCCTTTAAGTCTACTAGAAAATAATGTAAACATTAAATAAACCCAATAGACTGTTTTTTTTAAGGATTAAGTATATCTTAGTTGGGATCAAGTACAAGGAAAAAAAGAAAATCAATTTTAAAAATGTTGGTTATTCGGATTAAATGTCTATGGGAGATGAACAGGTTTCCAGATAGCTGATCCCATTTTTGTAGTAGTATTCCTTCTTCTTATAAACATGGTCTGCAATTTTCTCTAACCCATCCCAATGACAATTTCAAATGTTTTGCCAGGTGTTTGTCCTGTACACAATGTCACAAGGAATAAAGATGCATTCTGGGTATTATTAATTATGATTCTGTTTTGTGTTTTTAAATATAGAGTTGGAAACTGGCATGTTTCCTATGAATTGGAAAAAATAAACAAGATAAATGTTATGAGAATGTAGCCAGCCTAGAAAACGTCTTTAACGAGTATATATGGTACCATCAAATCAGGAAAGTTAAAGGGCACCTTATTCTTATTTCTATTTATCTGCTAATTTGGGCATTAAATAACAAGTTAAACAAAAATTAAAAAAATATAACAGCATCAAACTCATTATATTAAATAATCAATTTTTATTGAGGCAGAATGTGGCATTTCTCCTAAAACCAACCCTTTGAAAATAGTGGCAAATATTCAGATTGTCATAGTAATATGAATGATAAAAACATACAGTAGAGCAATTTTGTGAGTTTTAGTCCCCTTGTGAACTTGAAATTGAGATTCTTCTGTATATTATCGTACCACTGGTTATCAAGAACAGGAATTCAGTATAAACCTGGTGTTATTAATTGATTCACACAGTATATTGTGCCATGGTGGACGTAACTGCTCACCTTAGTTAAAGGGATACTGTCATGGAAAAATTTTTTTTTTTCAAAATGAATCTGTTAATAGTGCTGCTCCAACAGAATTCTGCACTGAAATCCATTTCTCAAAAGAGCAAACAGATTTTTTTATATTCAACTTTGAAATCTGACATGGGGCTAGACATATTGTCAATTTCCCAGCTGCCCCAAGTCATGTGACTTGTGCTCTGATAAACTTCAATCACTCTTTACTGCTGTACTGCAAGTTGGAGTGATATCACCCCCCTCCCTTTCCCCCCCAGCCAGTGCCGGATTTCTTTGTGGGCCGCCCCTAGGCCGCGCGGTCCGACCAGGCAGCCGTGCGGTCTTAGCGCCCGTCTACACATCCCCTTCCCAGCATGCCGGCGAAAAAACGCCGGCGCAGCTGGTGTAATTGAATGGGGACACACACATCTCCATAATGTGGCTGGGCGGCATGCCACCCCTATTTTTTGCCGCCCTAGGCCCGGGCCTATGCGGCCTTGCAGCAAATCCGGGCCTGCCCCCAGCAGCCAAACAAAAGAACAATGGGAAGGTAACCAGATAGCAGCTCCCTAACACAAGATAACAGCTGCCTGGTAGATATAAGAACAACACTCAATAGTAAAAACCCATGTCTCACGGAGACACATTCAGTTACGTTGAGAAGGAAAAACTGCAGCCTGCCAGAAAGCATTTCTCTCCTAAAGTATAGGCACAAGTCACATGACCAGGGGCAGCTGGGAAATTGACAAAATGTCTAGCCCCATGTCAGATTTTCAAAATTGTATATAAAAAAAAATCTGTTTGCTCTTTTGAGAAATGGATTTCAGTGCAGAATTCTGCTGGAGTAGCACTATTAACTGATGCGTTTTGAAAAAAACATGTTTTCCGATGAAAGATCCCTTTAACCATAATTTCAAAGGCAGGCTATCAATAAAACTGGGTCAACCTCCACCCATTTAAAAGGAAATATGAACTCAGTGTGTTCTATGTAGTATACCACCTAGTTTCTGCCAGTTAAGATGTATTAACTTTAGGGATGCACCGAATCCAGGATTCGGTTCGGGATTCGGCCTTTTTCAGCAGGATTCGGCCGAATCCTTCTGTCCGGCCGAACCGAATCCGAATCCTAATTTGCATATGCAAATTAGGGGCAGGGATGGAAATTGCGTGACTTTTTGTCAGAAAACAAGGAAGTAAAAAATGTTTTCCCCTTCCCACCCCTAATTTGCATATGCAAATCAGGGTTCGGATTCGGTTCGGTATTCGGCCGAATCATTCGTGAAAGATTCGGGGGTTCGGCCGAATCCAAAAAAGTGGATTCGGTGCATCACTAATTAACTTACATGAGCTGCACCTCACCATAGTCACAGCTATTCTCCTTCTGCAGCCTGTCAGGTGGGACACCATGGACACTCCCCATGTTTTGCCAAGCTGCCCAGAAATGATGACAAGCAACCCTAGCTGCAAATTTAATGGGGAAAAAAAATTATTTTATTATTGGAAAAGTTGATATTTAGCACTTACAATGCCACCTTTAAGCATTTATATTTGGTAATTCCACGTGCACCACCTTTAGCCTCTCTTAAAAAAAATGTCTCCTCTGCCTTCGTTTTTGGACAGTATACTTCCTAAAGAATTCAGAACAGGTGAATGAATCTTTCTAATCTAAAGCTGTGCTAAAGTTAAAATATTTTATAACATTTCTGAAAACAATTTTTAAAACTTGAAATTTCCTGCAGCTTATCTCTGTAGGTGTAAAGATATCATGACAGGAATAGGAATGCAAGGGATACTTTGAACAATTTATTCCTCAATATGTGTAGGGCTGTGGCATGCAGAGACTGCAAACTTAGAATATTGCACATGACTGAAGAACATTTTTGAAGAATCTCAGTTTTATAGTCTCACCATAGAGTAAAGTTGTTACAGGAATAATCAAGTCATCAACAACAAGGAACTGAAAGTGCAATGAAATCACTAAAAATACAATAAAACCAGCGTAGGTTCAGCATGTTCCCTTCCTCTAACCAGAAGTTGGCTTCTGGTTACCTGATCCTGCTCAATCCCTAGTTATTACTTTGACCCTACTAGTATTGACCTTTTGCTCGTTAAATGAACAGTAATATCAAAAATCAAAAGTATATTAAAGGAATGACAATAAAATGTATTGCTGCCCTGCACTGGTAAAACAGTTGTGTTTGCTTCAGAAAAACAACTATAGTTTATATAAACAGGCTACTGTGTAGCCATGCAGGCCTTACAGAACATTCGTTTTTTATATAGGGTGAAGCCTATCTGAAAGCTGGAAAGAACCAGAAGAAGAAGGAGGAAAATAATTTAAGAACGATAAAAAATAAATAACAACCAATTGAATAGTTGCTTAGAATTGACCATTTCATAACATACTAAAGTTTAACGTAAAAGCAGTGCTGGAATTGGGGTGGGATGCAGTGGGTGCCATCCTGCCACTTTTTTTTCAACAAATTGCATTCTGCCGACAGAGGGACTGAAGGAATGGAATCCCCGGACACAGCTAAACAGGGAGGGTAGATTTGTGCATCCACCCCCCTTCCTTAATCACATACAGATGCTAGATGATCTGTGAAGGGGCTGGAAGGCTGGGGTAGCAAGTGAGTGTCTCCCCCCCCCCCGGGTGGGAGAGGCCCCAGGTGTGGGCCACGATGCCAGAGGAAGGGATGATTCAATAATGGCCTGCTGCCTAAACGAGAAGGTAAAGAAATCCAAGAGAATCAACATGGAGATCGAGAAGCAGCTGAGGAGGGACAAGAAAGACTCTCTCATTTTTAAGACTGGCTCAAATTGCGTTTGCTCAGTGAGTATTTCTAGGAGCTAAGCAAGTAGTTGTGGGTTCAAGACAGCATCACTGTGGGTATAGGGTTGCCATCTGGCCGGTATTTTACCAGTCTGGCCAGTAAAAATTATGTTTGATCCCAATGTTATTAATAGGAAAAAAAGATAAATATATAGGAAGGCCGGTATTTTTTTCCCAGAAAAGGTGGCAACCCTATTTGGGAATAACTGGGAATTGACAGAAAATGTGGGAAATGGTTGGGGTGAGGGAAGTTGTTAGGACAGCTTTGTTTCCTTTGAAATTTATGTCCAATAGTGGGGGGTGGAGAGTGTAATGGAGAATAATGCCACATTCAACACAAACACTATTGTTAAGTGACTTTTAAACACTTCAGTGCTGGCACTGGGGAAATCACCTTTTGTATGAGCACAAACCCAGTGCCCTATACAAGGGTATAAGTGACCCCTTACATTTACATTCCCTGTATCCCATTTTGGCTGTAGCCTATGTGCAAGAGAAAGAATTGTCAAGCCTCAGGGCCCTGAACTGTGGTTAAACTACATTTCCCAACATCCTCACAAGTTTAGCGCTCTGCACCATGCTAGATGCCCACCTGGTTGTGAAAGGGTGTTGGTAAGTCTATTGTGGCCCCTGTCAGTGGTTGCTGAACTACAACTTCTATCACTAGTGGCAGGGGTCAGAGGGCTCTGCCTTTTCCTGTATGTTCCACTGGCACTTGTGAGGCACTGACACAGGAGGATACATAACATTGGGCAAGAGGCAAACATTCCATGAATACTGATGGTTCAAAGCAGTGATCCCCAACCAGTAGCTTGTGAGCAAAATGTTGCTCTCCAAACCCTTGGACGTTTCTCCCAGTGGTCTCAAAGCAGGAGCTTATTTTTGAATTCCTGGCTAGGAAGCAGGTTTTGGTTGTATAAAAAACAGGTGTACTATTAAGCAGAGACTCAATGTAGGTTGACAATCCACATAGGGGCTACCAAATGGCCAACCACAGAATTTATTTGGCACCCCAAGAACATTTTTCATGCTAGTGTTGCTCCCCAACTCCTTTTACTTCTGAATGTTGCTCACAGGTTCCAAGGGTTGGGGATCCATGGTTTAGAGCCATGAAACAAAATGTAATGTTTTGCCACTGGTTTCCAAATGAGACCATGAACCTGCTTAAAACCTATGTTGGGTTCTTTTAACTGTCACTGTGACAACACCTAGATGACATCAGCAAAGGCGTGACTGGTTATATCAACTGCTACAGCAGCTTCATATGGAGACAGCTTTAACTGTGACTATGCAAATTGCTGCTATGGGTTCTGGGGTATTTATTAATGAAATTGCCTCTGTCTCATCCTGCTATGGGTTTCCGGGGGTATTTATACATGAAATTGCCACAATGCCATCCTGTTTAGTTGGGGGCACGGCCACAAAAGGGGGCGTGAAATCTAGAAATTTTTTACGTGCGCCTCCAACTTGGTGTGGCTATTGTCTGCAGGCGGGGCCACATATGCCACACCTCATCCCTTCACCTTTTTGTTCCCAATTCAAGCACTGCGTAGAGGTGAACCACCTTTTAATCTGACTGGCAATCAAGTGTGCATTTGGATATAAGGGTACGGTGGCACTATAATGGGGTTATGGAGTTACAAATTGCCCAAGTAGTAAAATGCCTTGAATTGCTACACATCACAGTGCTGTAGAAATTAAATTGTAGTACTTTATAAAGTTCTGCATAATTCCCATGTCCTTTAGAGAATAAGATAAGACAAATGTATGTCAGCCAAAAATACTTCCACATACCTTCCCTTGTGATGCACCTGATTAATACGAATAACAAGGAAATAAAAAGTCATAATAACAAGATCTGGGAAAAGGCAATATATTGTCTATTATTGTCATGTTTGCAGTTTTTACAGCCTGCAGTTCCTTTTTTTCCAGGGAGTCAACTTGCACAGATGATATCTCTCAGGAATTTGGATAAAAGATACTGTATAACACAGAAATTGATACTATAACAGATTATTGAGTCACAAGACTACAGGTGACTGTGAATGAGACAGGCACCAGCCAGGACCTTAACATGAAGACATACCTGCTTTCAGGTAATGAGATATTTTTCCTCTCTATACATTAGTAATTGCAGAGATACGCATATATATATATTATATATTATTTTTGCACAGGGTGGCACCCCGC
Organism: Xenopus petersii; assembly: GCA_038501925.1. Lineage (NCBI taxonomy): Eukaryota > Metazoa > Chordata > Amphibia > Anura > Pipidae > Xenopus > Xenopus petersii. The sequence goes on along the minus strand of CM076684.1, from coordinate 25,207,188 downwards.
TTTAGCTAATGAGTACCCAGGTGCACAGAAAAAAACATGTATGCAACATTCAAAAAGACCAGCATCAGTGGGAATTTTGGTGAAACAAGTCAAAAGTTTGTATTCAAAGGAGCATATACAGCAGGCAGTGTTGCTGGTCTTTTTGAATGTTATATTATATATTACAGCTGAACAGGGGGGAGGGGAGGAGTATCTAATTACAATAAATGAATAAGTGTATTATTAAAGGAGAAGCAGTTTGAATTGTCTGTTTCACAAATCTGCAGTTAATGGTAAAGTAGGGTTATATTCTCCTGCCATACAAACCTTTCTGTGAGATTCATGTACTGCTCGGTTGCCAACCTTAAACAGGCACAGGGGATACCTGGGAGCACAGAAAAAAGTGAGCAGCACACACCATGCAGAGATCCCACAGGCACCAGGTTACTAAGGGTGGCCTTGCCAATTGCCATTTACCAATAATTTTATCTTATGTTCTTTTATAAGTAGTGATGGGCTATTTTATTCGCCAGGCGCAAATTCACGGTGAATTTGTGTGATTCGCCGCCGGCGATTACATACAATTTTTCACCGTTTGTGAATTTCACGCGAAATTCGCAAATTTTTCGGTGCAGAGGAACTGCACAAATTCGCCCATCACTATTTATAAGTGCTGATAAATGGGGGGGATGTATTTTAAGGCCCTTCATAAACATCCTCTTCTTCAAGAGAAAGTGTTGGTGTGTGTGCACAGATAAATGTCCCCAGATGTGGAATCTCAGGTTCCCTCCAGCAATAGCTGCTCTTTCCCTTGGTCTACACAAGTCACAAACCCACTGGGAAAACCTACCAACATTTTTCAGAAAATTTTCTTTGGTGAACCAAAGGAAATTGAGTTGTATTGACTGGGGGTGTCTAACATATTGATAGTGAATTAGGCTTTCCTTGTCCTTTGAATACATCAAAGGTGCATTTATTAGATAAACTGGCTAACTAAAAGTTATTTCATCCACTTGCCATATCCTCCCACGTCCTCTCATAAGAATGTTTTTTATGTTTACAATGGATTCGTTTCAAGGTGCGTGCAATAAACTATGTTGATGATCCCATTAGGCTGGCACAGAGTCATATCTATGGAACAGAATCTGTGCATACATTTTAAAGAGTGATTTCACTGAGCACTGACTGCTGACATCACTAAGCAATATTTATATAGGGAAAAATGTACCCCCCTATTGTAAAATCTAAGGACATTATCAGGTTCTGCCATCAGAAATCACGGGGGTCCCGTACAACAACATTTTCTGGGGCCCATCCACCACACCTTAGTAGAAAAGCCACACAAACATGGGCGCTCCAAAACATGAATTTTAAAAACACATTGGTGGCCAGCGATCCCCTTACAAGTTAAAAAACAACAATTGGTGGTCATGGGCCCCCATAAAAGTAAAAAAAACTTCAATGGTGGCCAGGGCCATTTTTCCTGCATGTAAGCAGCAGAGGGCTGGGGACACGCAGCTCTTCATAAAGCGGCTGGGCAGCATGCCGCCCCTAATATTTTGCGACCCTAGGCCCAGGCCTTTGTAGCCTCTCCACAAATCTGGGCCTGATGGTGGCTAACTAGCTCCTACAAGTTAAAAAAAACCCCATTGGTCCCCCCTGCAAGGTAAAGAAAAAACTTTACTGGTGGCCATGGTTTCCCTACAAGTTAAAAACCCCATTGGGGGCCAGCCCCCCCCCTACAAGTTAAAGAAAAACTATAGGTGGTCAGGGGCCCACCATAAAATGTAAAAAACTTGAATGGTGGCCAGTCCCCCCTACAAGTTAAAAAAAAAACATTGCCGCCCCCCCTACAAGGTAAAGAAATACATTGGTGGCCAGGTTCCTCTCACAAGTTAGAAATACTAATGGTGGTTAGGGGCCACATAGAAATTTAAAAAAAAAAACCATTGGTGCCCAGCCCCCCCCCCTTAGAAGTTAAAATACCATTGGTGGTAAGGGGTGCCATAGAAAATTAAATATTTGTTCATTTGGAGACCAAACAAGCCGAGCTTATAGTGTATGGCCGGCTTTAGTTAGTAATGTGTCCCATCTTGTGGAGTCTCCTAAATTGATCTCGCTCCTTTTTCCCTTTCAGCTCTCTTCAGTGTCTGGATTAATCTGATTAATGGGATTAGTATTCAACTGATTCCTGAATATCCAGTTGTCTATCAGCCTGTCACTCTCAGTGTCAGTGGGGTCATTGGTAACATTGAATCTTTCTCCTGGTATAAAAGTTCAACTGTTGTGAATTCCTCATTAATATTAACTTACAATCCATCTTCTAACATGGAGACACAAGGGCCACATTATTTCTCCCGAGCCAGTGGCCACCCAGATGGATCATTAAGCATCTCAACCATTTATACTACAGACCAGACGTATTACACCGTGCAGGTAGAGACAGACAGTTTAACAGTAGACACTATTTACCTGCGTGTTTATGGTGAGTAATCTGCAGCTCTACTGACATACAGAAATATCACTCGCACTTGTTAAAATCATTACTAATAACAAGTATGGGATCCATTATTTGGAAAGCTCCTAAGCTGCCTCCCATAGACTCCATTATAATCAAATAATCCAAATTTTTTAAAAATGGTTTCCTTTTTCTCTGTAATAGTAAGAGTACCTTGTACTTTATCCAAACTAAGATATAACTAATCCTTAATGGAAGCAGAATCAGCTTATTGGGTTTATTTAGCGTTTACATGATTTTCTAGTAGTTTTAAGATATGGAGATCCAAATTATGGAAAGATCTATTAACCGGAAAACCCCAGGTCCCGATTATTCTGGATAACAGGTCCCATACAAGGATTCTCTATGTTAAAATCAGAGGCATTAGAACACTAAAGTAGTAATTTAAGGTTTCAATTTCAGGAGTTCAACATTGTTTTGTGGTGCTGTACTGCCCCTCAATGAAGAAAAATATTAATGCATGTTATATGTACTAAGGATGCACCAAGTCCAGGATTTGGTTTGGGATTCGGCCAAGATTCTGCCTTTTTCAGCAGGATTCAGATTTGACTGAGCCCAAGTGCCTGACTGAACCGGATCCTAAATCCAAAAAAATCACGTGACTTTACGTCACACAAACAAGGAAGTAAGAAAAATTGTAATCACTCGCTTGGTTTACGGTTCTGTTTCCCCTAATTTACATGCAAATTAGGGTTCAGATTCAGTTTAATACTCAGCCTAATCTTTCACAAAGGATTTGGCCAAATTCTAAAATAGTGGATTTGGTGCATTCCTAATTTGTACAAAATACTGTCATGGGAAAACGTTTCAGATAATAGTCAGTTAACAGTGCTGCTCCAACAGAATAAATACTGCTGCACTACAAATTGGAGTGATATCACTCCCCATTTTCCCCAGCAGCCCATCAGCAGAACAATGGAAAGGTAATCAGATACATAAGATAACAGCTCCTTGGTACATATGAGTATACCACTAAATTGTAAAAATGGAAGTCCCACTGTGACTTCTACATTGAGTAGGAGAAACAATATCTTAAAGGAACAGTAACACCAAAAAGTGTATCAAAGTAGTTAAAATATAATATACTGTTGCTCTGCACTAGGGATGTAGCGAACTGTTCGCCGGCGAACTAGTTCGCGCGAACTTCGACTGTTCGCGTCCGCCGAATGTTCGCGAACGTCGCGCGACGTTCGCCAATTGGTGTTCGCGTTCGATTCGAAGTAAAATTTCGTTCAACCATTCGACCATTCGACCGTTCGATCGCTAAAATCGAACGATTTCCATTCGTTCGAACGATTATAAGCATTCGATTGAATTAAAATCATTCGATCGAATAGCTTCGATCGTTCGATTCGAACGAAAATCCTTCGATCGTACGAATAAAATCCTTCGATCGTTCGATCGAACGATTTTATCGAGCGTTCGAAGTTCGCGAACTGTTCGCGAACTGTTCGCTTTTTTGCCGGTGTTCGCGAACGGCGTTCGCGAACACATTAACGCCAGTTCGCTACATCCCTACTCTGCACTGGTAAGGGTAAGGGCACACACACAAGAATCGGGGGGAAATTGGGAATATTTAGTCGCCCGGCGACAAATTGCCTTTTATTCAGGCGATTAATCTCCCCGAAAAGCCTTCTTCGTGAGGCAACTTTGGGCGACTCCAGAAAATGAATTGATCTGAGTGCCATCCCGCCGCCGATTTCGATTCTGGCCTGTAGGAAGGCTTTTTGGGGAGATTGGTCGCCCGAAGAAGAGACGATTTGTCTCTGGACTACTAAATCTCCCCGAATCTTAGCGTATGCACTTACCCTAAAAGTGCCATGTTTGCTTCAGGAAGACTACTATAGTTTATATCAGGGGTGTCCAAACTTTTGGCTCGCAGGGCCACATTGGAAAAATAAATATTGTCTGGGGCCACACATGAAATACACAAACACGTTTGATTTGTAAAAGTAAATGAAATACACAGAAAAGAACTACAATACCAGTTGGATAACCAGATGGAGCTATACACTGGAATATGGGACACCTGGATATTAAATATACTTATTATTATATTATAATTACTAACTGGGCAATGGGCAGAGTCCCCCCCAATGTTTCAAGCTGGGCCGCATTCATTTGCATCCTGGGCCGCAGTTTGGACACCCCTGGTTTATATAAACAAGCTGCTGTGTAGCCATTGGTGCAGCCATTCAATCAGGAAAAACGGAGAAAAGGCACAGGTTAGATAACAGAAAAAACACCATTATATTGGACAGGGCTTATCTGTTGTATGCTATGTAACCTGCGCCTTTTCTCCATTTTTTTCAGCTTGAACTTATCTGTTTCTACTGTGGTTGAATGGCTGCCCCCATAGCTACACAGCAGCTTGTTTGTATAAACTATAGTAATCTTTCTGAAGCAAGCATGCAGCTTTTACCAGTGCATGTTAACTGTATATCATATTTTCATTACTTTAAAACACTTTTTTTTTTTCACATTTTTTGGTGGTGGCGCTGGCTCTTTCTGAAAGCACATGACCAGGCAAAGTGACCTACTAAAAAAAAAAATACACTTGCTGGTTCAGAAATAAAATTTCATATGTAGAGTGAATTATTTGCAATGTAAACAGTGTAATTTAGAAATAAAAACTACATCATAAAAATCATGACAGGGTCCATTTTAGTGCATTCTGTATAATCAGCAGCACTTTATCTCACATACCAACAAATACAATGTGAACGAGTCTGAAGTTTATTGGCCTGTATATGGGGCTCCCAAGCAGACCTAAAAATCTTTTCGGGGCAAGGACCACTGACTTGTTGATGCAGTCCTCGACATTTTGTTATCATTGCAATAGCTCTAAGGAAGTAACCTCAGGCAATGCTAAGTCCTATACTGTATGTGATTCTATGGTGCACTTGTTTGCAAAGCAAGAATGAATTGATGTCTAACGTGAATATTCACTAATAAAATGTTCCTAGAACCATAACCGATAAAAGACAAAGAGGTTTTTGTTAAGACTGGGAAAGTGTCCCTGCTGATGGGTAAATAGAATAAGGAAGCGTTTATCCCACAATTTGAGAACAATTTTTCCTAGAGTGTTACACAAAATATTCATGATATAGGGAATAATACAACCCCTACTGTAAAAAATAAATATATTGAAACCAAGGAGTGTCATGACTATATAAAAGCATATGGACAAATGCTTTTATACAGGTCATTGAACTCATAATAACTGAAGAACTGATAATATCCTCATATTTACAACAGGGGTTCCTTTATTTATATAATACACAGGTTTCAGTGAGTCATGTGACAGAAATGACATCACTTAGCAGCGATTATAACTGTTGACATCACTAAGCACCATTTATTAGGATATCATTTACCAGATTTTAATGGCATTGTGTATTTTGATGATATATTTTCAGACTATTGATAGCTCTTGTGCATTGCAAATCACTAATGTTGATGTGTAATAACTGTTAAATATCCGTCTATTCTATCTAAAGTTCCAGTGACTAAACCAGAGATCACAGCCAGTCTGTGGCCTGAGGAACTAGAATATAACCTTACATGTAGAGAAAACAATGCAGAGAAGGTCTTATGGAACAGAATTGACGGGCGATTTCCTTCTGGAGTTATATTTAGCAACAATAATAGAACTATGACTATTCCCAAGTTTATACAGTCAGATGCTGGACAGTATCAATGTGAAGTGGAGAATACAATCAGCAAAAACATTAGTGACCTCTACGTGCTGTCCCAATACTGTAAGTATAATAATAATAATAAATATAAATATATGTATAAATATAAGGGCCAATTCATTAAGACCTCAAATGTTAATCATGACTTTAGCAGTGATGGGCAAATCTGTCCCATTTCGCTTCGCCGAAAAATTTGTGAATTTCCAGCGAAATTCGAGAAAGGGCGAAAAATTTGTAAAACACGAATTTTGATGCCCGCGTGAATTTGCGTACATTTTGATGCCTGGATTAAAGTCAGTGGTCGTGGTCTTGCCATGTTGTGCACCTTAAATGGGATCTAAAATCCATAGTAGGTGCAGAACACAGCACTAGTGTGTGCCAGGGTGTCCTGTCTTTAATTAATGACATCCAAGTTAGGGGTTGGGGGTGGAGGAAAAACACATAAATGCCCCTTATGAATACAGGTTATGCTAAATATAGGCAGCACTGCATTCATGTAGAAAGCACAGGTTCTGTATTTATTGTTAGCGAGAAGAATTTTGTAACACTAATGTTAAATTGGTGCCTATGTTGGATAATGAGTGGGGCAGTTTTAGATTCCTAGTAATAATTTTAGGGCTTTTTGCAATGCTCAGTGGGAAAGGGGTAACATAAAATTATAAATTTACACAGTTTGAAGAAACTCCATATCTGGAGTTCAGGGGGAAATTGGGGATATTTAGTTGCCCAGCGACTCAGTCGACTAATCTCCCTGAAAATCCTTCCTAGTGAGGTAAATTCGGGCGACTACTGAAAATGAAGCAATACCTTGCCCGGCACCTAGGCGACTAATTTCCCCCAACTGCCTCCCCTGCCTTCCCACTGGCTAAAATGTAAATTGCCAGCGGGATGGCACTCAGAGCACTTTGTTTTCCAAAGTCGCCTCACGAGGACTAATCTCCCCGAATCTGCCTGTGTGCCCTGACCCTAAGGGTCCTTTTCCCTAAATTGTAATTTGTAATGCTAAAAAATTATACTGATTATCTAAATCACAAAAAAATATGTAATTTATTAAACAAAAAACAAAACAACCCACAAAAAACACCATCTGCTGATTAGGAGAAATCTCCCAGCAATAGAGCATGCCTTACATGTTACTCTTTTACGTAAAGTATAAATAGTGGCAGTAATAATGCCAATGATTGGGCAATGGTGATTTTTAACCATGAGCAGGTAGTGAATGGAATATCCAGATTTAGAACAATTATGCCATGTTATCCTTTAAAGTCATTATGCAGCTGATTCAGCTAATAATGAATAAGTAACATATCCATGGAGCTCAGTAATAATCACACTACTTCTCCTAATTGGGGTTCAGTTACTCTGTGACACTGATCTGTGTTACATCCCTGCGGTGTATATGACACCCCAGGATTTATCATCTTCTAAATCCTCATTTACAAGGTCTTAATCCTGCAGTGATGCCTTCTTCAGCTTCTGGACTCTTAGCAACTGCTACTTAGGTGGAGCAACAAGAGCCTAGAACATGTCTGTTATCACCTAGATGCAGCCACTTTGGTTTGTCTGTTTGACACAGAATAACTAAACACAGATATCCCATTTATCTTATTTAACACAGAAAACTGCGTCACAACATCCCATCTAATTAAAGCATTCACCATTGTGAACAATGGAGCTTTGGTATGCTAATGAAAAGGTTAAATGCATTAAATGAGTTAAGATGACTTAAGATAACACAGTTTCTTCAATTACCCCTGAGTCATGACGCATTTAACTCACAAATCCAAGTGGCTTCATCTGTAGGAAAGAGGACATCCCATACTATCCCAGAACCAATGGGAAATGATTCCCTCCTAAGGAAGACTTACCAATATGGTGATTCTTGTAACAGAGGAAAATGTTATATATTTTGATGACTTCTAGAACCAGTCTAATGCTGATTGCCGTGTTCCACTGAGAATCTTGCACTGAAATAAGAGGAATTAAAGGAAAGTTAAAGTCAGGAAACATGTATTGGATATTTATACCCATTTCTCCAGGGCAGCAGCGGTAATTAGTAAATTAGGCCCTCATGTTCCTGGTGAAGTGTGTAAACCATCTGCCAGGCCTGCTGAATGAAGAGTGCAACTGTCATATATTGTGGATCTGTGTTATTTCATTCTCTGTCTGCATTTAGGGTAGGAAATTTATCATCTGTCTGGTTATGTTAGCTTTATAATGGGACCATCCATGAACCAGAAACCAGCATCTGATTTTCTCCTCAACCACCTTCAGTATACCTTCCACTGTTCCATCATTGCCAATGTTCTTATTGCTCTACAGAGATTGTTCATTAATCATATCAGTTTCTGTCCCAGTGGAGCTTATAATCAAAGCTCCTGATCTCACACACACAGAGGTCATCATTTTTATTATAAGCTGGTTTTGTGGTGGGTTGTGTAGTTTCTGTGTGGGTGGAAACCAAAGCACCCAGAGGAAACACATGCAAACATGAGAACAAAACCCTGTTTATAGTGACCTTTTCATAATAAGGTTACTGATAAGTAATTCTTCTTTATATCAAATGATATCTAGGACAAAAAAGAGCGTTCACCTAAATCTTGTCATAGCTGACCTAAAGGATGGGCTTTAAGGAGCATCTGGGAAAGCAAAAGTTCATTCTTTTCAAGTCTTATCCTAATTGAACATGGACTTCCAGGCCTGTTCAGGAGGGCAAGTCATTATTATCCCCAAGTGTAGCCAGACCTGGTCATCAAGCTGGGCCCCTCAACTGCCCTCTGTGAGCAGTCTATTCTCCCTAAATTCTGTAAGGTTTTCCTTCAGCTTCTAAAATGGAAAACCAATTGCATTTCTCGCAAGTGAATCCACCCTGCAATATCTGCTCCAAGATACTATCTATCTATCTATCTATCTATCTATCTATCTATCTATTATCTATTATTATTTTCGTTTTTCTTTTACCTATCACCATACAGTTTTCACATATGTCGGGTTGAAGATTCCAAGTTATAATGCAGAGTTTACATCCCGCAGGTGTTTGTACAGATCCTCCAGCCGATAACACTGTAGGTATTTTGGCTGGAATCATTTGTGGCACCATTGCGGGAATTGCATTGATCGCTAGTGTTACATTTCTACTGTACACAAAATATATCCATCCAGTGAAACAAGCAAATACAGGTAAGAAATTCTATTGAGTAAAGCTAATCATACATTATTGGGGTTATTTATCAAAATCCGAAAATATCTCATTTTCTGAAATATACTCTGACTATATCCACACAGGTTATTTCCCCTTATTTATTAATATATTTTTCCGAGAATTTCCTGTGCTGGAAGAAAACTAGAAAAAAAATGTAAAAAATTTGATCATATAAATTTTTCTGATTTTCTGCCCAAAAACCACGAAATCTTCATATTATTGCACGAACCCCAGCGAAGATCAGGATATCTTTGGGACATCTCCCATTGACTTATATAAAACCTTGGTAGGTCTGAGATGCTGGATTTTTGGATTCAGACTTTTTCCATCCTCGTGGTATAATAAATCTTGAAAAATTCAAGTTTTTTTTTCTACTAGCTTTATAATGGGACCATCCATGAACCACAACCCAGCATCTGATTTTCTCATTAACCACCTACAATATACCTTCCACTGTTTCATCATTGCCAATGTTTTTTTTATTGCTGTACAGAGATTGTTCATTAATCATATCAGTTTCTGTCCCAGTGGAGATTATAATCAAAGCTCCTGATCTCACACACACACAAAGGTTCTCATTTTTATTATAAGCTGTTAAGTTTTGTGGTGGCTTGTGTAGTTTCTATGTGGGTGGAAACCAGAGCACCCAGGAAACACATATTCCGACCATATCCAAATATCCCCTTATTTAATAATATATTTTCCTGAAAATTTCCTGTGCTGGAAACATTTTTTTGAAAAAATGTAAAAAAATTTGAATAGTACACATTTTTCGGATTTTTTCAGATTTTTGTTGAAAACCACGAAATCTTTAGATTATTGCACGAAACCCAGCGAAGATCAGGATATCTACGGGACATCTCCCATGGATTTATATAGAACCTCAGTAGGTCTGAGATGCTGGATTTTTGGATTCAGCCTTTTTACATCCTCGGGGTATAATTAATCATGAAAAATTTGAGTTTTTTTTGCACTAAAATTCTGATTTAATAGTAATAAAAACTAATTTTGCGAGTTTTTGGCATTCAGACTTTAATAAATAAAAACTAATTTTGCGAGTTTTTGGCATTCAGACTTTAATAAATAACCCCCTCATTTAGCAAGGTTCCAAAAATCGATGTCTAGTTGTTAGGTTGTGGATCAGTTTAAATATGCCATCATTTCACCACCACGCCAACGTTTGTAAAATAATAGAAGCTTATGCATATTTATTGACAGAAGACTACATCACTGGCCTCATGTTGTCCTGACCCAATCGGATTTTCTAACATGTCCAATATATCTTTAGCCCTCTAGACTTGTCAATAAGCTGCCAACTCAGTCTACTTACACAATGCCGTTAAACACAGCAATCAATCAGCAAATAGTTTTGATTAGTCTAATAATATACAAGACAGCAAGATCTGATTGGTTGATATGAGAATCTGAACTGCTACAATTCAGCTCAAGTATTAGTAAAGCATGTCCTTAGTAACATAATAACATAGTAAGTTAGGTTGAAAAAAGACACATGTCCATCAAACACAACAGTATATATGACCTGCAAGATGATCCAGAGGAAACCAAAAACACTTCTGTAGCCTCTAGAATTTGTCTCAGAGGTGTAAACAATTCCTTCATGAGTCCAAGGTGGCAATTGGACAAGCTATCTTCCATAACCCTGTATTTCATCACTTGCTAAAAAAACATCCAACCCCTTCTTAAAGCTATCTAATGTATCAGCCAGTACAACTGATTCAGGGAGAGAATGTCACATCTTCACAGCTCTCACTGTATTTTAGATATTTCAGATATTTAGACAGAACATCAGATTCTTCTCATTGGAATGGGTTTCAGCTGGAACGACCTACTGGTAAATAAAGCATTAGAGAGATTATTATATGATCCCCTTATATATTTATACATAGTTATCATATCACCCCTTAAGCGCCTCTTCTCCGGCTTCAACAACCCCAACTTGGCCAGTCTTTCTTCATAACTAAAACTCAGTCCTGACCAAATTTAGAGGTCTATTATTAATGTAAAAATGTCACCACCAAGTTCATCTGATTTTGCCTGGTTCCAGGTTTTATCTGAAAAATTTCAATCTTTGTACTTTGGTTCAAATAAGAGCTCCCTAGTCCAACACATACAGAAAAAAATAAATAAAAAAAGGGTACAGTATGAGAAACGATATGTGAAAAATAGCTGTTTCACCTATAAAGATAAAGTAAGACAAAATTTATTTGAATTGATATAATAATTTAGTTGCATTATTGCATTTTCTTTTTATAGTTGATATAAATAAAATAAAATGATATTGTTTAAAATATCTCAAAATTCATCAATAGGCAATTAGTATTTGTGAGTTAAGGGGGATCTTGCAGATTGAAAGAAAATGCAATTACAAACAACTTTCCATTATAAATAATTAAATATCATTGGTTTTAAAGGGAATTCCGCTGAGGCGAAGAATTAGGTAAAAAAAAAAATATTTGGACAAAATCAAATCAGAACAACCTTTCATTTCACTCCTGATAATTTAGGGGCCAAAAAAGTGTCTTTGTAAAGCTCAAGTTCCTCAATGGGAAGGTGTATTTTCTGCATTTTTTTCAGAGCATTAAAAGATCAATCAGCTTTAGTTAATATTATTAGTGATGGGCGAATTTGGGGCGTTTTGCTCCGCCGAAAAATTAGTGAATTTCCAGCGAAATTCGCAATACGGCGAAAAATTCTAGAAACAGCACCAGCATCTCGTTGTGAATTTTCGCTGTGGTTTCACAAATGTATTCACCGATGGCGAATCGCAGGAATACGCCGCAAATTCACGCCTGTCGAATAAATTCGCCCATCACTAAATATTACGATGGAAAGCAATAATATTATATAAAAGAAAATTAGTTTTTTGGTCCTCTTTTTAGTTTTTTGGGCCTCTTTAATTTAGCCGTGGTGATACGTTTCAATTTTAGTAATCTGTAACACTAATTAATGATTTTTGCTGCTGCACAGGTGCAATGTAATGCCAATGTATATTGGTTATATTGTGATACCAAGGACTTTCAGACCTCTCTTTATTATGTCACATGCAGTTCATGGCATTATATATATACATTTATATAAATATTAGAACCCCTATTTTATGTTTTTAAGGGGATCAGAAAAAAATGGTGTAAAATCTGAGAAAATGTAAAATCCTGGAAATGTAGTGTGTATTATATATTGCACGTGTAGACATACAGTATTTGTTGCTTCTCTTACTATCTACCTTTATTTCATGGCTGCAAAGATAAACATATTTTTATTCAAACAATAGGGCAATTTAATGACAAACAAGATCCATCTGCAACATACGACACTATTACTGGTAGAGGAGAGGTAAGTGTTTATGTGTGTGTGTATAGTCTGTGTATAGTCAGGTTTATCTGTCACTCACTATACATCTCTTTTATGGTTCCAACGATTCACCGTATGTTTGAATATATTTTTATATATTTTTTGAATATATTTTTGAATATATTTTTCTAGAGACCTAAAGCAAAATGTCATCTACATGTTTTTGTTAATATGATATAAGATTATTACGATTTTGTTAAGATAATACAAAGAGACTAAAATTAAGAGAGAACAATTATATGAGACACTACATAGCAAAGTAAACTCATGTATTACAAACTCTGACCTCATACAGTTAGTTTACTGGATTGGTATAGTCCTTCATCAAGCCTCAGTCTGAATATAAAACTATGTAGGGTTGTGCATTCAGAGAGAGTGAAGAGTTGCATTGCTCACATTTTACAAATACATCAAACTTTCTTAAAAAAGAGGAAGGATATATCACCAAACAGAAAAATAACTAGGGGGCCGATACACTATGGGTCGAATATCGAGGGTTAATTAACCCTCGACTAGGAACTAAAATTTAAGATTTAGCGCAAATCCTGCGATCGAACGATCGAAGGATTATTCCTTCGATCCAACGATTAAATCCTTCGAATCAAACGATTCGAAGGATTTTAATCCAACGATCGAAGGAATATCCTTCGATCAAAAAATCTCAGGCAAGCCTATGGGGACCTTCCCCATAGGCTAACATTGACTTCGGTAGCTTTTAGCTGCCGAAGTAGGGGGTCGAAGTTTTTCTTAAAGAGACAGTACTTCGACTATCGAATGGTCGAATAGTCTTGCGATTTTTAGTTCGAATCGTTCGATTCGAAGTCGAAGTAGTAGTCGAAGGTCGAAGTAGCCCATTCGATGGTCGAAGTAGCCCAAAAAACACTTCGAAATTCGAAGTTTTTTTAATTTGAATCCTTCACTCGAGCTTCATGAATCGGCCCCTAGGTGTTGCAAGGCTCCACAACAAATTAAATGTAGGGCCCCAAAACATTTGTATATTGAAATTGCTCATTAATTAGGTGTTTACTGGGCTTTCTACACTCCTGGGCCCCCATGCAACCTCAGGATCTGCTTTGTCTGTAGTTATGCCCCTGGAATCAAAGCCTTGCTACGTTTGGTGAATGATATCCATAACAGTAGAACATCTAGATCTATGTATCCCTTCTTTCCTTCAGGGAAAAAACATCATATTGGAATCAGCATACATGGTAAGCTCTTTCCCTCCAGGTATCGAAGATCATGCACAATATAGCCATGTAGTCAAAGATCAGGAGTCTTTAGATCAGTGTTCCCCAACCAGTAGCTCAAGAGCAACATGTGCTCACTGACCTCTTGGCTGGCCTCAAAGCAGGTGCTTGTTTTTAAATTCCAGGCAAGTTTTGGTAGTATAAAAAGTAGGTAAAACCCTGTAGGCTGCCAGTCTCCATCTACATTCTCCATCGATCCAAAACCTGTATCCAACCAGACACCTACACCCCTCCATATACACTATACATATAATTGTGTATGGAGGGTTAGGATGTATAGAAACTGTAAAGGGTGGATAAAGGAGACATGTACAGTAACTTTCCATGCAGAGTCATATCTTCTCTGGACAATATACTTGTTCAGAAAAGAGTTCCCAAATATTGTATATAAAATTAAATGGTGCATATTCCTCGCTTCCCTATTAATTTACCTTCAGGTAACCAGCCCTACTTGCCTACAGTGCTTGGCCTGAAGTCCAGTGGCGTAACTACCGGGAGAGCAGGGGGTGCGATTGGGCCAGGGCCCGCACCCCCTCAGGGCTCCCCGGCAGCTCGTGCGCCACTGACTTCTTCAGTATTTCCGGGCGTACGGAGGGGGGCGGGAGCCAGGCTGCATGTCCTGCGCCAGGGCCCATCCCCTCTAGTTACGTTTCTGCTGAAGTCCTCTTCAATTGGCACATGTAAAAATCTCTTTCACTCTGTGGCCTACAGGAGGAGGCTTCCAACTCGACTGTATATGGTTTATCGTACCTCATGCACAATCGTTCTGCACATTGCATCCAGTTATTAAGGATGCACCTAACCATTCTTTCAGCTGCTGCTACTGTGCGTGCACACCAAGTTTTAATATATTAAAGGAAATAATTTCATGATTCCATTGACCTACAGCTAAGATTAAATGCTACATGCACTGATAAATTAAAGGAGTGAGAAAATGTTGATATAAAGCATATTTCTTTTTTGCAGGGGCTGCAGCATCGGCAACAGCATCAGCAGGATCACACCTACTGTGACCTTAAAATATAGTGGCAGCAAAATGGATCATGCAACTTAATGAATTCTTAATTTCGCCACACTTTCAGTGCCTATTTCACCTCTCAGTACAATTTATTTTTTAAATACCTGATAAACATTTTTAAAAATCTTATTCCTTCTGTATAACTTCCCTTTTTCCTTGAATTTTGTTGGGGGCATAGCATGTGCAGTTGTACAGTGAGCACCATTCATTGGGGGGGGTTAAGTGTGCTGCCACAATTAATGGCTAGTCTTAACAGTTCTTGTGATAAAATGGGTGTGGTTTACAATGGGTGTGGTTTAAAAACTGTGAGTTGTCAACACTGGCTTCCATTGTCGGCCTTTCACCACATAGGCCAAAAAATGTCAACCCTTGGTACTGCAGACAGCACAGTTTTAGAGAATGGCCAGCTTAACTTATAGGTTTTCCATGGAACCTGAATCTAGAGGCTTTGCTCTTTAAATGTGTTGCTATATGTTACCTTCCCAACAGTTCGAGTTTGGAGGGTTATCAGGTTCAGAATGGGTCTGCAGGACACCAGGAAAAAACTCGGTGGGCCCTGGCCATCATGTCCCCCTGCCAGCCCAGACCTGCTCCCCTAAAAAAACACTTGTGCCAGGGTATGTCGACATTCTTACATGCTCACGGTGCAACCATGTTTGCGCATGCACACAATGGGGGCAGGAGTTTAGAATTCGGGAGGGGGCCCCTGGTGACTACCTGGAGGGCCCTTCATTTTGCAGCCCTGGTAGGCCCCCATTGCTCCAGTCTGACACTGAGTGTTACAAAAAACTCATTATCATTAAGTACCTGTTTAATATACTTGGTCAGATCCATTTCATCTAAGGGAGTGCCAATATAAAATTGGAATTAAAAGAAAGTGCATTCAGAAGTGAGATTTCCATCAGTAAACACAATTTCAGTTTGGGACAGCTGTATACTGCAGCTTTTTACATTATTATTAATAATAAAAAAAACAAATGATTCTGTGTTATTTTTACTACTGAAGTCAATTATCTAAAATAATGATGCTGCTTAATGCCCCACGTTTTATTCCCCCTGTATGAATCGGGATGAAATTCACTGTGAGATTGGTCTTTTCCTAGCTATAGTTAGCGAGAGAGCTTGGAGTAACCTTTCTAGTGATGCCAATGTGTGGGAATGTTTAAACAGGATCCAGTGGCTCTTCTAATACTACAAATTGCTAATATGCAGCTAGAGTCAGTGTGGGGTCATTTATCAACTCTGGGCAAATTTTGCCATGGCAACCAATCAAATTTTTGCATTAATTGTTCACTGGCTGAAAAAAAAAGGCGATCACTGATTGGTTGCTATGAGTTACTGACAAATTCTAGAGTGTTGATAAATGAGCCCCACGGTGACTCTAGCAGGACAGAAGATGGTTGTCCAGAGCCTGTGGTTAAGGTGACTCGGGGCGATAAAAGCTGCTGACAGATATCCGCCCGAAAGTCTGCCAGATGTTGAACGGACAGGTTTAAAAATCCCGTCAGATTGCGGTCGCATCTGTACGTTGATGCGGTCCTGCGATCCGAGCGCCCATTTACCCTTCATTGTTTTCCGATCGTTGGGGAGAGATCGGGGAGAGATCAACTCGTTTGGCGACATCGCCAAATGAGAGAATCACTCGGTCTATGGCCACCTTTAGGCCACAGTTAAGATTATTGAAAGACTAGCCAGTGGCAGGGAAAATTATTCTGGATCTTAACGTGTATGGCCACCTTTAGTCTCCTTGAGGAAATCTGAACTGAGTAGCACTGACAGAGATGCAGGAGTAGCACTGGCACTCTACTTTGAGAGCCCTGAGATATTTGAGAAGTTTTGCTTAATATGCAAACTGATTGCGTTTTACCTTAACACATAAAATAAAAACTGATAAAGAACTAATAGTGCCTTAAGAATAAATGGCAACCAACAGCAGTTTGCACAAAGATACAGTCATTACCACACTAGTAATAAACCCCTTATAATATTCTTATAATAGCTTCAGTGCAAGTATTCTGGGATGCATCTGTAAGTAGTAGTTACTTGGATATTCTGACACGGCTTAATCTAACTCCTCTTTTACACACCTCATCCTCAGAAGCAAATAACTGCAAGCAACCACGTGTTTAAATGAAGTAGGGATGCACCGATCCAGGATTCGTTTCTGCCCGGCCTAACCGGATCTGTTTTCTAATTTGCATATGCAAATTAGGTCAGGGAAGGAAATCTCATGAATTTTTGTCACAAAACTATGATGTTTCTCCCTTTCCCATCCCTAATTTGCATATGCAAATTAGTATTCAGATTTGGTTTGGTATTCGGCTAAATCTTTCGCGAAGGATTCGGGGCTTCGGGGAATCCAAAATAGTGGATTCGGTGCATCCCTAAACTAAGCTGCAGCTATAAGTTCATTTTAATTGCCATTGTTTTTCCCCAAACCTTTGCCTTTAGCTGAAAAATACCAAAGGAATTCTATGCATCTGTACCTCCAAAAGTGTTCTCCAAAATCAAACTCAAAATCAAATTCATTGATTGTGATGGTTAAAGGTAAAAGGAACTCTTCCATGTGGGTTTCACAAAGAGAAATTGAGGTAGAAGTCAGACGTCATTCAGAATATACATTGCAAAATAGGAGGGGGGGGGGGTGATTCAAGCACCAGTGGGCAGATTGCCTCACAACTGTTCCTCTTTTGTTTTTCCAAAAAAAAAATCTGACCTTATGCATAATGCGGAAGAAGTGTTATCTATTTAAACTTATTGCCCAAAGGAAAAAGTTATGTGGATTCCCTTAAATTTTGCACTGCAGTGCCTGTCTTTCCTTTTTTGTGAAATTCACATTGAGCACACATATTTGCACACTGTGTGTGTTCATTGTTTGCAAATTTAAATAAATCATTTTAGTGAATATTTTTTCTGCCACTAGTAATGAGCGAATTGTTCCGCATTTCTCCATCTGTGAATTTTTTCACAAAACTGTGGCAAAAATTCACTGCAATAAAAAAGTCGCCATGACAAAAATGTTGGCGAGACAAAAAAGCATAGCAGTGTGGGTATATTTTGTGGGAATTCGTTGTCTTTACAAGGAATAGCAAGAAAGGCACAGAAGAAATAGATGTGTAAAAGGTTGAAAGACTTTGGCAGTAGAAATATAATATTTGTCACTTGATATAAAATAACGATGTTCTTTGCAAAATGATCATTGAAGCACAATTTCAATTAACTTTTAGAGGCAAGGATTATCTAAGAAGGTAAGGATAAGTACAGGCATGAGGATTGAAGGGGAAAATTCACACAAGTGTCAGTAAGTCACTTCATGGATTTGCCATAATGCTGCCAAACTTTAAAAAGTGTAGTATACATGGTAAAAAAACATCATTATTGCACTGTGAAAATGTTGTTTCTCTATATACACTAGACTTTAGCCAAATGAAGCATTTTGACCCAACATTTAGTTGATGTCTTGGGTATGACTAATTCTCATAAAGGTTATACATACAACACAAAAAAATCTCACCCACTTTTAACATTTTTGAAAATTAGTAAGTAAAGCAGAATAAATGACTGGAAATTGGATGGTGAATAAGTCGGTGCAAATACAACATTTTCAATATATATGAATTCTCTCCCAAGAAGTTACTAGAATGAAATACAAGAAGGGATGGAGTGATGCTATTTAAATGTGTGCATTTAGGGATTGCTTACTGGTAGGGATGCACCGAATCCACTTTTTTGGATTCGGCCGAACCCCCGAATCCTTCACGAAGGATTCGGCCGAATACCGAACCGAATCCGAACCCTAATTTGCATATGCAAATTAGGGGTGGGAAGGGGAAACCATTTTTTACTTCCTTGTTTTCTGACAAAAAGTCACGCAATTTCCCTCCCTGCCCCTAATTTGCATATGCAAATTAGGATTCGGATTCGGTTCGGCCGAGCAGAAGGATTCGGCCGAATCCAAATCCTGCTGAAAAAGGCCGAATCCTGGCCGAATCCTGGCCGAATCCCGAACCGAATCCTGGATTCGGTGCATCCCTACTTACTGGTACTTCATTTGGCTGGGTGACAGAATCAAATATGGCCTCAAAGTCATCATCTTGTAACCCAGCCCTCCAGGACTCTAATGCAATTACTGCCCAGTGCAAGTCATTACTTTGCCATTGACCCACACAAAATTCAAAATAAAACCCAAACATTCAGGTTTGTTGCTCTATTGTAGGTCTTTCTTGAAAACATAATTGGTTCAATGTAAATTGTGCTGATTTTGGTTCTTGCCTATTCCTGAATATTTTGGTTGCTGCCTGCCTTGCCCATTGCCTGTTTTACTTTCTACTAGTTTTATGAACTGACTAAATACTCTAATATTGGACTTTGACCTACTCTATAGTGTCAAGCTCCTTCTCAGGTTCTTAGTGCCATTTACAGTACAGCCATTTACAGTACAGTTGGGTCATGGACTCTTAAAAGGGAAGACCTGTAGACAACTTTTTGTGGGATGCCTACATCCATAGAAGCCTATAAAATGCAGCAGAAACACATTGGGTAAGATTTGGAGGCATTAGTTGCTTGTCTGCCATCTACCACTCCAGCATCCGGAAATAATTCTGTTATTGATGTTCTACAGAAAAAATAGCCCAGAATTATGCTCCCTCCAGTGGTGATCCTCTGGTTTTGGAAAGGATTACCAACTTTGCCAATGATGCCAGGGTCTTCTTTCAAACTTTTCAGACAGTCTTTTGTGCTACTGTCCAAGTGTCCAAGTTTCTTCATGTCTAAAGAAGATCTGCCAGAGAAACTGCTGTACCACCCATTATGAGTTTGAGTTCAATACTCTGGGCTCTGATACTTATTGGATACTGATGTGATGGCCTACTGGCAAGGTCTGCTAGACAAGCTGAAACTAGTTAAAGACTAAACTTCTCTCAGCATTCAAGTGGACACTCACCTCTGGTAGAGAACATGCTGGGAGATTCCAATCCATTTTGGCCCCACATTTTCTGACATGAATCAGCCTTCTTCTTCCAATGCTTTTGAAAAAGACTTGCCATAGTGAGCAAAAAAAGCTTTGGAGATGGTCTGCTGGCCTGGCTTATATCTCTACTGTGGAGTCTATTTAAGCAGAGAAACACTAACATCTAGGGGAGTTAGGAAGGTTTCTAAAAAATAGACAGAGGTTTATTTCTCAGTGAAGGCTTTAGCCCAGGACAGCTATTACAGATATGGAGACTCAGACATTTAAGAAAGAGTATTGTCTCTAAATAATGGGAAAAATTAATGTAGTTCAGGAAACTCTACCATGAAACCCTCCAACTGTTGTTGAAATACAAGTCTCAGGATGCCATAAACTACCTTATTTTAGGATATGTTCTTCATAAAAACGTATCCACCAAGAGTAATGTTTAAGTATTTTAGTAACCTTAAGAAATGGCACGCCACATGGAAAGACCCCCTTATCTGGAAAACATAAAGTCACAAGCATTCCTAATTATAGATCATATGCCCAGGTATATCCAGGTATACCAGCAGCAGCTGCAGGAACTAGGGATGCACCGAATCCACTATTTGGGATTCGTCCGAATCTCCAAAGCCTTCTGAAAGATTCGGTCGAATACCGAACCGTATGCAAATTAGGGGCAGGAAACAAAAAAGTGGAAAAAATTCTTCTTTTGTGATGAAAAGTCACGTGATTTCCATGCGGCCAGGCACATGGATTTGTCCGAATTTGAATCCTGCTAAAAATGGTTGAATCCAGGCTGAATCCTGAACCGAATAATGGATTCGGTACATCCCTACCAGGAACAGCACTCCCCATACTGGTACCAAAATGTCCCCTTCTTATAAAGTAAAACATGTTTTAAAAGGGAGCTGTTTAATCTGTAGGGGTTCTAAAATTAGGTCACTAATAAATGTCATGGAAAAACACGTTTAAAAGGGAGCTGTTTAATCTGTAGGGGTTCTAAAATTAGGTCACTAATAAATGTCATGGAATTTGCCAGCTGAGATGTGGCATAATATATTTTTCAGAAGTACCGGTAATTGAGAAATCGATTTCCTGGTTACATTTTCACAAAAAAAAACATTTCAGGTGGCAAGACCTCTCTTCTCGTTTTCCATGCAAAGCAGGGGGAGTTCTGTGCAGCGTAGTAAAGAATAGCCTACAGACTGAAGCTCACCCATTTGGTTTTTAAAGGAGAACTAAACCCTACAAATGAATATGGCTAAAAATGCCATATTTTATATACTGAGCTTATTGCACCAGCCTAAAGCTTCAGCTTGTCAATAGCAGCAATGATCCAGGACTTCAAACTTGTCACAGGGGGTCACCATCTTGGAAAGGGTCTGCGACACTCACATGCTCAATGGGCTCTGAGCAGCTGTTGAGAAGCTAAGCTTAGGGGTCGTCACTAATTATGAAGCAGAAAATTAGGTTTGTGTGTAATATAAGCTGATGCTACAGGGCTGATTATTAAATTCTGATGCTAGTTGCACTGGTTTCTGTGCTGCCATGTAGTAATTATCTGTATTAATTACTAATCAGCCTTATATTGTGACATTTCTATTCTATGTATACTGTATATTGTGAGTGGGTCCCTAAGCTCAGTAAGTGACAGCAGCACAGAGCATGTGCAGTGAATCAGCAGAAAAGAAGATGGGGAGCTACTGGGGCATCTTTGGAGACACAGATCTTTACTGCTAAAGGGCTGTGGTTGCCTTGGGCTGGTACAGAAGCACAAAACATAATGTACAGCATTTCTAGCTACTTCCTTAGTTAAGCTTTAGTTCTCCTTTAAAGCACAACTGGGGAAGTATATTGATCAGATTTCCAACTACAGACCAGGTTCACTCTTGTTAGGGATCATCAGTACAGAGCAGGGTATTACAGATTAAAATATGTAGAACCAGGGAACTAAATTCACAAGGAAAAACATTTTGGATAAGCAAGCACTGCCTTTCTGTAACTAGGATCTAATGAGCATAGGGTCAGGGGGAACTGTTCCAAACCATTAAAAATCCATTAAAATTCATAAAAAGTCTGCATATTTTTTAATTGATGTATATTGCAAAGTTGCTTGAAATTATGTTTACTTTTCAAAAAGTAACCTTGCCCTAAGAGAATTCCTCTTGAGTAAAGATACTTGAGTCTAACGGAACAGTTCAGTGTGAAAATAAAAACTGGGTAAATAGATAGGCTGTGCAAAATAAAAAATGTTTCTAATATAGTTAGTTAGCCAAAAATGTAATGTATAAAGGCTGGAGTGACTGGATGTGTAACATAATAGCCAGAACACTACTTCCTGCTTTTCAGCTCTCTTAGTTTTCACTTATTGGTTACCCTGGTTACCAGGCAGTAACCAATCAGAGACTTGAGGGGGGGGGGGGCACATGGATCATATCTGTTGCTTTTGAATCTGAGTTGAATGCTGCGGATCAATTGCAAACTCACTGAACAGTTATGTCCCATGTGGCCCCCCTTCAAGTCACTGACTAACTCAGAGTTATAGAGCTGAAAAGCAGGGAGTAGTGTTCTGGCTATTATATAGACATCCAGTCACTCCAGCCTTTATATATTACATTTTTGGCTAACTATATTAGAAACATTTTTTATTTTGCACAGCCTATCTATTTACCCAGTTTTTATTTTCACACTGAACTGTTCCGTTAGACTCAAGTATCTTTACTCAAGAGGAATTCTCTTAGGGCAAGGTCAGACGTGGCGTTTTTGCTGCGTTTTTACGTTGCGTTTTTAAAGGAGAAGGAAAGCCCCAGGGCGCAAAACCCCTCCCCCCCTCCCCTCCGTTGCCCCCCCTCCCTCCTCCCCCCTGGCCTACCTGTCCCCCTGGGCAAATGCCCCTAACTTGTTACTCACCCCTCTGCGCAGGTCCTGTCCACGGAGTTCGCAGTCGCCATCTTCTTCCACGTGCGTCTTCTTCCTCCTCTGACCGGCGTTTTCTGGCGCATGCGCAGTAGGAACAGTTACGGTACGGCTCTACTGCGCATGCGCCAAATGTCACGAAGTGAAATCGGAAAACTTTGTGACGTTCGGCGCATGCGCAGTAGAGCCGTACCGGTAACTGTTCCTACTGCGCATGCGCCAGAAAACGCCGGTCAGAGGAGGAAGAAGACGCGCGTGGAAGAAGATTGCGACTGCGAACTCCATGGACAGGACCTGCGCAGAGGGGTGAGTAACAAGTTAGGGGCATTTGCCCAGGGGGACAGGTAGGCCAGGGGGGAGGAGGGAGGGGGGCAACGGAGGGGAGGGGGGGAGGGGTTTTGCGCCCTGGGGCTTTCCTTCTCCTTTAAAAAAGAACAGCCAGGCACAAATACGCTACTGAAACCACATGCGACCATCAACATGCGTTTTTCACCACGTAGGATTATTTTCCCAACATGCACTTCTCATTGTTCTCATTGAATTTGGACACAATATTTAAAATACGCTGCGTATTTCCGTAAAGTGTGGTTTCAAACATGCAAATCCCATAGAGTCTATTGATTTGGTAGTTTCTTGAGATATTGGCGTTTCTGCTAAAAAAAACGCCAATACTGGCGTCCTGTGGCAAATTTCAGCTTGCAAGCGCCTTGTGTGAATTTCCATAGTGCGTTTTCCATTTGTTTCAGAGGTAGTGCAGTTTATGTGTATTTACACCTGGCTGTTCTTTTTTAAAACGCAACTTAAAAACACTGCAAGAACGCCACAACTGGCCTTGCCCTTAGAAGCATGTGTCTTCTGGTTTTTATTCCAGGATCTATCCAAAGAAGTACGGTGATAACAGAAACTCCAACCCTAATAAATATATGTTGGCACTATTTAAATAAAGCATTTGTTGTAAAAATATTATCCTATGCGTGAATCACTTGGATGGATAGTTTTATTATTATTCTTTTTCTATATATAGCATCAGCACACTCTGCATATAAAGCATCATTCACATCAATCCCTGCCCAAGTCAAGCCTAAAATATAAGGTACCATAACACATCTTATGAAGTCAAGGAATGTATCACATTATGGCATGCTACTCAGTGACAGAGGTGCAATCACATCAGACCCGCACCCCCTTGAGGCTCGTCAGCCTTGCTCGCAACCAAATCTATAATGAAAATTGTGTCTGGAGGCACATCCTGCACCCGAGTCCCACCAGAGATAGGTACGTTACTGACGCTACTTACTCAAACACATATTTATATATATATATTCATAGGGCCCATGACGATGGTGACAGCTTTAGGTTGCCAGGCAATGTGTGCATATATACTGAAAAAAAGGAAATGCTAATAAAAATCTGTTGGCTGATATAACAGTTAATCTAGTGACGGAGCCAGGGGATCTTAAATTAGTGCCATTACTAGAATTTTCCGCACAACCCCCATATAATTTTGCAGTCACAAACCTTGGAGAGATGACATTTGCCACCCAAATATATTGAAACTGTTCATGAGTAACTAAAAGTCTGACCCTACTTCATCTCACCGGCAGTCTAATTCCCCTTTTGTTACACTGCTGACATGTCAGCCTTCCCTAGAAACTTCTATATTTTTTTGCAACATTGCATATTCTCAACTATTAGCAAGATTTTGGAGAACTATTTGGCACAATGCCTTAAAATCCCTCCCACTAGTTGTGAAATTAAAATAAAGACTATGAGCAGTTAAAATGCAGAATATAAAGATTGCCAACTTCCCCTTACGAGACAGACAGGATGGCCAGACAGAAAGCAATAGCAGTCCAGACCCTTTGCATGAGGGGATATCTCACAGGTACAGTCACTTACTGAATACTTCTCTACATTCTCTTTACAATATATAGGGGGTAATGCATCCCAAACTGTCATCTATAAGGCTATTAGAAACTACAGAGTAGTTCTGTGCATTCCAAT
Source organism: Xenopus petersii (assembly GCA_038501925.1). Taxonomy (NCBI): domain Eukaryota; kingdom Metazoa; phylum Chordata; class Amphibia; order Anura; family Pipidae; genus Xenopus; species Xenopus petersii. The sequence continues at coordinate 25,182,280 of CM076684.1, read as the reverse complement.
GTGACCAAAAAGGTTATGATACACAAGAGATGTCCTATAAAATATAAATGGGGATGGTATTAGATATAATCAGCGCTCAATGAAAGGTATGTGCGTGATAAGAAGTCATGTGCCATGTTGTTATGCAGTATGAGGATATTAGAAGTCACCTTAGACTTTCATGACCTGTATAAAAGCACTCAGCCTTCCGATTATATACAGTCATGGAAATGCTCTGTGACTTCTAATATCTTTATATGTTAAAATAGGGGATACATTATTTCCTAGATAAATTACAGTATGGTATATTGTCTCTTTGTAATTGAAGGTTTAGTGAGTCACTGTCACGCAGTTACTAAAAAATGTGTCCCACTTTGCTCCTCAATTAATCTCACTCCTTTCTCCCTTTCAGCTCTCTTAAGTGTCTGGATAAATCTGATCTCTGGAATCACAATTCAGCCAATTCCTGAACATCCAGTGATCAATCAGCCTGTCACCCTCAAAGTCAGTGGGGTCAGGGGGATAATTCGCTCTTTCTCCTGGTATAAAGGTCGATTCGTTGATGATTTCTCCCTAATCTTAACATATGATGCACGTTCTAACACTATAAAGACACGAGGGCCAGAGTTCTTCCCTCGAGCCAGTGGCCTTCCAGATGGGTCGCTACGGATCTCAAAGCTTTATATAGCAGTCAGAAGATATTACACAGTGCAAATACAGGCGAACAGTTTGACCCACGAAACCATTAACCTGCCTGTATATGGTGAGTACTTGTTTCTCTGCAGCTCCCATTTACATGAATAAGCAGCCTGAAGCTGATGTTCCTTAACTACAACTCTCAGGGCTACAATATTGGCTTTTGGTACAGTACTGCCCCCCCCCCCATGGAAAACAAATGTCACTAATTTTACACTGAAGTACAGGTAATGCAAGTCAAAGAGAAAGGAGGAACTGTAGCTTTGAGATCAAGTGTCCTATTTAATTATGCAGAACTTATAAATAATTTGCATTGGTAAGCACTGTTAAGCTGCCTGTTCTAACTGTCATGCTTCCTTCACATCTAACAGTGTGGTCTGTCTCTGACTTGCTTGCTCCTTCTGAATAACTCTTTAATACCCTTTCACAAATATTATTTGCAAGAATTTTTGTCTGTTAGTCAGTGTTGGACTGGGATGTCTGGGGCCCTCGAAAGCCCACCACCCCCCCACACTGGCGCGAATCCTTTAAATGTAATTTATAGTATGTTTCCTCTATCTAATGTTCATGTGTAGTAACTTGTAACTGACGCTGTGTTGTTGCTTCATCTACAGAGATATTGACTAAACCAATGATTGACATCGCTAAGCAGCAGCCAGAGAAATATGATGAAGTCATCCTTACCTGTAGACTATTAGCAACTGAATTAGAATCAGTACATTTCTTATGGAAGAGAATCGATGGCAGATTTCCTTCTGGAGTCAAATTCACTGCAAATAACAGAATTATGACTATTCCCAGCTTCACACATTCAGATGCTGGACAGTACCAATGTGAAGTGGAGAATAAAATCAGCAAGAAAATTAGTGACCCATACACACTGTCCCTTTACAGTAAGTAATATTCCATTGTGATGCCTATACACATACCTTCAGTAACTGTACGTTAAGGATGTCCATTAATGAATTGGGACAGTATGGCTTACCCAAGACGGAAAGAGTTTAGACTGAGATTTCCTCATTTGTATCAAGAGTCATAAAAGTAGTTTATTAATGGATCAGATTGGAAGTGTAATGTCTTTACTCTCAGCCACATTAAAAATAAGTACATTTTTGTAGCGTCTATATTGCATTTAATATTAATATGATTGGAGAAGGAGAGGAACTGAATAATAATTAGCTCCTGATTGAGTATTCTGAATTAACAGGCTTAATGGCCATGCCATGGTGGCTTGATAAAAGACCCAGGGTGGTCTGAAACGTTGCCAAGTGTTTTGGGTCAGAGCCCATGTTTCAATAAAGACATTTTAAGAAAAGAAACTTTAGATTGGTGCTGTCAATAACAGAAAATGAATGGCCATGCCATCAATAGGAATGGTGAAAAGAAGAGATGGGATAGGTTTGGGTGGGAAGACCATGAGCTCAGTTCCAGGAGCTTAGTTTTGGCCAAGTTGAGCTTGAGGTGACTTTGGTTTATTTAGATGGAGATAGCTAGTAGGCAGTTCGCTATCTGGGTCTGAATGGAAGTGGTTAGGGAAAGTGTCTAAATATATTTGGATGTCATCGGCATACAAGTGATATTTAAGGCCAAATAAATACATAAGGTCTCCTAAAGAGAGAGTGTACAAGGAGAACAGCAAGGAACAAGTACAGAACCCTGAGGCACCCCCACACTAAGATTTGTTAGCAAGAGTAACAGAAGGTGTGGTCAGAAAAGTAGGAAGAGGACCAGGATGCAGTTCGACCCCAGATACCAATTGAATGGAGAATTTGCATTAGAACAGAATGGTCAACAGTATCAAAAGCAGAAGATAAGTCCAGGAGAATAAGTATAGAGTAATGTCCTTTGGCCTTAGCAGTCTGGAGATAGTTTGCAACTCTACATCTCTACATAAGGCAGTTTGAGGACAGTGAGGTTGTGGAATGCACTGCCGTTGTGATGCTGATTCAGTTAATTCCTTTAAGAATGGCTTGGATGATTTTTTGGACAGACATAATATCAAAGGCTATTGTGATACTAAACTCTATAGTTAGTATAGGTATGGGTATATAGAATTTATGTGAGAGTAGGGAGGGGTGTATATGAATGCTGGGTTTTCATTTGGAGGGGTTGAACTTCATGGACTTTGTCTTTTTTCAACCCGATTTAACTATGTAACTATGTAACTGGGTCAATGGCACCAAAATGAAGAAACCTTAGGTGCAATCACATAATGTATGTAATATCTATGAAATGTGGCGCAGCAGTCTGAACAGACGCAATGATGCTTTGTGTAACTATACAGAAGTGCAAGGAATGTGTTGGTGCATGTAACTTTAATAAAATGTGTCAATACTACAAGCTAATACAACATTCAGTGTTTTCTAACAGGTATCAGCTGTCCACTGTCTATTGTTCTCCTATCCAGTTTATACTTCTATAAATGTGAATGTTCCTAGATATACTGTGTAGTTTCTTTCTTACAGGTGCCCGTGTGGAGTCCATTAATTATACAGGCATTTATATTGCCATTGTGGCAATTGTACTGATTATTTGTGCAACAATTCTAATCTACATGAAAAGTATCCTTTCAGTAAGACTGAGAAGCCACTGCCCTTGGCATGGATCTGGTCGTCTTTCCAGATTAGCACGCGCACAGGGAAATCTTTGCACTTGTGCTGATTGTCTAGGAGAGGGGTAACCCACTTTATATTCCTCTCTTTTTCTTGACAAACAGAAAAGTCATTAGTTCATGTGTGCCAGCTTTTCAGAATATCTTTAATTGTTTTAAGCAGTAGAACTGATATGGGGTGTTAGAGCTTAACACCAACACTGAGCTCTAACACCCTGTCAAATCAGTAATCCCTGAATATTGATGAGCATTGCTTTATAAAGAAGTTTTTGTTTGGGCAATTGTCATTGAAAAAAATAGCTAATTGCTAATTGGATCCTACAAGTAACTGCACTAACCTAAATCAAGCCACTGTTCAATGATTATGTGATACTAAAACCCCTTTGTTGGAGCTTCCTGTATGGCACCTAAAGCAGTCTCTGCCTAATTTTTACTTAAACCTTTAATTCTTTATTCCTATCTTCCTTAATTTCATCATTGCAAGAAAAATATGTTTCAATTCAAACAACAGGATTGGTTAATAGCGGACATGATCAAACCCCACCATATCAAAATGTTATCAATGGACCAACGGTAAGTGTTCCTGTCATACAGATTTTCTGATACCTGTCTAATACACCCCTTTTATGGATATATACAGTATAGTGAATAATGTACCTCCTCTTGTAAAATATAAGGATATTATAAGTTACTGAGGAGTTCCATGACCATATGAAAACATGAGGTTGAAGGTTGAGTATTTTTATACAGTTTTCCCAGTGTTCCTCTATATCTGTATTATATATATATAATAAATATATATTTATACTCCAACAAGTGGACTATGGGCCCCTTGTATCCCAGTCCGACACTAGATCCACTTACGGTATCCCTTCCTTTTAGCAGCAAAACCCCCAAGTGGAATCCTTCCCATACCAGGTAAGCCGTTTCATTCCAGATCTCTCAAAGCCAACACCATTTAACCATGTACTTAGACATCGCATTTGGTGCAATGGAACTTTTGCAAGAAGAAAAGCCAATTCTGTACACTTTTGTTGGAACTTTTAGTATGTTTTTGGGCTAAATAAATCAAATTTGCACAACTCACACTCACTTAGTTCACTGCTGGTAATTCGCTTGTGGCTCTGGGTGCAGACATAACAGAGAGCTATCCTATATATCCTTGTCCTATATAGTTCCTATATGGTACCAACTGTACTTGGCTATATTAAGCAGTAAATATTTGACAATGAATAATCATAGACATAATACTCAGAAAGAGGACAATGTTTTAAAGGGTCATCAATCATTGATTGTATCCCAGTCCGACACAAGATCCACTCACAGTATCCCTTCTTTTCTTTTAGCAGCAAAACCCCCAAGTGGAATCCTCCCAATACCAGGTAAGCTGCTTCATTCCAGATCTCTCAAAGCCAACACCATTTAACCATGTACGCAGACATCTCATTTGGTGCAATGGAACTTTTGCAAGAAGAAAAGCCAATTCTGTACACTTTTGTTGGAACCATGTACTCAGATATCGCATTCGGTGCAATGGGACTTTTGCCGGAAGAAAAGCCAAGTCTGTACACTTTTGTAAAATCCCATTCTAATTTATGTGACATCCAAACAGTTTGAAAACTAAGGCAGACCCATCTATCCCTGGCCAATAAGCCACAGGAGGGTCTTCAGACCTCATTTTCTGCAAGGCTAGGGGCCCCCGATAGCTTTAAATGCAACAGACACTGATAAACTAAAGGAAAGAAAACATTGTTAGTAAAAGTCTATTTCTCTTTTGCAGGGGCTACAGCATCGGCCAGAAAATATCTACTTTGACCTTAAAATGGAGGGCAAATGAAACGGATAGTTCAGATTAGTGATCCCTCCATTTCCCCACACCTTTCTACGGTCCCACCTCTGGCATGGAGATCAAAGGGTTGTGCCTAAATGGAAAATTCATTGCGTAAAGTTGCACTGTACAAGGGATAGGCACAAGGCATAAGCTTAGTACAGGTATGGAACCTGTTATCCATAATGCTCGGGACCTGGGATTTTCTGGATAATAGATCTTTCCATAATTTGGATCTTCATACCTTGTCTATTAGAAAATCATGTAAACATTAAAAAAAACCAAAATACTGGTTTTGCTTCCAATAAGTATTAATTATATATTTGGATCAAGTAAAAGGTGCAGTTTTATTACTACAAAGAAAAAGGAAAACATTTTTAAAATATGATTTTTTTTTTTTTTTTTTTAATTAATTTTTTTTTTTAAATAAAATTTGGATTATTTCATTAAAATATAGCCTGTGGGAGATGGTCATTCCGTAATTTGGAGCTTTCTGGATAACAGGTTTCCGAATAACGGATCCCATACCTGTATAGAGCAACATAGGTTCTTTTGCACTGCCCTTTGGAAATTAACCCTTGTGTATGTAATAAACAAAAAGGGGATTCCCTTATAATTCCCTTATAACACACTTCCTCCGGCAGGCCATTAGTATAAAACAATGAATGAATACATTGATCCATTGTTTTGTCACTTTAATAGATAGAGTGTATGAAAAAGTTGTGTAAATACATGTTTATTTAAATTCTTATCTTAGTATTCTTTTAGGTGTTTATTCCTTTCATTGGTAATTTGTACAGGTATGGGGCCTGTTATCTTGGACACGTATGGGGCCTGAATTCTTGGGTTTTCCAGATAATGGATCTTTCTATAATTTGGAACTATATACCTTAAATCTACTAGACAATCATGCAAATATTAAATACATTCTGGTTTTGCTTCCAATAAGGATTAATTATATCTTAGTTTGGATCAAGGTACTGTTTTATTATTACTGAGAAAAAGGAAATTTTTTTTTTGCCGAATAATGAACATAAAGTTAAAACTCGGACTTGACTCTAAAAAATATAAAATGTATTTTTATCCTCATAATGATGATTTTTACTCAAAGATTTTTACTTTTATTCTAAATAGTAACCTAGTAAATTAAGCTGAAAAAAACCCACCACACATCAAGTTCAAACTTTTAAGTGTGTATAACCTGCCTAACTGCTAATTGATCCAGAGGAAGGCAAAAAACCCTGTTTGAAGCTTCTCCAATTTGCCTCAGAGGGGGAAATTTCTTCCAGTACAGCTGATTCAGGGAGAGAATTCCACAACTTCACAGCTCTCACTGAAAAAGGAAGATTATTTCATACTTACCGAGATCTTCCTTTCCTAGACGAACTCCATGTCAGTACGTTACAGGATAGCCCCTCCTCCCTGCTCCCATTAGAAGGAACCTCCCCAAGCCTTTAAAAGGTCTTTGTAACAAGCTCTTAAATTACCGGAAAAAAAAAAACAAAAGGGCAGGTATACTGACATGGAGTTCGTCTAGGAAAGGAAAATCTCGGTAAGTATGAAATAATCTTCCTTTTTCCCTAGACGAACTCCATGTCAGTACGTTACGGGACTTAGCAAGTTAACATTATCCCATGGGAGGGAATATACTTTAAGAAGAATCTGTAATAAGGAAAGGAGTATCGCTGACTAGATAGTCCACCATCATGCAAACTCTTTACTTTAATATAGAAAGTCCAGGTGAAAACCCCAGAATAAGTTCACCAGGCTAAGAATAGCGCTATAGTATAGCCTATAGAGAGAGTGTGGGAGGGAGAGAGAGAGAGAGAGAGAGAGAGAGTGTGGGAGGGAGAGAGAGAGAGAGAGAGAGAGAGAGAGAGTGTGGAGAGAGAGAGAGAGAGAGAGAGAGAGAGAGTGTGGGAGAGAGAGAGAGAGAGAGAGAGAGAGTGTGGGAGAGAGAGAGAGAGAGAGAGAGAGAGTGTGGGAGAGAGAGAGGGAGAGAGAGTGGGAGAGAGAGAGGGAGAGAGAGTGGGAGAGAGAGAGAGAGAGAGAGTGAGAGAGAGAGAGTGAGAGAGTGAGAGAGTGAGAGAGTGAGAGAGTGAGAGAGTGAGAGAGTGAGAGAGTGAGAGAGAGAGAGAGAGAGAGAGAGAGAGAGAGAGAGAGAGAGAGAGAGAGAGAGAGAGAGAGAGAGAGAGAGAGAGAGAGAGAGGTTTGCCCACTGAGAGTGAGGAACACGTTAGCTCACTAACCACCACTTCACCCTCCAGAAGAGAGAGAGGAAGACAGTCCTGTGCAAGGCGAATTCAGCAAGCTGAAATACTTACTCTCCTACTCACCAAAAAGCATTCATCACATGTATGCCTAATTTCAGTGCAAATTGCAAGGTACCTGTAAGAAACACTTGGTAGGAGTAAGAACCCAAAACAGACCCAATATAGGAATGATCTGTTTAGGATATAACCATAAATGTAGGTTATACAATGTACCCTGAGGTACCCAAGACCAGTACCATAAATATCTTCATATCAGAAGGCATGTTAGTCAGGACTGTTCTAACAGAAAACAGATCCTAAAGATCGGAGACAAGGACACCTGAGAAAATAATTGAGTTTAGAATTCCTTACACTGTGTAAGGTCCTGTGATGAGGCAGACTCAATTAACTGTGAAGAGCTGAGCAACTACAGTACCTAAGAAATAGAGCCCCTGTTGGTTGACCCAACCTAGTACTCTGAGAGGTATAACTGAATACCCTTAAGGTTACAGATTCCAATAACCCACATGCAACTAAAGGACTAATCCCAAGATTTATGGAGGCAGATTATATTCCCTGGATAAATGCTTAGTCACCCACAAGCCTGTGTTCTTTCTACCCGTAAGGGACCCATTTATATGTGGAATCAACTATACTACATATTTAATCGGTGAGGCTGACCTTAGAACTGGAGGGACCCTATGGATGTTCCAGTAAGTGTCAGAAGGGCTTCTGATCCACTAGAGTCATGCTGGGTCATATGTATCAGGAGTGGCACAGGAATGTGAATCCGAGAACAAACCAGGATAATAGGAGTGTCGTATCTGGAAGTTACCTGGACATTGAGCTATGTGCGAATGTTTCAGACACAATTTTTCAGCAGGTGTAAATGTAAATCCCCCTAGTATAGGGAACAATGTGACAGACATGGTCAAAACAGACAAAAAACCACTTCCAAACCTCCCATTTGAAGCTAGACAAACCTGTAGGACAGATACATAAAATATCCTTAATTCATTCTCAATGAAATTAATAAGACTGGAAGTTGTAAGAGAATACACTCTACTGTAATGACTGCCGTCCCACTTAAGGGAAGACTATGATCCTGCTCAGGAGAGCCAAATACATTCTCGCTGAAACAATAGGACAGGTAGCAACTGCAGTATGTAACTGTGGAGGAAAGATCCAAAACTGCTGGTGTTCCAAGAGGGCACAGACAGAGAGGGGAAAAAAAAAATTAACACTCCTAGGATGCCTCCATCTGCTGTCCAATCAGTTACCTATCTGGTGTGGAAGAACAGCCGGCCCTGTATTCTAAAAAAAAAAAAAAAACACTAACTAGGGGATTGAGAAATTGAAGAAAAAATGGGCCCAAAATAAGTGCCTTCTGGACATAGAGCAGAAAACTTGGCCTTAAGTCACAAAGCTGCTTTGTTTTGCTGGTAGTATTAGCAGAATATCCCTATCCTGGGCCAGACTTGAACAGAGGTCATCTCTATTGACTAACAGACACTTTGAGGACTCCTATAGCCTGAAACCCCTTGGTTTGAAATATAGACCTTATGCAAATTCCCAGTGGCCTGATATGTATGTGTACCCTGTCTCTATAGACACCCTGTATTGGCAGATAAAATGTCCCATCTATCCTGACATTAAGAATATGAGTAGAAATAGTATAGGAATAACACTGGGTAGTGGCTCCCCTCTCTAATTTATAGGAGTCACCCTAGAAAACGGTATAGATACATCTAGGGATCCTTCAGCCAAGCATAGAGAACTGTATACCTTGTTCTTCCTTAAACCTATGAATATGGAATTTCCACAGGTTGCACCCCTAGAAACTAGCCAGATGTCATGGCTGCTATAGTGAAATTTATGGATGAAGAGTTCAAGTACTGATTGTTCCAGGAATCTTCATAAATACTATATGTTGCATAAAAATATAGGTTTATTGAGCCAACATTTCTAGTTCCACAAAAGAATCCATCACAAGGAGACAAATCATATGTGCGAGCATATATTAAAATGTGTGTGTATATTAAAATATGTACCTCGTAGTCAGAGTCCTAAGCTCCTGGTTCTGGTAGAGCACAGTCCCCAGAGCTCGAGCTGAGTGGGTAGTAATAAACCACACAATTGACTGGGCAAAGCAATTATCTGGCCCTCCATTCGTTCAGGCAGTGATCAGTGATACAAGGCTGCTGAATCAGGAAAAAATTTACATTCAGTGGTCCCAAAAGTAGTACATACCTGTGGTTATTGTTAACCCAGCAATCCTTATGACAGACAGGCTTCCGAACTCCTGTAGTGTTTATCAAGACAAAAATTAAGCTTACCTGCCATCAGGAAAAATATTGTCTAGAGCAGTATAAAATTACATTCCCTGCTTAATTTATTAAGCCATATCTTATCCCAGGAGCAATGCCATGGAATGAAAAGACATTCATATGTAGGTATTCCTATCAGTACTCATCTGGATTAAACCCGAATGTACCCCAGAAACAATTACAACCCCATGTAATGCATAGTTTAGGTTAGCTGCAGTCAGAGCAAACCTATATCAGACCTTCATGGCCACCCAGCCCAGTGATCTACATCTATTAGAGCTACTGGTTCAAGGTGAGCAATAATTAGAGCATATCATACTGCAGAGAATAGGAGCATACAGATATGATCACAGCAACATGTAATACATAAAATATTAGCTACTGCTTAGGGCAAGTGTATATCTGGTCCTAGCCGTTCCCAGGCCTGTGCTTTACATACTTTAGGGCTACCTATTCCAGGTGAGCCATAGCCAGGGTATATACTGCAGAAGAAAATAGAAGCACAGATACAATCACAGTAACATGAAATACATAGTTTATATTAGCTGCTGCTTAGGGCAAGCATATATCAGAGCCTAGCAACTCGAAAGGCCTGTGCTCTACATCCATTAGGGCTACTTGTTCCAAGAGAGCAATAGCCAAATCGTATACTGCAGAAAACATGTAATACATAGTTAGGTTAGCTGCTGCTTATAGCAAGCATGTATCAGGGCCTAGCAGCCAGACAGATCTGTCGCAGGGCTACGTGTTCCTTGTGAGCAATAGCCAGAGCATAAGTTGTAGAACAAAATAGGAGCACTGGTACAATCACAGCAACATGAAATACATAGTTTAGGTTAGCTGCTGCTTCGGGCAAGCGTGTATCAGGGCCTAGCAGCCAGCCAGACCTGTGCTCTACATCCCGTAGGGCCACGTGTTCCATGTGAGCAATAGCCAGAGCTTAAGCTGTAGAACAAAATAGGAGCACAGGTACAATCACGGAAACATGAGGTCCATAGTTTAGATTAGCTGCTGCATAGAGCAAGCTTATATCAGGCCCAAGCATTCAGCCAGACCTTTGCTCAACCTCCATTATGGCTACCTGTTCTATGTGAGCAATAGCCAAAACATAGAATGCAGAAAAAAAAATAGCGCAATACAAATTATGGATTATCTGCTGTTTAGAGCAAGTATATATCAGAGCCTACCAGTCCCCCCAGCCCAGTGATCCATATTCAATAGGGCTACTGGTGTCCTATTTGTAAATGGCCTGAATTCAGCACCCAGCCTGTCAGTATACAATACTTGTCAGCATAAGAGAATGTTAGCCCAATTATCTATTTGTAGAAGGGCTACTGGTTTCAGGCAGGCTACAAGCATAACCAGGCACAGTGCAGATAAGCATATGATTATATAGCATGCAAGCAGTTAGTTAGACTCTAGTACACTGCAGAACAGCATATGGACACACTCCTTACCTGCTGCTCATTATGCAAGGCTGGAAGCTGACCCCTTAATGCCACAAATTCCAGGACACTATTGTTAACAGGAAAACAGGCCTCACAAGTTTACTGACAACAGCAGGACTTACCTGAGGCTGCAGCTTCCTCACCTGCTGAGTAAGAGAGTGGGCGGGGCCATCTCCATTTTCTTTAGCTGGACCTGATTATACTCAGCTGGTGTCTGTACTCAGTGGGGGGTTGATTATACTCAGCTGGTGTCTGCATAGGCAGGGAACCCAAAGCAATTGCATAGGTTATACCAGGGGTCCCCAACCTTTTTCAACAGTGAGCAACATTCAGATGTATAAAGAGTTGGGGAGCAACACAAGCATGTAAAATGTTCCTTGGAGGTGCCAAATTAGTGCTGTGATTGGCTATTGGTAACCCCTAAAGGGACTGGCAGCCTACAGGAGGCTCCATTTGGCAGTACATCTGTTTAGGCAAGTTTTGGTTGCATAATAAAGTCAGGAATTAAAAAATAAGCACCTGCTTTGAGGCCACTGAGAGCAACATCCAAGGGGTTGGGGAGCAACATGTTGCTCACGAGCTACTGGTTGGGGACCACTAGGTTATACTGAGGCAAATTGGATAATTAGTGTTGGTGCCTCC